>QEPC01012148.1:1671494-1689890 GCA_003113815.1 Sphenodon punctatus
ACTTGAGACCTCGCATCTTCATGAATGTTAGACCCCTTGTCTCTCCCTCTGTTCCCCTTCCTAAGTCTCTCCCCCAGCTCCTGTCTCTCAGATTGTAAGCCCTAGGGGCAGGGACCGTGTCTATTTTATTACTTTGTAAAGTGCCAGGTACACTGCTGGCGCTATATAAATGTTTGTTAATAATAATAATAATAATAATAATAATAATAATGTAGCAAAGCCAAGCACATGCGCCTGAGACCTCACATCTTCGTGAATGTTATGCCCCTTGTCTCTCCCTCTGTTCCCCTTCCTTCGTCCCCCCACCTCTCAGATTGTAAGCCCTAGGGCAGGAACCGTGTCTATTCCATTACTTTGTAAAGCACCAGGTACATTGCTGGCATTATATAAATGCTTGCTACTACTACTACTACTACTACTACTACTACTACTACTACTACTAATAATAATAATAATAATGTGTTGGAGGAAACAAAGCCTTGAAGGATTTCAATGGGGGGACATGGCAGAATGAACCTGAGGGCAAAAGGGAGTTTCTATTAAGGATTTCACTGAGGGGCATAGCATGATGAATATGAGAGCCAAAGAAAGTTTCTATAAACAGGGGAATAAGGCTATTTTTAAATGGGCTTGGAGTGATAATAATAAATAACCAAACTCCTGCCAAACCCACCTTAACAACTATGCAATGCAAACGTTTCTTCATTACATATTGCTGTGACATTAAAACAATGGACAGCATATTCTTTACCCATCTGCTGAGTTGCTTAACTTGCAGACAGACAACACCCTCCATTGAGGGGAAAATATTTTTTACTACTTAGAAAAGAGCAAGCTACTGCATTATCCCTCTGAAATTATTCAAGGGGATACCATGACAAACCCATTAAGAAGACATGGATCCTACATGGACTACAGCATGTCACAACCACCTTGTACATGTCTACAGGGACATACAACCACCACACAGAACATAGAGAATATGGCTCTGACCTCTACCCACATGCAGAATGGGAAAAGCACCTCACTGGAATTATGTGAGTGTGCTGTGCTATGGTGGAGGCAAAATGACTCTATGGGTGATTTCAGATGTGCCGGCGCCCATTGGCCCCAGCACAGAATCACCATTTGATTCCCCTCTGGAATCACAATGGCCCATCAACAGATGTGCCGGTTGATTCCAGAGGGGAATCGGGGGAGGGGTGGGGGTGTGCGGCACAACGTGCAGCCACACAGCCCCACCCCACCATGCTCCCGAGGCTGCACACCCTCTGGGAGACAGGCAGGTGCAGCAGCCAATGTGGCCACAGTGTCCGCCCACCCCCGGGGTATTGACCACGACCCAGAATCGGTGGCAGGCATGGCCACCGATTCCGGGCTGTGGTCCGGGAGCAGACATGATGTTACCACGGTCAACCACGGTGAATCCCGCTGTGGTTGACTGTGGTAACGTTACATCTGTTGGGTCAAAAAATATTCACGCTGGGAGTTCACCCCCAGTGGACATCGCTTTGACCACGCTTTCAGAGGTACGGCCAGCTGGATCTCCGAAAGCATGGTCAAAGGGATTCCCGCTGGGGGTGAACATCTGACAGGAATCACTTTTCGGCTCAACAGACGTTACGCCATCACAGTCCTCATAGGGGGATTCACCGTGGTTGACCATGGTGGCGTAATGTCTGAAATCACCCTATGATGCGTGGGTGGCAAGAAGCCTGCTAGGGAGTCAGTTGGGCTATTAGATGACAAGAGAGTGAAAGGGGCACTCAGGGAGGATAAGGACATTGCAGAGAAACTGAATGAGTTCTTTGCGTCGGTCTTCACTGCAGAGGATTTGGGGGCAGTACCCACGTCATATCCTTGATTTGTGGGCGAAGAATTGGAAAAGCTGTTACAAATCAATGTGATGTTGGAGGATGTTCTAGGGCAAATTGACAAACTGAATACTAACAAGTCAGCAGAGCCAGATGGCATTCACCCCAGAGTTCTGAAGGAACACAAATATGAAATTTCAGACCTACTGTTAGTAATCTGTAACCTGTCACTAAAATCTGCCACTGTACCTGAGGACTGGAGGATGGAAAAATGGAACACCAATTTTTAAAAAGGGATCCAGAGGCAATCCTGGAAACTACAGACCAGAAAGCTTGAAGTCTGTGCTGGGAAAAATGGTGGAAAGCATTATTAAGGACAGAATTACAGGACATGTTGACAAACATGGCTTAATGGGGAAGAGTCAACACAGATTTAGTAAAGGTAAGTAATGCCTCACTGACCTGTTGAAATTCTTTGAGGGTGTAAATAAGCATGTGGACAAGGAAGACCCAGTAGATATAGTGTACCTGAATTTCCAGAAAGCATTTGATAAGGTCACTCATGAGAGACTCTCTCTTGAGAAAATTAAAAAGTCATGGGATAGGAGGTAGTGTCTTACTATGGACCATAAACTGGTTAAAATATAGAAAGCAAAGGGTTGGACTAAATGGTCGGTTTTCACAACGGAGAGATGTAAAAAGTGGTGTGCCTCAGGAATCTGTACTGGGACTGGTGCTGTTTAATGTATTCATTAATGATTTAGAAAAGGGTGTTAAGAGTGAAGTGATCAAATTTGCAGATGATCCCAAGTTATTCAAGGTAATTAAAACATGAGCACTTTGAGGAACTGCAGCAGGATCTTACAACACTGGGTGTCTGGGGACCTAAATGGCAATTGAGATAATGTGGAGAAGTTCAAGGTGATGCACATAGGGAAAAATAATTCAAACTATGCGTACACAATGTTGGGTACTAAGCTAGGAGTTACCACTCAAGAAAAGGACCTGGGGGGTGGTTGTGGGGTCACAAGACAATGAAATCCACAGCATAGTACACAGCAACAGTCAAAAAAGCAAACAGAATGTTAGGAATCATTCGGAAGGGGATAGATAATAAAACTGAGGAGGTCATAATGCCTCTATACAAATCAATGGTGCGACCACACTTTGAATATTGTGTGCAGTTCTGGTCGCCCCATCTCAAAAAAGACATAGCTGAACTAGAAAAGGTACAGGGAAGGGCAACAAAAATGATCAAGGGCATGGAAGGGCTCCCGTATGGGGAGAGGCTTGGTAGGTTGCGGCTTTTCAATTTGGAGAAGAAACAACTGAGAGGAGATAGGATAGACGTCTATAAAATCATGAGTGGTATGGAACTAATAAACAAGGAGCAGTTATTTACCCTCTTAGCAGTACTAGACCTAGGGGACACTCCATAAAACTCATGGGTGGCAAGTTTAAAACAAATAAAAGAAAATATTTTTTCACTCAGCGTATAATTGCGTTGTGGAATCCAGTACTATAGCTGAGTTTAAAGGTTTGGACAAGTTTCTGGAAGATAGGTCCATTAGCAGCTATTTGCTAGACAGGATCAGGGAACATGACGGGAACTGGGGGAAAACAACAGGGAATGGATCCCCCATTGTGACCTGTTGGGGTGCTTCTCCCAAGCCACCATGATTGGCCACTGTGGGAGACAGGATGCTGGGCTAGATGGACCATTGGTCTGACCCAGTATAGCACTTCTTATGTTCTTATTAACCAGTAACTGCACATGTATGTATATCAAGCAGAATGGAGAGCAGCCTGGCAGGTACAACTCCCACCCTCAAAGCAAAAACCATGAGGCTGAGTTTAGGAAAGCGAACAAAGCTTAACATTGCATGTGGGAGCATGCACGCACCCCCACCCACCCTCTGTAGAGTTCCAATGGACGTCCACCCAGCTGTGGTATTCACACGGATGCCCCACCCACCCACCCACGTGGGCTAGGACAGGGGCTCCTCAGTAAAAAAGGGCCAATTAAAGGCCAGACACGACGTGTCTCGATGGGCCACTGTGCTTGGGTGGACAGTGTGGCTGGTGGGCGGTGCATGGGTGTGCATTCCCATGGACAGCCACCCACCTCCACCCACGGAACATCCGGCATTGGCACCTGTTGCTTTGTGCGTGGGCGGTGGGTGGAAGTTGGTGGAGCGCGGGAGTGTGCATATACCCCCACCCACCTGCCACGGTGTTCCAACAGACGTCCCCCCAATGCCCATGTGGGTGAGTGGGGGCGTCTGTGTAAAAAGGGCCAAAGAGAGGGCGTGAATGCTTAAAGGGTGCTTGAGCAGTACCTGGGGGCCTACAGCCGTGTGAAGATCTAAGAGTTTAGATAAGGAAACTTTTAAGTCAACCTAGCAATGCATATTGTATTTTTTTATGCAATCTTTGTATATATTTATTGACAATCTGAACACTTTTTCTCTTCATAAGCTGGTGTCTGTGTTTCTGGAACTGGCCAAAGACAGTTTTGGGGAATTTTCGGTTGTCATACCGAGTCGGACCTGAAACATGATACATTTATGCAACCACACTACCGCCATGATACAGGTGACAGCAGGCTTACCGTGTGTAGGCTGACTCATGGTAGGATTGGATGATAGCCATCAGAGACTAACAGTGGGTAAATTAAGGCACGGTTGGACCAAAGGCACATGAGGTGATGGCTAGCTTTCTGAGCAAAATATTTTCTCACGTGCATGTTGTGTATTAAAAATTACAGATGTTAGTGTGTGGTTTTTTTATTTGCCAAGATTGACTAATGCAATCAATATGTGGAAATTATGACAGTATTTATGCAGTGAGGGAGGGGTTTATTTATTTGGTTTTTTATTGTTTTTATTTTTTATTTTTTAAGAAAGATTTTCTTTAGAGACTGAAAGAACAAAACACAAACTTGTCTCCCGAAGCTTTCCAAAACCCTGCTTCCTGCTGGTCTGCTGTAGCTAACATATTCTGGTCTTTAGACATTTATTCTAGTAAAATCAAAACATCCACAGGGGGGAGCAGAAAGAGAGAGTGAATAAGTTTTCAGCCTGATGATCAGCATTATGTCCACAGAGGAGTGTTTTAGTTACCTTGCTATCATTTGCATAACGTAAAATATCTCACCCTTCAAATCCATTCCCTTAATAACACTGCAAAGCACATTGAACAAAAGCCATTTGCTGATTCCAAAGCTGAAATAGATGGCACAGTCCATATGTCAAACTAAATTAAATTCCAGAGTCAAGAGGCTACCATGACAATAGGAAGAACTGATCCCCAACATGCAGCCCTCATTGTGATGCCAGCTGTCAACAGCAGTTCCTCTCTAGCAGGAATAAGAGGACAAATGGGATCATCATCCATTCCAAAAGCATTAATAAAATATGAAGTTCTTAATGGTCTATGGCGAATTCCTTATTGGAAATTCCTAAAGGTACTAACAAAGATGCAAACAACAATGTTTAATAGGCATTTAATAAGGTCCTGGGTTCTGATTCTCCCCTCTCCTTGAAGTCCATGATAAAACCGTACTGCCCTTATATAATTTGCTCTTGATACTTCTAGGATTTAATAATAAATGCTTCCCTGTTTCTGATTTCTTTTTAACTATCTATGGATCTAGATCAGGGATATGATGCTTTTTTATGCCTTGCAGTCAATTAGCAATTTCCATTAAACCTCACACTTCTATAAGCTTGGCAAACAAGATAAGTATTTTAAAATATTCTTGCTACAGGCAAATTAGAATAAAAATCAAATTTCCTCTGGATCTTGGAACAGTGGGATGAATTCTACACTTCATACTTGCTTCTGAGGATGCCTGTCACAATACACTTATTTCCAGCTTGGTAGAGGTTGTAGGCTTTGTGGAGTTAACTATGACGTTGGTCAATGCACTCCGCAGAATACAGGCCCCACAGGTGAACCTCACTGCCCACCCCCCGAAACCATCTCCACCCAGTCCAAGCAGGCTAGAGTGGGGGACCAGGGAGAGCCTGGGAAAAGCCATGGGAAATCCTGGGTGTGATGCTGCCAGCGCAAGGCGGGGTCCAGGCAAAGGAGGGGGGCACCAGTCTGAGATGCATCAACAGCAGAGATGCAACAAGTGCCAGTGGTCATGGGAAGTGGCTTTGCCCTGACAGGACAAGGCAATGGGGCTGAGAACATGATGGCCATGGGTGTCAGTGTACCCCCCAGTTTTGGAAGCGTGCAATGATGGTGTAAACAAAAAGGTGGTGGAAGGTTCCCCATTATACTGGGAGCAAACAGCTACTTTAATGCTTGGTTCAGATGCAGCTACACCAGATTGGGATGTGGAGGTGGTGCAGCCAGAGGTGCAAACTGCTTGGGGTGTCCAGGGGATTAACCCGGGACTTCTCATGTGGAGTCCTATAAGGTTCTATTCTGTCCCCTCTCTTGTTCAACGTGTATATGCAGCTGCTTGGCGAGATTGTGAGAGGGTTTGATGTTTGGTGTCATCAATATGCTGATGACACCCAACTCTGCCTCTCCTTTTCATCTGACTCAGGCCCGGCAGTCTCGGTGCTTACCTGGTGTTTGGCGGCTGTCAGGGACTGGATGACGGTGAGCCATCTGAAGTTGAATTCCGACAAGGTTGGAGGTTGCAGTTGGTGCAAAATGCAGTAACCTGCCACCTTACAGAGATGGGTCACCATGAGCATATTACATCAGTGCTCCGTTCTCTGCACTGGTTGTCTATAGTCTTCAAGGTGTTGGTACTTGCATATAAAGCCTTATATGGTCTGGGCCCTGCCTATCTGCGGGACTGCTTCATTCCTTGGGCTCTGGAGCAGCCCCTGTGGTCAGCCAGGGGTGCCTTTTTCGAAGTCCCCCAGATATTCCGGGGGGCAACTATGGAGAGGGTGTTCTCGGTGGCCGCCAAGGCTGTGAAACCCCGTCCCAGCATAGGTCCATGTGGCCCCAGATCTCTCCTCCTTCTAATGGCAATGCAAGACCTGAATGTTCCGCCAGACTTTCGGTGAGAGAGATGTGTGATGGGTGAGGGGAGGTTCACCATTATACTGGGAGCAAACAGATACCAGGTGAGTATAGAATGATACACGAACCTCAGGGGCAGGTCAGTGAATGATGTCATTGTGCCAGAGCTGTGCTCAGTGCAGTATGCCTCTTTTGACTCAGCAGTGTGCATGTAGCCATGCCGCACTATTAAGGAAATGTGACATCAGCCTTTTGCTTGTTGCCTATGTCCCCCAGTGATTTTGACTTTTTAGTTTTCACATTCAGGGAGAAGTACTTTCATGATATGGCATTGCCAATCAGGTGCACCATCTTATGCTCAGGCTTTGGAAGTTTAGCTCCCTACTAGAATGGGCAGTCAAGGACAGAACGGGCCTCCCATCGGTCTCCAAATACCTGGATGACTTTCTGTTCACAGGCAAGGGGGGCTCAGGAGTGTGCGCACCCGTAACGATAGACTTCTCACAGCTTGTGGAGGAGCTGGGTGTGCCATTGATGAGGGAAAAGACAGAGGGCCCAGTGACATAACTCTGGCATTCCTGGGCAGCAAAATTGATATGGTGGCTTACACTTCCAGCCTCCCTCAAGACAAGCTCCAGGCCCTTATTTTCCAGCTGTTGAAAGAAATCCTTGGGGGCACAAAAGGTAACACTGAGTCACATGCAAAAGCTGTTAGGCCACCTGAATTTTTGATACAAGGTAGTAGCACCGGGGAGGGCATTTTGCGTGCACATAGCCAGGGCCACAGTGGGAGCTTCTGCCACACATTATCACATCAGTGTCCCAAAGGGGGTAAAGGAAGATATGAAGGTCTGGCTCGACTTCTTAGAGAATTATAATGGTGTTTCACTATGGAGGGAGGTGCATTTACTGGAAAGTGACTTTCAGGTGGTAACTGATGTGGCTGGGGGGATTGGCTTTGGAGTTTACTTCTGGGGCAATGATATGCCCAATGGTGGCTGGCCAGTTGGGCAAATGCCGGTATCCTGGGAGACATCACATTCTTAGAACTATTCCCTCTTCTGGTGGCTGTGCCTATCTGGGGTCACAAATTCAGGGACACCCACGTTCACTTCTGGATGGACAACCAGGTGGTTGTGCAGGTGGTAAACAGCCAGTCATCAAAGTCACCCAGGGTCATGGGCCTGGTAAGGTGGTTTAAGTCACGATGCATGTGTTTCATAGGTAAGCATGACCCAGGAGTTAAGAATGAAATTGTTGATGCTCTCTCATTTCCAGACAGAAAGATTCTGTTCTTTAGCACCTGGTGCCAATCCAGATCCAGAGGCGATGCTGGAAGCATTGTGGGGACTGGCAATAGCCTACAAGATGGTGGAAAACAAGCATCAGTTTCTGAGGATCTGATGGTGCTACCAAAAGGGTTTTCGGGCCTTTAGGACCTTTCTTGCTGACCAGGGGCTGGAGGGACAGTGGCTTATTCCCCTCAAAGACGTGAAGTTATTTGCATGCACACTTAACTAAAGGAGTCTGGCAGCATGCAGCATTAGGGGCCAGCTAGCAGTCATTTCTTTCTTTCTTTCTTTCTTTCTTTCTTTCTTTCTTTCTTTCTTTCGCTCGCACGCTCGCTCGCTCGCTCGCTCGCTATTTATCTACCCTGTATCCTCCTGCTCACAGAGCAGCTCAGGTCAGCTTACAAGACGTATTTAGCAGGACCAATGGGGTTCTGGATTCTTGCTTGGATTTCAGGTTAAAATGATCAGTCGATGAGTGGGCCAGGGGCAGGTTGCTGATAACGTAAGGCCTATGTCCATTCACATTCTGGCAAACCTTTCAACCTCATTGCCAGCTTTGTGCTCCTCAAGTTATGAGGTCATGCTTTTTAGAGAAGCTTTTGCTACTGCATTATTCGTGGCCCTGCACATTAGTCCCAGGCTCAGACATGGACTGATGCCTAAGGGAAGACACTGTCCCTCCAGGATGAGGTCCCCGGGGTGGGTTTGTTGAATTACTATTCATCACTCAAAGACTGATCAAAGGGACGGGATCAGACCTTGACCTTGATGGGCGGACTGGTGGGGGTCACATGCCCAGTCAATGCAATGAAGGCATTCCTAGACATACACCTTGCTGGGAAGGTCCACTTTTTATCCAAACTGATGAGTCATTTCTGACCAAATTCCAGTTAAAGGCCATATTATGGAAGGGTGTCAATAAGTTTGGCCTACTGTCTTTGGATCACATTCATTTTGGATCGGTGTTATTCGGTGGTTCATGTTCCACAAGGTTAGCTTCTATAGGCACAACAGGATGCCCCTGTTAGTAGAGACAATGACATGTGGCTCGAGGATCTGAGGGTAGTGCTGCACCAGCATGTTGGTATCGTGGGGGAAAAGAGGTTAGTGGTTCTGCCACTTCCTCCTTCTTTGTGGTGGATACCAGCATAGGAACCATGCCCAGGTAGAGCTCCTTAAGAGCAGGGGGAGACATGGCTCCTCCCCAATCACCTGATGCGGGGTGAAGTGGGCAGGAATGTCATGGCAGAGCCCAGCCATGAGGAAGTGACATTGAGGGGCTGCTGGGTCACCCAGGTGGTGGGACCTGATGGGTAGGGATGTGCGAACGCGGTTCGGAAGTTCCCGAGTTCAGACCGAACTCGGTCTGTTTGGACGACCAAACCCGAACCAACCAAACCCGAACTCAATCTGAAATCTGAAACGGCCGAACAGTCCGGTCGGTTCGGATTGAGTTCGGATGAGTTTGGGCAGCAAAAGAATGACTGGAAGGCAAAAACATGACAGGGAGGGGGAGGCAGCTGAGGAGCAGACTTCCAGGTACCAGGGGTGGAGAGGCTTGGAGTAGCAGCCAGCCTGCCCAATCACCATCCATTTTCTCCTCAGACCACTGGCTTCGCAGTCTGGGATTGGGCATGGGGGAAGGGGGGACTAGGCTGCACAGAGCCAATGGGGCTTGTGGTAAGGTGGGCTCAGCAAGTAACAAAAGTCATTGCCCTCCCCACTTCCAACACCTTCTGACCTAGCCACTGTTCCTGACAGCAGGCGTTTTCAGAAGGCTCCCTCTCCCAGCAGTTTTTGTTCCTTCCTATTCCTAATTCATTGCCATCCTCCTATTTCACCCATCCCACATATTTACCTCCATATTATCATTTATTTATATTATATTATATAGATTTAGGCATTATTTTTATTTTTTACTCATCCCTGTGTTCTTTATCCCTACCCTCTATTGAATCCTCCCCCCCTCCCTTTATATATTCCATCCCTGATTCCCTTCCCCTGTTTTTGGATTTATTTAGAGTAGGATTAGATTGATTTAGGATTCATTTCAGTTTTGTACCCCTCCCTGTGTTCTTTGTGTCCCCCCTCCATCCCTGTGTAATATTGTATATATAGATAGATAGATATTAGATATACTTTCTATAGATAGATACATCATTGTAGGAGTTACTTAGAGACAGAGATAGTGTTAGTGTGTAATTATTCAGTTTTGATATTTTAGAGTGTGTTTGTAGGACTTGGCCTTTGTAGATATAATATTTAGTTACATAGATTTTAAAATAGTTAATACTATAGTTAGAGTTAGTGTGTGTGTGGTAGTAGGAGTAGTTTATTAAGGCAGGCCCAAGGCCATAGCCATAGACAAACAACATACAAATGAAATAAAATGAATAAATAAATAATTCAGGAACAGCAGGAGAACTACCAAACACAATTATCAATCAAACAATTTAAAATCCAAAAACTGATTACTTCTTCCCATTGCAAAAATTAGGAATTGAACCATGGCCCGAGTCGTTTCCTGTTGAAAGTCTGCAAGAAGATAATCAGTGTAAACAACATCTGACCTCCCTGGGTATTTATCAAAAATAGATTGAAGGTAATAAAGATTAAGAGCGTCATACAGATGGCAACACATCAAAACATGGACATTAGTTTCAGGCTCCAAATGGTCAAAAGGACAAAGTCTAGAATACATGGGTACTCCAGCAAGATGCCCCACCCAAACCTGGATGGGCAAGGCATTAAAGCGAGCCGCCGTGTAAAGCCACTTGCCCCTGGGTGAATAATCCTTATTAAGAAAGACTGCTGGCATAACAGTAAGAGGGGCCAACCTCAAATAATCTCTCATGTACATAGAGGACCCAACCCTAGCTCTTTCCTGTTGCTGTTGGATATCACTCCAGCGCTGTTTAATTTTGGCCCTGGCTAGGAGCAAATCTTTAGATAGTAGATACTCCTTGGATAACCCCATAGCAGCCAACTGGGCCTCCACCTTGACAAACTACTTGCCCTGGAAAGAATCAGTCAAAAGATACCCCAAAAGGCCCTTAGAGCTGGGGCCCAAAACCTTACACCACAATTTATAGGCCAGACTCCATGCTCCAGAGAACCACATACACTGCCCCAATTCAATACGAATTGCAGCTGTTGGAGTTCCTCCCAGGGCCCTAAGAAGTGCCCTCAAAAACATTGATTGGACCTTGTCGACCTCCAAGGTGCCAAATAGAGCCCAAAGCTCAGCTCCAAAGAGGAACTGAGCAGTAACTTTGGCATTGAATGCCAGAGTGGCCATCTTATAGGCAGTCCTTCCAGAGCAGCGGAAAAATTTCAGTATAGCAAGTGCAGATCTTTTAGCTGTCAAAGCGGCAGCTTCCAGGTGGACCTTCCAGCCGCCTGAATAATGAAAGGTGACACCCAAATACCTAAAGGCTCGTACCTGTTCGATTCGTGCACCCTCAACATGCCAAGTGTGCCAATTCCACCTGAGGGATTTGGCAAACACTATCACCTTAGGTTTAGCTAAATTGAGAACCAGGTCATTTCCCCCTGCAGTACCCCGCAAAAGCCTCTAGTTGGCATCGTAGACCGACCTTAGTCTGGGAAACTAAGAAAAGGTCGTCTACAAATAAAAGGCAACCTATAGAATGAGAAGCTAACAGTGGGGGGGGAAATTGGGGCTGGGTCATACAGGGGACCACGTCATTTAAAAAAATATTGAAGAGGGTGGGGGCGAGGACGCATCCCTGCCTTACACCTCTGCCCACTGGAACCACCTCAGAAATATAGCCTACTGCTCCCAACTTAACCACCAAGGTAGAGTCGGCATATAAAGATTGGCTAAGTGCCACAAGTCTCCTATCCTCAAGCAAGGAAGCCAATTTGGACCACAGGATGGCCCTATTGACAGAGTCAAAGGCCAACCTAAGGTCCAAGAAGGCTGCATAGAACCGATGGTTAAGGTTCAGATATTTCTCCAGGAGGCAAGAGAGCACAAAACAATGATCAGTAACAGATCTGGCCCTCTGAAACCCCGCTTGCTCGGGGTATATAATATTAGCTTAACTACCCAGGCATTCAACCTCCCCAAATGGAATTTGGCATACAGTTTACTGATTACAGAAAGCAAACTGATTGACTGATAATTAGCAAGGTCAGTACAGGAGCCCCTTTTATGGATATAGGGACCACCAAAGCTTGAGCCCAAACAGAGGGTTCACAACCCAATTTGTTGATAGCAGAAAATAAGGTCACAAGAATAGGCACCCACCAGTCCTTATACTGCTTCAAAAATTCAGCAGGTAGTAGGTCTTGGCCAGGGGCCTTATTATTGGCACAAGCATCTAAAAGATCACTGACCTCCAACTGGCCAACCTCCGGCCAGGACGGGAAATCACTTAAGCAGGGAGCTGGCAAGTCATTCTCAATTGATATCACTTTAGGGGTGCATATGTCCAGAAAATATCTAGCCCAAACTGAGAAGGGATAGGTGATAAATGACTACCGATGCCCACCCTTTTGCCAGGATTCAGCAATCCCCAGAAACGCCATGAGTCGCCAGCAGATACTGTTTCCAACACCAGGCTCCATCTAGCCTCGTAGTAAAGCTTCTTTTTTCTTTTAATAAGGGCCCTATAGGCACTTTTGGCCTCATAATAAGAAGGGGGTAAAGTGATGTCCTGACCCTGACAATACCCACAATAGATCGCCTTAACCCGAGACCTTGCCCCACGACACTCCCTATCGAACCAAGACTGGTGCTGGGGAGATTTACTTTGGGTCTGAGTGGCAAGTTTCACACAAAAGAATTGCTGGGCTTGGTAGGAGAGCTGATCAAAAGTGTCTACAACTTGGGAACTATAAGATCCCTGCAATATGCCAGCTCTAAGCTGGCTAATTTCTAGGTCACCCATCCAGACCTCTAAGGAAGACGGCGAAATTTTATCCCATTTTACCACACCTAATCTTCCCAACTGGTTGCCCTCGGTGCTGCCCCCCCCCAAAAAGACAACCTGGTTGCCACTAGGGGGCCCTTCCCCCAGGGAGGTGACGAGGGTCAGCGTCAGATGGTGACTGCACTGTTCCCTCCCCACGTCAGCGTTGGATAAAAGGGGCAGTACACTAGGGGAAACAATCACAAAATTGATGACACTAGAGCCCTTTGGGCCCAAAAACGTAAATTCCCCTTGTGCATCACCAAAACATGCCCCATTAAGAAAGAGCATGTTGTACCTTACGGCTAACCTAGTCAGGCGCAAACCTGCCTCATTAATTATATGATCTTTTGAGCATCTAGCACCCAAAGAGAATTCCGGAGGAGGGAGAGGAAAATTGCAATGGGCAGCCAGTTCCTCATCATCCCTTCTGCGCCTGGCGTTGAAGTCCCCCAACAAAATCAAAAAGCTGTCCAAATAGGTAACTAGTAAGTTATTTATCACTCGCTCAAGTTTGTCCCAGAGTGATGGATCATATAACCTAGTATTATATGGGGGGATATAAACGTTCATAACAATCAAAGTCTTCCCCCCGATGACCATAACCAGTCCCAACAAAAAAGGGGGGTGCTCCAAAACAGCAACCAGGGCACTGTAGAGTGCAATACCAAGAAGACAGATTAAACCATCACATGAATGGCCCCTCACAGCGACAGTAATGGAGGGGAGTAGAACAGTCTTAAGATGGGACAGGGCAGGAGGGAGATCTGGAGGCACTGTTGCCCACATCTCCTGGAGGCAAAAAAGGTCGCAGTCCCTAACGGCATTAATAAAATCGGGATCCCCAACCCAAGCATTCCACCCAGCAATATTCGACCACGAGCCAATCTTCAGGTTAAGGAGAACAGGGTCAGGAACAACTCATTTCCCCACTACTGTGGGCTGGGAGGCAATCTGGACTGAGCCCAAAAGCTGATAAGACTTTTGGTGGAGAGCTGGCAACTTGCATGGTATCTATAGAGGAACAAACTCTGGAAAAAGTTGCCTGAGAAGAGGAAGTCAAAGGCAAATGACTCGTCCCTTCAGCTGGCAATACCAGGGCATCCTCTCGCCCCACAACTTTGCATGAAGTCCCCTCCTTAGTTTTAATCCCTGAGGTCTCTTCAGGTTGAATGGACAGCTGTGGCCCCTGGGGGTTCCCCTCCTGGGTTCTACCTTCAGTGAGGTTGCGCAACCTGACACTGATCGGCTCCGACCTATCTTGGGTAACTCTACCATGACATCTCTCACCAGTCACAGAATCCTGAGACTCGGTACCGCTAATGACCACAGACTGAAGACCCCCTCGAGATCGCATCAACCCAGGCAGCAGAGGTTGCAATTCTAGGTCCTTAAACACCTCTTCCACATGAAAAACCCCCCCCCCCCATGTGGCCAATAAGTAGGCCTGGTTCAAAATCTTAGAGACGAAGAATGGACAGTGGAAATAAACAATTAGTCTATGCATATGCCCATAGGAAGGAAGCACAAGAAAAGAGCTAATGATCCCTGGTGGAATCCAGCCCATTATTGCTTCCAAGTTATAGGCTACAGCATACTTAGTGTTTCAGGAGGGAAGGTGCCCACTTGGCAAGGGATAAATCCTAAATGCTACTGCTCCTACCACTGGGACTAGTGCAGTTCTCCGCTGATCTTTGCCCCCACAATTCTGGGGCCGTAGGTTTGGCTTATTGGTAACTAACACAGCACCTGAACTATGAGGAAAGGGTGGACCAACTGAGGGTAATGCCTGTGAGTTGTTTAGGACCTGGCTGCCCTGGGCATCAGCAGAACCTCCAACCCCATCATTTTTCCCCTTAGCCAAGAGTTGGAGTATAGTATTTGACTGTCCATGCTGACCCTGGACCAGGGAGACCAAATCACTAATTTTCCCCAAAAGATGGCTAATTAAATCCCCCACTACAGAACATTGTTTTTCAAATGGTTCAGTATGCGCACAATCCATTGGGGATTTACAATCAGGGCTGGTTAAACCAGATGAATCAGAATTATGCATAAACAGAGGGTCCAAACAGCAAAATTCTGCGTCACAATGCCCTACTGATTGACAAGCCTTGTCAAAATTTGGAGAGACATTAGGTCCTCAAGTAGTGGCCAGTTCGATGGGCAGAGGATGGGGATCTTCAGTGGGATTCCGGGAGCGTGAACGCAAGGAATAGTACCTGTCCAGGTGCTGTTGGAGAACTTGGGGCTGCACCGTGGGTGCCACCTCAATGTGCCGACTAGGCCTCTTAGTGACTTTCTTCCCCCCCATAACTGCCCGCAAATGGCTTCTGTTGGGGGGGGGAAGCACAGAGTACTCCCGCGCTCGGCCGGCACCTAGGGCCACGCAGGTCTTGTTGTCCCCTGGAAATTAGGCCGTGCCCTTGGTGCGAGCGTGGTTCCAGTCCCACCTCTAGCTGGCTACACGGCTCCATTATCCTCGGGTCACAATCACCCCCTTCCTCTGAAAGGGTTTCAGTCTTCCCCACTCCTCCAAAGCATATTCTAGAAGTTTAGCAGGGGCTCCAATGCGATGGGCCTCTCCTCACAGAAATACCGTGGTGCCTCCGCCTCCTCGGCCCGGCTAACGGTACTGCCAACGGGTCTTCACCGTCGGCGGCACCCTTCAGGGTGGCGCCCTCAGGGCAGCAGCCAGTCAGAAAGGTACCTGGAGGGGGATGACACTACGGGGCCCAGGTGGGGGCAATTCTCCCTTGCAGCTTCTGCTGCATCAGCCAAGCTCTCCTGGGGGGCTTCTACACTTCCCACAGCCACACTCAGTTCACTGCCCTGGTCATAAAGGTACCTGGAGGGGGATAACACAACAGGGCCCGGGTGGGGGCAATCCTCCCTTGCAGCTTCTGCTGGAACAGCCAAGCTATATATATAATATTAGATTAAAAATTCAATTTTTTTAAAAAATAAATAAAAAAAATGTTTGTGTGCTGCCTGGTACATTCTTTGAGTTGGAAGACATGGAGAAGGGAAGTAAGAGAGACCGGTCTGCTGTCCATAAGGTGGGCAATGGGGCACGTGGCAGAGGTGGTGGTAGGGGCCGTGCCAGAGGAGTGGAAGCAGGCAGCAGCAGCCAGAGCCCATCACCACACCCCAAGCTTCGCAGGCCTGATTTTGGGAGACAGGGTTCAGAGACTCCAAGCAGTGGCACTAGTCTATGGATGGTTCTGCGGTGCCTCCTGCCAGCATCCTACAGTGCCATGCAGGGCACTGGAAAACCTGCAGTACATGAGGCTGTGGCTGTCTCTGCTGCTGCTGGAGCAGGTGCTGCTTACAATGTTCCTCCAGGGCCACCAATGTCCCCCATTGTGGATGCGAGCCCCAGAAGTCCAGGGAGAGGAGTAGCAGCAGCAACAACAGTAGCAGTTATAGGGGGCACAGGGAGAGTGGCAGTAGTATGGTGGACAGTCAAGACTCAGGGTCCCAGTACTCCCCTTCATGGGACATCACAGTGATTGGGGACAGTGAGGCAGAAGAAAACACTAGCCCCACAGAGGAGATGTCTAGAGCTGAGACGATGTCTATCCCTCCTCCCAGAGCTGTGTCATCACCACCAAGTTCTGCCTCTCCCAGCAGCGCTGGCAGCAGCAGTGCGTCACCCGGGGTGGGCCAGAAGGCAGGGGGGGGGGGAATCCTCTGTCTGGGCACATTTTAAGCTGGTGCGGGTGGATGATCCCAGGGAGGTGCAGTGCACTGTGTACAATAAGGTGGTGAAGCGTGGGCAGGTGCTCACCAACCTTGGGACAACTGTCATGGTGAGGCACCTGAAGTCATGCCACAGTGCTCTGCTGCTAAGCGGGCAGGCAGGGGAAGTGAATGCGAGTGGGTTTCCGACTGCAGCGGCCACGCCAGCCAGTTGCTCACCTTCTTCAGCAGGCAAGTGTCCTGCACCAACTGATGCCTCTAGCAGCAGGAGCAGTATTCCTGCTAGGGGGAAAGAACAGCAGCAGGAGCCTCACCAGCAGTGTCAGCCCACCATGGAGGAGCTGGGGTGGGGGCAGCTGCCAAGGCCATCGGCAGCTGCAGGGTGGTGTGGCTTTCAAGTGAAATCCAGGCGCCTGTTGGGCGAAATGATTGTGCTCGATGGGCAGCCCTTCTCCATTGTAGAGGACATGGGCTTCAGGCAGCTGATTTGGTTCCTAGCCTGCCAGTTTCAGCTGCTGTCCGCAACACCCTCACTCGGAATGTGGTGCCAGACCTGTACAGAGCTTTGAAGGAGTGGGTGAGGAAGCAGCTGGCAGGGGCTGGGGGTGCCCCCATACATTTCACCACAGACCTGTGGTCCAGTAGAAACATGCAGCATGCTAACTGGTGGTGACAGCGCACTGGTGGCAGGACCTGGCGGAGGCAGAATTTGCCACTGCCAGTGGCAGGAGGGGTCCCAAAGCAGGATATAGGTGGGCCCTGCTTCAGTCACAAGTAATGGGCAGTCCCTACACCACTAGGAACATTGAGGCAGCCCTGACCACCATGGTGAGAGAGTGGGTCATGCCAGGAATGGCGTTCACCAAGGGGTGTGTGGTGATGGACAATGCGGCCAATATACTGAAGGCAGTCCGTGATGGGGACTTCACCAGCATCCCTTGCGCTGCACACACCTTTCACCTGGTGGTCAGAGATGCTCGGGGGATAAGGGGATTGGGGCAGGCACCCTTAGCTCCCTGATCAAGTGGGGGAGGCAAATGGCTGGGTTCTTTAACTGGGGCATGAAGGGCAGCGAGCTCCTCCAGGAGAAGCAGACCGAGCAAGGCTCCCCAGTGCACCAGCTGGTTCAGGATGTCTCCACATGGTGGAAACCACCTTCCTGATGCTTGAGCGGCTTCTCAAGCAGAAAGCTTCCTTGTATTAGGTTCAACTGATGATGGACAGCGGGACACCTCCAGGGTACGATGAGGCAGAATGGGAGATCCTGGATCACACGGTCTTCATACTCAGACCGTTCCTGGCCATGATGGAGACTGTGAGCAGCTCCACCGCCACCCTCAGCCAGGTGACCCCTCTGGTTCAGAGTCTCCACAGGAGGCTGGAAGAGATTCTCAGGGGGCAGGATTGTGGCCCTCAGTGCAGGAAGCTGGCCGATGAGGTGCTTGGCCTGGTGCAGCAGCTGAAGGCAGGGTTGAAGGCACAGTTTGACGCGCTCCTGTGGTGGGAAGAACATGTCCTGGCAACAATGCTGGATCCCAGGGTCAAGGGCAGCATGGCATGCAGATACAGCTCTATAGCCACTGGAAGGGTGACCTGGTTGAGAGGGTCCGGAGTGGAGAGCGGGCTATACAGCAGGATGCTCCTGGGAATGGTGGGAGT
>QEPC01012148.1:1706093-1716397 GCA_003113815.1 Sphenodon punctatus
ATCCTGCCCTCCTTGGGGCGCTATGGATGGCAACTGGAAAGTCCCTGGTGGCTGGTATGTGCAAATCTTGCCCTTATTTGGGGGTGCGTAGGGAATGTGATGGCAACTGGGGAGTGGAGACCCTTGCTAGCCTGGCACATGTTTGGGTGGGGGTGCTGCTCGTGCTCTTGCCTGACTGCTGGAAGAGCCCCCCACACTAAAGTACCCTCTCTCTTTGTGGCAGACATCCGCTGCCACCCGCTGTTGCCCACTGTTTGTGCCTGACTGATGCCCACACCACCCACGCACCCACCCGCACGCCAGTGTGCTCGCTCTAATGGATAGAGCCTTTCTTGCCCTCAAAGTAAAAAAAAAGTTTACAAATCTGGCAGCACCTCCTGTGCCCGCTGCTTGCTCCTCCACCACTGGCTCTGGGACCTCCGCCACCAAAGGTCCAAGGGCTGGGGCAGCGACCTCTTCCTCCACCACCACCGGCTCCGGTACCACCAACTTGGCCCCCCGGCATTTAATCAGAATGACCGGCGTCTTCTGCATTATTTTTTTTTTTTTTAACCAAGCCAACACCAGCCACACAGTCAAGTCAGTCACCCACCACAAACACTCACCAACAACATGCCAAAACAAACACAGCCAGCCAAACCAAACACAGAGCACACGAACCAAACAGCCACACACACACATGCTCTCACCCACACAAGCTCCGCCAGCACTCGAATTTCCTGTTTCCGGCATGATCACGGGCTCTCGCGATACTTTTTCCGAACGGCCAAACCGAACTTGACTGAACCAAACGCCTGAACCTGGACTCGGTGACCGGACTGAATGCCTGAACCAAATGCCCGAACCGAATTGGACCGAACCGAACTCTCAAACCCTACTCTCCACCCCTCCTCAGTGGACCCCCCCTTCCCTGGGCCTGTCAGCCAGGTTTTTTTCTTCCCGAACTCATCCGAATGCACCCGAACTATTTGTGGGTTCCTGTGTTTGGTTCAGCCATTCTGTTCAGCCGTCCCAACTGGCTGAGTTTGAGCTGAACCCCGAACTTCTGAACCGCGTTTGCACATCCCTATTGCCTAATGTGGGGGGTGGAGAGGAGCACTTAACCCAAACTGATGTGTCCATTGGGATTCCTTAGGTTTGTGCTCACAGAACCACTGTTACAGGTCCTGCTCTGCATTAGGTACTAGTGATCCAATCAGCTCTTGCGAAATCAAACAAACAGTCCAAAATTCCTAGAAGACTGATGTCAGGTCTTGGCTGATATGTAAGAAAAACAAAAGGCTATTCAGTTCACCAATTTTACTAGACTTTCCTCTCCCATTACCTACGGACGCATAAACTTCAATAGCCATGGGTTACTCTTAATTATTTGCTTGTCGTGTAATTTTCCACTTCCAGTTGCAGTACATATCTAATTCATCTTGTTGTTTAGGGTTTGTTCATCTCATATAGTGTCCAAGGCTGTAGATCAAAAGAGGCCTATGGAAGTGCTTTGAGCCTGTAAAGTCTGGACCATTTTCTTCTTTCTTTCCCCAGAGAGTAGACTCCCATAGCTGAAAGTTCTTTGATTATATCTGTTGTTTTTTCATTCTCCTGCTGATGATGGTCATCCCCATCTTTCCAATTTGCTTTAGCTGTGAATACCAACTAGGGAGACGAAAACAAGCTTGCCTTTGTGACACACAGTAAATTTGGCACTGTATGGACAGTATGTTTTTAGCATAATTCCCTTAGCAGCTAGCAATTAGGAGATGTTAAATGCCCAGTCAGCCAGTGAGAGCCAAGACAAAGACTAGAGACCTTCACACCAACAATCTGGATAACGAATAGGAAAGAAAATATTTTCCAACCATTTTACCCGCTTCCCCCCCTCCCTCTCTCTGCTTCTTAATGTGGCTGCAGAAGCAAAAATTCAGTTGGAGCAGCTGTGCTGAAAAATCAGATTTTTATCAGTTTGGCATTTCTCTAGAAGAAACACAATACTGTGATTTTAGTCTAAAGCTGCAGGATAGGCAGTTCGGAAGCAATACTTCTAAAATACATGGTGCTTAATATCCCCAGGGTCTGCATTTTGATCTGGTTAGAAATGTGGAGTTAGAAATGTGTAGCCTCTGAAGAATCTGCAGTTTTAAATCTTAGACCTACTTCACCTCAGCGAGACCTAAATTTCAAATGAAAAAGTGTATGTATACACATCCAGTTTCTATCATAGGCCCTTTTCACACAGACACGCTAACACTGATAAAATGGATGTTACATTTTATTATACATGTTGCAGGGCTGCAGGTGTGCTCTATGGGTGCCCTGCAACATGTATAATAAAAGGTAACACCCATTTTATCAATGTTAGAGTGTCTGTGTGAAAAGGGCCATACAAGGACAGCTAGTGGCTACCTTTTGCATTTTAAATGTGAATCAACAAATGACACATCTATTTGCTCAATATGAAATTAATCTTAGAGTTTAATACGGATGTGCGTACGCGGTTCGGACGTTTGGAGTTCATCCCGAACTCAGCCAGTTCAGGCTGAACTGAACGGCCGAACTGAACATCAACCCCTCCAAACAGTTTGGCCGTATTTGAATGAGTTCGGACACATTCAGGCTGAAAAAACCTGGCTGGCAGGCCGAGGGAGGGGGAACCAAGCTGAGGAGGGGTGGAGAGGCTTGGACTAGCAGCTAGTCTGCCCAGTCACCATCCCTCTTTTCCTCAGACCCCTGGCTTGGTTGTCTGTGATTGGCATGGGGCTAGGCTGCACAGAGCCAATGGGGCTTGTGGTAAGGGGGGCGCAGCAAGTAACAAAAGTCATTGCCCTCCCTCCTTCCAATTCCTTCTGAGCTAGCCACTGATCCTGTCATCAGGCATTTTCAGAACTCTCCCTCTCCCAGCAGTTTGTGTTCCTCCCAGTCCATTGCCATCCTCCTCCTATTTCGCCCATTTCCACACATTTACCTCCATAGTTTCATTTATTTAGATTAGTTTAGATAGATTTAGGTGTTTTACCCGGCATCAAGAAGCAAACACTCCAGCCCCAGGTCCCACCATCAGGGTTCTGGGGCCTACGTTACAGGCAGGGAGGGCTGTCCATCCACATCATCCAGAAGCTGCCACTCTAGCCCCAGGACCCACCATCAGGGTTCTGGGGCCTACATTCCAGTAACGAGGGGCCATCCATCCACGTCATCCAGAAGCTGCCACTCTAGGCCCAGGACCTACTGTCATGATTCTGAGGTCGTTGTTCCGCTCACAGGGAGCTGTCATTCCACAGCATCAAGAAACAGCCAGCCATTCCAGCCCCAGGACCCACCGCTAGAGTTCTGGGGCCTACATTCCAGGCAGGGAGGGCTGTTGTTCCACTGCACTGTCTGCCAATGCTCCACTGATGCCAGCCAGCCTACATTCCAGGCAGGGAGGGTTGTCATTCCACTTCATCCAGAAGCTGCCACTCTAGTCCCAAAACCCACCATCAGGGTCCTAGGGCCGTCATTCTGCTCATGGGCAGCTGTCATTCCACCACATCAAGAAGCAGTCACTCCAGTCCCAGGACCCACCATAAGGGTTATGGGGCCTATGTTCCAGTCATGGGGGGCTGTCCATCCACTTCATCCAGAAGCTGCCACTCTAGTCCCAGGACCCACTGTCAGGGTTCTGGGGCCGTCATTCCGCTCACAGGGAGCCACCATTCTACCACATCAAGAAACAGCCAGCCACTCCAGCTCCAGAACCCACCATCAGGGTTCTGGGGCATACATTAAAGGCAGGGAGGGCTGTCATTCCACTACACTGTCTGCCAATGCTCCACCAATGTCAGTCAGCCTGCAACACCTGTCCGAGTATGGGTGCCAGCTGCAGTTACTGTGCCCTGGCAATCCAATGTCTGCTGCTGCTGCTGTTGGTACTGCAGGTCAGCCATTTGCTCCTCCCTCTTGTAGATGGACATAGCTCGGATGAGTGTGCCAGCAGACTGGGGCTGTGTGTCCACGAGATTCACCACTTGGCAAGGCTTGCCCAATTTGTAGTAGAGTTTCCTGAGCTTGGTCGAGTACGATGCCAGCCTGCAATGCCCTGTCAAGTAGGGGTTCCAGCCACCAAGCCCTGGCCGGGCCTCTGCCACTGTTCCACCGATGCCTCACAGCCTGCAATGCCCAGCCTCTGCTGGTTCCACTGGATCTCAGATGGCCAGCCATGCCTCCATGGGCATCCCCAGGGCCAAGGGTTGAGCCTGCCTGCCTGGGCAACCCGGGGTGCCAAGCCCCAAGCCTTCCCGGTCTCTGCTGCTGCTGCTGTGTCTCTGATGGCCTGCCATGCCCCCATGGGCACCCCTAGATCTCCCCAAGCTTCTTCCACGACCAAACATTCTGAACGTTTGCGGGGGTCTAAACTCTGCGGGACCGGACCCACAAACCCGAACTAAGGTTTTAGTCCAAACGTCCCAATGTCTGAACATCCGAACTCTGGTCTGTTCGCACATCCCTTGAGTTTTAGGATTGGAAGGAACTTCAAGGTATGAAGATGTTGTAGGTTACAATACTTAGCACTTCTGTGGAATTTTGCATATAATATTTACATATGCAGACATTCGTACAAATATGTACAAGCACTTTACAAAAAGGTTGCCAAACATGTAATTATTGCCATTTCATAGATGGGAAAAGTGAGGTGCAGAAAGACTATGCAGGGTGCAGAAAGACTCTGCAGGTGCAGGGCAAGGTCCAGAATAGTGCAGATCATGTGACTGTACAGGCCTCCATGTATTGCAGGGTTTTACAGGGGATCCCAATATATCGGGGTTCATAAATAATCTTAAAATGACAAAGCGAGTGTGAGAATCAGTGGCATAAAATCTGGGCCTGCAGGAAGGACTGGCTTATGGAGAGCCCACAGAAAGTCTGAAGGGGACCCCAACATATGGGGCCCATGATGAGCTAGAAATAATGTACGTGTAAACATGGTGGCCTCAGTGCAGGGAGCTGCAGCCTGTAAAGGGGATGTTATGTTTAACTGAACATCAAAAATGAATAACAGCAACACTTTTCTGTTCCTAGTGGGCAAGTCAGAGTGTTTCTGGAAAACATTCCTGTTTGGATGGATTGCCTATGATATTTTGTACAGGATCTGTATTTTCCTGTACCTGGCAATGACTACAGTTTTTCCAGTCAGCTAAAGTCAAAGAGAGCCATACTTTTGGAAATCAGCCTCATGAAACTCCCTCATGGATTTATGTTGACTTATGTTGATTTTTTGTGACCTTGGGCTTACGCTTAGTCCAGGTGTTTCTCAGGCATGTTTCTGTCAGAAATATCAGCCACAAGGGTTAAAAAAATACGGCCAGTTGCAGTGGCAGCTGTACATCTGGGGGTGGGATTGCCGCCCCACCACTCCCAGCTCAGGTCGGGGGATGGAACCAAATGTTTCCCTGGCCTGACTTAACCAGGGGGTGGGTAACCATGGTTAGTTGCCATGGCAACCCCCATGCCAGGCTGGGCGGGTGCAAAAACAGACACACCTGCTCGGTTCACCCAGCTCTGGCCCACCTGGGCTGCTCATAAGGCTAGACTGTGGGCATGGTTCATTCTGGGCCCATGTTTCCAGCCCAGCCATCAGCCCCGCCATCAGTCCTGTGAGCCCAGAACAGACGCATGAGTTGGGTGCTGGCTGAGGTGGGCCACAGCTGGACAAACTGGGCCAGCATCTTGTGTTAGCACCCAATGTGGTTACGTTAACTTTACCTCCTATTCCCCAGAGCCCGCAAAACATTCCCTCAAGGTTCAAGGTTAATATGCAAAATATTACCTGCGGGACTGCCTCAACCTCTGTGTTCTGGATCGGCCCCTGAGGTCATCCAGGGGCGTCCTCTTGGAGGTTCCCTGGGTTTTCCAGGTGGCAATCTCCGAGAGGACATTCTTGGTGGTCGCCCCTAGGCTGTGGAACTCCCTCCCACTGGAGATCCACCTATCCCTGGATCTCCCCTCTTTTCGTAAATCCTGTAAGACCTGACTGTTCTGCCATGCTTTTGGAAAGGGAGACAGGTAGTGGGTGGGGGATGTTTTGTTTTTGGGGGGTTTGGTGGGGTTTTAGTCTGGCCCTGTGTGTGTATTTTAATGAATTTTAATTATTTCTATTTTATAGAATAGAAATTGGACTATTGTAATGCGTTATATGTGGGGCTACCCATGGTGATGGCTCGGAAGTTGCAACTGGTGCAGAATGCGACGGCCCGACTTTTGGTGGGGCTGTGCCTCCAGGAGCACATTACACCGGTGCTCCATTCTCTGCACTGGCTGCCAGTGGTTTTCCAGGCCCAATTCAAGGTGTTGGTATTGTCCTATAAAGCCCTAAACAGCCTATGCCCTGCATATCTGTGGGACCACCTCACCCCCCAGGCTTTGGATCGGCCCCTGCGGTCATCCAGGGGTGCCTTGCTTGAGGTCCCCCGAGTCTTCCAGGGGGCCAGACAGGAGAGGGAGTTCTCGTTGGCTGCACCACAGCTGTGGAACTCCCTGCCAGTGGGGGCCCGGCTGGCTCCTGATCTCTCCTCATTTCAACGAAGTTGTAAGACCTGGCTGTTCTGCCAGGCGTTTAGCAAGGGAGATGGGTGGGGGTTTGGGTTTGAGTGGAGTGGGCAGGGGCAGTATTTGGTACCTCCTTTTAAAGTTGTTTTAAGTGTTTTTATATTTACATGATGTGAGCCGCCCCGAGCTGCCCGAGGCAGGAGGGGCGGGATAATAATTTTTTAAAATAAATAAAACAAATAAATAAATAATATTGTTCTATTATTCTGTATTTTTACCTGTTGTACGCTGCCCTGAGCTGCCATGTGGCAGGAGGGGGCGGGTTAGAAGTATTGAAATAAACAAAAAACCCCACAAATAAATAAAACAATGAAATGAATATGTAAATAAGGCCTTACACCTCAGATTCTTTGCCATATAGTTCATGTCATTCCCCATGCTCTCCAAAAGATTATAGAATGTTGTAGTTGGAAGGGATCTTGAGGGCCGTCTAGTCCAATGCTCTGCTTCAGTGCAGGATGACTGCAGCCACAACATCCCCGGCAGATGGCTGTCCAGCTTCTTCTTGAAAACCTCCAGTGACAGAGAGCCTCTGACGTCCCTAGGAAACTTATTCCACTGCTAAACAGCTCTTACTATTAAGAATGTTTTCCTGATATCTAACCGAAATGGACTTTACTGTAATCTGAGCCAATTATTTCTAGTCCATCCCTCTGCAGTAAAGAAGAACTTTACTTCTTCTTGGTGGCAGCCCCATAGATATATGAAGACTGCTGTCATGTCTCCCCTTAGTATTCTTTTTGCTAGACTGAATATACCCAGCTGCTTCAACTTTTCCTCACAAGACTTGCTTGCTGGATCCTTTATCATCTTTGTTTTTGTCTCGTCTGGAGCCGCTCCAAATTGCTAATGTCCTCCTCAAAATGAAGCACCCAGAACTGGACACAATACTCCAGCTGAGGTCTGGCTGGTGCTGAAGAGAGTGGAATAATTACCTCCACTCATGTACAGAGAACGCTTCTGTTAATGCAGCCTAAATCTGCATTTGTTTGTGGGTTTTTTTGGAGTTACGTCACATTGAGAACTCACGTCCAGTTTGTGATCAATCACAATCCCTCAATCTTTTTTCACATGTACTGCTGCCAAGCAACGTATTCCCCCATTTTATAACTTTGCTCTTGTTTTTTCTTCCTTAAATGCAGAACTTTACCTTTGTTTTGGTTGTATTTCATTTTATTAATTTCAGCTCAGATTTCCAACTGATCACAATTTAAAAAAAAAGAAAATCTAGCTCCGTCTCCCAAACTGTTATTTACCCTTTTCAGTTTTGTATCAACTGCAAACTTGATGAAAAACCCATTTCATGATGGACGTGAAGGGTCTGAAGGATCTATTTCATGATCCTAGCCAGTATGTGGGAGTGGCCTTTGTTGGTGACAATCCGGATGAATCCTTCCCAGCTTTTACACAGGACTGAGGGGTAGGAGGCAGTATGGAGATATCCAGCTGTTCAATAAACTGGTTTGTTTGTCTTTTAAATCTTTTTTTTAATTCTGTTGAGCTCTTGGTCTTTATCTTGTTGCAAGATATTTGACTGAGTCATCATGTAGTGTTAAGATGGTAAGGAGTGTTCAGGCAACTTTCACTATACTGTTCAAGATTTAATGTATCTTTAATGTGTCTTCTCTTAGGTATACAGCTCAGTTCTGCACAGTCTCACCTCACAAGGAAATTTCCCCACACATCAGTTATTTTCGTTACCTCTCCTTGGATCCCTTTTATTTCTGGGTTTTTTTCCTCCTTGAGAAAGGGGGATTTAAATGTTCACATATGTATGGAAAATGTGGCCAGATTACAGTATCTTTTAACAATCTAATTGCAAGTGCGAACCAATCTGTTTTTCCTGCACTATGTTTTAATTAGTATATTTCTTTGAGTAGATGCCACAGTTTTTTATTTTAAATTAGAAGTTAAAGCCGCAACATCTATTTGTGGGGCAATGGTAATTATGGGGTGGCTTTTATTCTTAGCACAGTGCCAGTTGACTGCAATAGGCACTGATAAGAGTAAATGCTTTATAATCAGAACCCACCAGCTGTAGAACACATTGCCCACTGTACAGCTGTTCAGAACTCTTCAGCTGTATAACATTGTGTGACATTTGATGTGGGACCGTGCTTCTTAACAATCATGTCCTGCATTAGCAGCCAAATATGGTAGTGTCAACTTATTTAATTTAACAATGTCAGAATATTAAAAAATATGATTTTAAAAAGTTGTACCAGCTCTTAATATGATAAAAATAGAAATAGAAATGATGGAGACAATCACCTTCAGATGTGTCTGAATGTCTGAACACCTGTCTTTCCATGCTCCATCGTGGCCCATGCGATCAACTGGGAATGCCTCCCTGTGGGTACCATATGTTAGTTTTGTCCATACAACAAGAGCTTGCAGGGGGGCTTTCTTGGCTGCTGCCCCATTATTATGGAACTACCTTCCACCAGAGGTTTGCTTGAGCCCAAGACGGAGTGTCTTCCGGAGGTGGTGTAAGACTTTTTATTTATAAAGGCATTTAGTGGGCAGGGATAAGGGTGGGGATAGGAATTCAGTGGGAGGTTTATTTCTGGGGGAGGGGTTGAGGATGGAGTGGGTGGTTTGAGGATGAGAGTAGGTTTTGGGGGGGAATGTATTTTAAGGTTATTTATTTGTATTATGTTTTTATTATTGTAAGTCTACCTGTGCCTCTTTGGAAAGGACAAGATATAAGTGTAACTAACTAACTAAAAATAAATATTTTATTACAACAATTTCTGCTGGTGAGGTAAGTTGGTCCAGTGAAAGATATAATCTGAATGACTTTGACCACAATCCAGCTCGGTCCTACCAGTGCCAGGGTCCTTGTGCTGGCGGAGGGACAAGAAAAAGTAAGGCTGGAAGCGGGGGTGTGTGTGCAGGTGCTGACAGAAGCAGAGTTCTGCCAGCCAGATGGCCACACCCCCTCAGATACAGAGTGATGGCCACGCCCCCTGCATTGGCGGTAATGAAGGCGGTATAAGCCACAGAAGATGTTCCCTACTAGGGATGTGAGAACAGGTTGTGGTTTGGGTTCAGCCATTCGGTTCGGTTCGTGCGTTTGGTTCGTGCATTCGGGTTGTTCGCCGAGTTTGGGTTTGGCCGTTTGGTTTGGGTGTTCGGAAAAAGTATCACGAGAATGCATGATCGTGCCGGAAACTGGAAATTCGACTGCGTGTGGGGCTGTGTGGTGAGAGAGTATGTGTTTGGCTGGGTGGCTGTTTGGTTCGTGTGTTTTGACTGTTTGTGTTTGGTTTGACTGTGTTGTTTGGCTGGTTGATGAGTGTTGGTGTGTGGTGGGTGACTGACTGTGTGTTTTGGTTGACTACATGTTGTTGTTTTTTTAAATGAAGAAGGCTGTTGTGCTCATGCCATGGCTGGGGGCCAACATGGTGCTCGAGGAGGAGGAGGAGGAGGAGGAGGATGTCGCTGCCCCTGGACCTTTGGTGATGGTGGCTGGCTCCTCAGAAGAGGAGCAAGCTGTGGGCACAGGAGGTGCTGCCAGGTTTGTAAACTTTTTTTTTACTTTGAGGACAAGAAAGGCTCTATCCATTTGAGCAAGCTCACTGGTGTGCGGGTGGGTGCGTCGGTGGTGGGCATCAGCCAGGCACAAACAGTGGGCACCAGTGGGTAGCAGCACATGTCTGCCACAGAGTGAGAGGGTACTGTAGTGTGTGGGGCTCTTCCAGCAGTCAGGCATGAGCACAAGCAGCACC
>QEPC01012150.1:6329-18959 GCA_003113815.1 Sphenodon punctatus
GAATCCCAAGTAAGCCACCCTTTTACTGATAGTCTTAGATTATGTTTAGATGCAAGAGCTTCAAAATTGACCTTAGCAGTAGCGGTCTTTGGTAAATTGGCAATGTATGTGAGGAATGTTAAAAAATCTGGAGAGGCCCAGAGTGATCCTGGAGGGACCTCTGACTGAAGGTCAAATAGGTTCTGGAGTGGGCCCGTCTGAAGTTATGGGAAGGATCTTAAGGCAAAAGTTGAATTTGTTAGTATGCATTTAAGGGTATTATTCCCGGGTGTATTGTTTCCAATTCAGGTTTGTAATGGATAACAGAGTGTGATGTTTTAACTAACTTTGTTCGATATTTTTTGTTTGTGTTGTTATTTACGCCAATAACTGTACAGTTACGGCAAATAAAGCTATTCATTCATTCATTCATTCATGGTGCTTCATAGGGACAGGGCCATGTTGGAAAAAAGATGAGGTCAGTTGTGTCCTCTTTATGATGTAACCCCACACGTCCAGAATGTCATTATGTTGTGGGACTCTATACTCATGCTGTCACACTGGGAGATAGAAAAGTCTCTATAGCCCTCCTCCTGCTGCCCCCTCCCCCCGAATCTCCAAGTCTCTGGGTTAGCAATGGGTGCCCTGAGAAATAGAGCCCGGAGATGCTAGGTGAAACTCAGGAAGATGGCAACCCTCTGACCAGAGTACAACAAAATGCCAACCCAAGCCAGCTTCTGCTGCCTTCAGAGCTAATTATGAAAACTCTGCACACTCCAGTACTAATTTCAATGTTTTCTTTACACCTTTGGGCTTATTAGAAAGCTGTATTTGTACCAACAGTGAATGGAATTTGTATACAAAAAAATCAAGTCTAAACACATGAATTCAATATATGAATAAATCACGATTACTAAGAGTTCAAATAAAGCAACATTATCATTTAGAATAGACTTGCGTGGGTGGGTGAGTGCATGATGAGAGCCACGTGAAGACATAAAACTAGATAAATATAAAATTTCAGTAACAGTTACTGACACACATTCAACTCTTTCCAGTGCAGATTTTCAAACTGATAGGCTGGGTGTAGAGCAATATAGTTACATATAACAGTAGGTCTCAAACTGTGCCCCCTTCCTCTTGTCTGTGGTACTTGAGGTCCTCCCAGGGCCAGCCTCAGCATTTGCAGGGCCCAGGGTAAAGATAAAATTTAGGGGCCCCCTCCCCAATTGGGGGCATCCTCCATGGAGCCCTAAAGATGGCCATGTTTGGGGCCCCACTGGGAGGGAGTGGGGCTCTCATGCCCTGCCCTGGTGAAAACAGGGGCCACTATGGGGCCCCTGGACAGAGTGGAGCCTGCAGTGACCCGTGATAAGGCCAGCCCTGGGCTTCCTCTTGCCCTCTCCTTCGTCTCCCACTCTCTCTTGTCCTCTCATTCTTTCTCCCTCTTCTAATCCCACCATTTTAGAATTCCTCGCCTTGTCCAGATGCCTTCAGTACCACCTGAGAACTGCCATCAGATGGCTCTCCTAGAGTACTGTCTGAGCCTCTCACAGATAGGAATGGATTTTCCCTCACAGCTAAGAAAGCCACCTCTCTGGGTTTCTCTCAGAACTTTGGACCTTGGCCCAGTCTCCAGAGGAAGCCCTGATTTCTTTTGGTCAGCCAGGAGCACCAGTGACTAACCCAAACATGAGGGCATATCTCCACCCCTGATGGAGCATCATGATGTCAGGACACTCCTTCCTAGACAGTAGGGAAGGGTCTACATCAGAAAGGGGCATGATAGCCCCTTTGCCTCTCCCCCTTTCTAAAATGGCCCTGCCCCTATGGAGCATCAAGACGTTCCATAAGGGGACGGGGTTTTACTTCAGACAGGGTAGTGACTGCACTTTTACCCTACCCCTTTTCTAATATGTTTGCACTCCTATAGAGCATCCTGATGACATAACGCTCCATAAGTGGTGGGGATACTTCAGACAGGGTAGTGGCTGTACTTTTACCCTGCCCCTTTTCCAATATGTTTGCATTCCTATAGAGCATCCTGATAGCATAACGCTCCATAAGTGGCGGGGATACTTCAGACAGGGTAGTGGCTGCACTTTTGCCCTGCTCCACAGACGTGGTCCCACCAGTGTACCCCCAGGTGAAAGTGCAAAGTGACAAATGTTTTATTGTATTCCATCCTGTTGTAAACTTGTTAGTTGCTCTGTTATGTTTCAATACATCAACAACATAAAGAGTTAATTTTAAGATGGGAGTATGGGGCAGGTATCTGGGGAAAGTTCCCTCAATGGGTGGAGAGCTGCCACTGAGTGAGCATGCCCAGTCTGGCTAGTATTGCCAGAAGGAAAACTTGCTGAAAGATGGTAGGGAACTTTCCCTCCCTAACAGGCTCTAAGACAGGGCAGAGCAGTTAAAACCCCAAGTGGTTGTTTCTCACCTGAGCGGGAGAAGGAGAGTTGCATCCGAGTAGACTGGGGGAATTTCTACAGACAGCTCCTGCATCTCTGCCTTTGTTCATACAAACAACAGCCTCAGGGTTCATCCACATCTGTTCTGATGAACACAGCTGTGAGTTAACTGTCACCACTCCCACAAGCACCCACACCAAAGCCTGAGAGCTACCAGGTGGAGACGGATCCTGTGTAGGCTTGCTAGACTCCAGGTTTTGACCCAGAGTTTCCAGGAGAAGTTCTGATTTCTCCAAGTCAGCCAGGGTTGCCCTCAGTAACCTGCAGAAATTGAGAGCAGAAAGGTTATAGGTGATGGACCACGGGGACTTTTCCGTGATTCCTTTCCAACTTGACCGCACCCCTGTAGAACATCAGGACCAAAAAGCATGGCATCCCCTTTGTCCTGTCCCTGCTGACATGGTCCCATCCCCTCCATGTAAAACCCTGGAGGAAGGCGCTAAACCCTACCTGTTAGAGTCATACTGTTCTCAAAACAGGGGCACTGGGCCCAATGCTTGGCAACAGCAGCAGAAAATCTCCAACCTAGAGAGTGGACCTTTTGCCCTCAGAAAAGTATATCTCGCAGAGATCTTCAGGAAAGCAGCAGAAAATTCATTCCAAGGCTCAGTAGCTCCCAAGTAGTTAGAGGGTTAGGAGCTGCTCAACCTGAATCTGGGTCTACTCCACTTCTCCATGCATCACCAGTTTCCATGGAAAAACAGTGGTGCAACCCACAAGGAGCAGAGACAGTGGAGGTCCTGAGTCTTCCCTCTCCAGGGGATGGTCACTGGTTCTACCAGCTTGGTCCCTGGGACCCCTCCAGAACACAAATCTCAGGTGATGTCTCCATATCCGGTACCACCTTTGGACCACAGGGACAGGGTGTGCATGCTGCAACTCTAGTTATCTACTGCATCTCCAGGAGTGGGCTGAGGAAGCCTATGACTACAAGCAAATCCAGTAGCCTGTGCAAGATACAGGCACCCACATATTTCCAACAGGTTTACCTGCCTTTGTCTATTTCACCTGACAACATTTGCACAGTAGCATTTTTGAAAAATTTGGCCTTAATCTTTCCCTTTCTTAGTTGCCCCATTAAGATATGTAATTCCCCACTGAGGTATGTAACATGTAAGAACGTAAGTAGTGCCATACTGAGTCAGACCAATGGTCTATCAAGCCCAGCATCCTGCCTGACAGTGGCCAATCTCGATCGCATGGGAGAAGAACCAACAGTCACAATGTGCAATCCATTCCCCGTTGTTCACTCCCGGCTCCCAACAGTAAGAAGTTCTTAATAGTCATTAATGGACCTACTCTCCAAGAACTTATCCAGGCCTTTTTAAAAACCCAGCTATGCTACTGGCCTTGACAACATCCTCTAGCAACAAATTCAATAAGTTAATTATGTGTTGAATGAAAAAGTACTTCCTTTTATTTGTTTTAAATCTGCCGGCAGCTAGTTTCACAGCTGTCTCTTATACACATCTAGATGTGTATAAGAGACAGGCTGAAGAGACCCAGCTTGTCCAGCCTCTCTTTGTATGGAAGCCATTCCATACCCTTTATAATTCTCGCTGCCCTTCTCTGTACCTTTTCTAGCTCAGCTATGTCTTTTTTGAGATGGGGAGACCAGAACTACACACACTATTCCAGGTGTAGTCGCACCATTGATTTGTATAGAGGCATTATGATATCCTCAGTTTTATTCTCTATCCCTTTGTGAATAACTCGTAACATTCTGTTTGCTTTTTTGACTGCTGCTGCACACTGGGCTGAGGATTTCAGTTTATTGTCCAGAACCACTCACAGATCCTTTTCCTGAGTGGCAAGTCCTAGCTTAGTACCCAGCATTGTGTACTCATAGTTTGGGTTATTTTTCCCTATATGCATCACTTTGCACTTGTCCACATTAAATCTCATCTGCCAATAATATGCCCAGGCACCCAGTCTCGTAAGATCCTGTTGCAGTTCTTCACAGTCTACTTGTGTTTTAACTACCTTGAATAACTTGGTGTCATCTGCGAATTTGATCACCTCACTCTTAATGCCCTTTTCCAGATCATTAATAAACAGCACCAGTCCCAATACAGATCCCTGGGGCACACCACATTTTACATCTCTCCATTGTGAAAACTGACCATTTAGTCCTACTCTTTGCTTTCTATCTTTTAACCAGTTACTGATCCATAGTAAGACACTACCTCCTATCCCATGACTTTTTAATTTTCTCAAGAGTCTTTTATATGGAACTTTATCAAATGCTTTCTAGAAATCCAGGTACACTATATCTACCTGGTCTCCCTTGTCCACATGCTTATTTACACCCTCAAAGAATTCCAACAGATTAGTGATGCATGACTTACCTTTGCTAAATCCATGTTGACTCTTCCCCATTAAGCCATGTTTATCAACATGCCCAGCGGTTCTGTTCTTAATGATAGTTTTCACCATTTTGCCCAGCACAGACATCAAGGTTACTGGTCTATAGTTTCCAGGATCATCTCTGGATCCCTTTTTAAATATCGGGCTTACATTTGCCACCCTCCAGTCCTCAGGTACAGTGGCAGATTTTAGCAATAGGTTACAAATTACTAACAGTATGTCTGCAATTTCATATTTGAGTTTCTTCAGAACTCTGGGGTGAATACCATCTGGTCCTGGTGATTTGTTAGTATTTAGTTTGTCAATTTGCTCTAGAACCTCCTCCAGAGTCACGTTGATTTGTGACAGCTCTTCTAATTCATCACCTACAAAGCAAGGTTCTGGCATGGGTATCTCCCCAACATCCTCTAGAGCTGGCCTAGTTCTTTGTGATCCACAAGCAAGGAAGCAACATATTCTTAAAACAAGGCTCCAAAAATTATAATTGAACATCCTAGCACACTTGCATACACAGTTTCTTCCCATTGTTGGGTTGTGACCTCCCAACTGAGTCTCCCTAATGTCTGCCCCCCTCACCTTTAAAAGCCAAGCCCTGGAAGTCTCCTGACCTGGAAGTCATGTCCTCTGACTCAGTTTCTCCATTGAATATTGCCATGGCATCAGCAGGACCTGGTGGAATACTGACCAAGCTTAGACTGGTGAGGCAGTGGACATGGGGCAATTTTGGGTATGGTTTAATCTCCAGTACCACTATATATCCCCCCTAGTTTTTCCCTTGATCCACAATGGTTGATGTTGTTATGACAGACTTGTCAGCAACTCCAAACAACGGCACATTCACAGAGAGACCAGCAGACCATTCTTTGGCTGGCCTTCAACATTTTTTATCCCGTTCTGCTGTTGGTGTCTCAAACCTCTAGTACGCATGATGCATTTTCAGGACACCAAAAAGCATGAAGCAGAACAATATCCATAAATGATTAGATCAGAATCCTAATGACAGGATTGATGACTGTCCAGGAGGTGGGGGGGAGGGGAGATTCAAATTATAGACTTTCCTAAGATGGGTATTTGAAGCATTTAAAAACGCTTTGAAAACTAAGTCAGTGTTAAGAGTTATTCTTGTTCAGAAAAAGATTGGCCTTTGGCTGGTATTATATGCTGCAGATCTATGGCCATCTGGATTTTGCCTTGAATCTTTTTCATTGATTCAGAGGCATTTTTAAATGCTTTAGCTACTACATCAGATTTAAATTTTGAATCAATGACAGCTTTGCAGAACTCTTCTGTCTTGCAGCACAGCTGAATGAACCTTATGCAGTAGGAGCAAAAGCCCAGCTATAACCAAGCTAGAACTGTAACTTATTTGATTTAGCCAGTTATTGACAGTTCACTCACGGAGCTTGTTTTGTTAATTCTGCTTGCAACCTTTAATGTCTCAGATGTCTTTTATAGCACAAGTCCTTTGAACATTAAATTCTTCTACTAGTAGCAGCAACAAAGACTGCTCCAATTATGTTCTTCTTGGGTACTGATAAAGCTGAGCTGCAACATTCTAAAATAATTCACATAACTGTAGTTTGCCTGCGGGTCTAAGGATGGTCAGAATGCTTTAACAGTCACTTCTGATCCACCTCAATAAATTAAGTCTAGATACTTGTTATTCGCACCTATCAGTGCTATCTGAATTGCTAGAGATTGGACCCAACTGGGAGGAAATGGGTGCAGAATGGAGCTAGGTTAAAGCATCGTCCGCAGTCAACATGAAACAGGGCTCCTTTTGGCTCTGTGTTTATGTGGCATAGCAAGATACTTACAGACATTTAATCAGGCCCTGTTCCATCGCTCCAAGAGGCAATCAGCTCATGATGAACACACCTTGATGTGCCACATTTTACAGACTCTTATTAAATTTTTATATATTTTTATGGCATGGATGATCAACTACAGCAATAAGCCAGAAAACTAGCTAGTCAGACAGGACTCAATTATCATGCCAGCAGTCAGGCTGAGTAACTAAACAGATACACCCCTTGAACAAAGCAGCAATTGCAGATACTGTGCTCTTGCCCTTATCTCTTCTCATCATCTGCTGGGCACTCCTCTTCAGGGAGCTCCTTCAGAGCTGGGTTCCTTACTGCAAAAGGGAACATGCAAGCTTTTGACTACTCCAGCTGCCTCACATGTGGTCCCAGTTATGTTTTCTCACTTTAAAATGGGTTTTGTCAGAGTGTGAACATGGATTTGTCGGAATCCACCACCCAGAACATATCTGGGGAACCTCTCAGGTCACCCACAGTGCAGCAGGAAACATGGTGCATAATTATTACTTTAGCACGGTGGTCAATTAATTACCACCCTGCCATGTAATGCTGAATGGAAAGGGGCTCTTAAATATGCTGGATACTGGTGCATTCTTAGCAAAGAATGAATTAGAAATGCTGGGGGAGAGAAATTGGCATGCAGATGAAGCGAGTGGCTGACAAGGCATTAGTTGTAATAGCTTAGGGCTTCTTTCCTGGGTGTGTTGAGTTATTTTTTATTTTTGGCAAGTATTTAAAGGTCAGTCAAAAGGTATTTCACCATCAGTCCAAAAGGGATGCCAAGGGATAACTCTCATGTTTATGCTGACACCCAAAGGTCTCTCTCTGCTGTTCAGAGCTCATAAGGTGGCAGCATAGACATGGAGCAGCATGGAGGTTCATTCAAACTGCTCTGTCCCAGGTTGATGTCATGGTTACTACTGCAGGGTTCATTTCCCTTGTGGTTAACATAATGGGTGTCTTTACGTGCATACTTTTGATGCAGACTTCGATGCTGCACTTGTAGCAGTGGGAGAACCTGAGGTAATGAAGGTTCCACCTTGTCTGGTTTCATGGGATCAGTTTCAGTGGATATCGCCCACTGATGCAGTAGATGTCCTTGGGGCGGTTAGATCCACTTTTTGAGAATTAGATCCATGCCCGTCCTGGCTGGCCAAGACCTGCCATGAGAAGTTAGGACCATTGCTGGCCAGGGTTGTCAATGCCTCCTTTAAGGAGGGCAAGGCAGCCGGGCCGCCTTAAAGGGGGGGTGCGGTCGCTGCTCAAAAAACCATTGCTTAACATTGACTTCCTTGCCAGCTACCGGCCAGTCTCTAACCTTCCCTTTTTAGGCAAGGTTATTGAACGGGTGGTGGCTTGGCAGCTTCAGGGGCATCTTGATCCTTCGCAGTCCGTTTTTCACCCTGGGTTTAGCATGGAGACTGCGCGTTTGGCTTTGGTCAATGACTTGCATTTTGAATTGGATTTGTCTCTTTTGATTTTATTAGATCTGTCAGCAGCATTTGATACCATGGACCATGAGATGTTGGTGGCCCATCTGTGAGACGGGACTGGGGTGGGTGGAATTGTTCTTGAATGGTTCCACTCTTTCCTGGACGGGAGAACTCAATGGGTGGTGCTTGGGGAGTGTTCATCGTCTCCCCAGAACCTGACGTGTGGAATCCCGCAGGGTTCTATTCTGTCCCCTCTCCTGTTCAACGTATATATGCAGCCTTTGGGTGAGGTTGTGACACTGATGATACACAGCTTTACCTGTCTTACTCTTTAGACCCAGACTCTGCAATCTCAGTACTTACCCTGTGACTGGCGGCTGTGGGGGATTGGATGAGGGTGAGCCATCTGGAACTGAATCCCAACAAGATGGAAGTGATGTTGGTGGGTAGGGCTGAAGGGGTGGTAGCCCCCATCATTGATGGGGTTTTCCCCCCTTTAGCTACTCAAGTCCGTAGTCTGGGAGTGCTTCTCGATTCACAGCTCCATCTGGATTCCCAGGTGGCGGCAGTGGCGAGGAGCACCTTTCACCAGTTACATTTGGTGTGACAGTTGCAGCTGTATGTTTGGGACTTTGACCTGGCCACCATCATCCATGCCTTCATCACCTCTAGACTGGACTACTGCGACACACTGTACGTGGGGATATCCTTGGTGACGGTCCAGAGGCTGCAGCTGGTGCAGAATGTGGCGTCCCACCTCCTTATGGAGACGGGTCATCGCAAGCACATTACACCAGTGCTCCATTCTCTGCACTGGCTGCCTATTATCTTCCGGGCCCAATTCAAGGTGTTGGTGTTGATATATAAAGCCCTAAACAGTCTGGGCCCCACTTACCTGGGGAATGCCTCAAGCGGTCGGCCAGGAACGCCTAACTCGAAATCCCCTGGGTTTCCCGGGTGGTGACAATGGGGAGGGCATTCTTGGTAGCCGCTTCTAGACTGTGGAATTCCCTTCCAATAGAGGCCCGCCTGGCCCCAGACCTCCTCTCTTTCTGGAGACAGTGTAAGACCTGACTGTTCCGCCAGACTTTTTGGGAGGGAAATGGGTAGGGTGGGATGGGGTTGGGGGGGGTTGGTTCTGCTTTTTAAATGATTTTTATATACATTTTATGTATTTTATTTTAATTATTGAATTGTTTTATATTTTCTACTTTTGTTGTGAGCTGCCCCGAGCTGCTGTTGTGAGCAGGTGGGAGCAGGCTAACAATGGCTCGAAACAAATAAACAAAAATAAATAAATACGGGGGTGCCCATTCCATCTTCTGCACCAGTGCCCATTCCAACCTACCTACTCCCTGTCTTGTTTTCTCTTCTCTGAATACACTTCTTCTTTAAGTGAAGAGCCCATAGCTGGATATAGTACTCCAGTTGTGACCTGACCATTGCCAAGTAGAGTAAAACAAATATTTCTTGTTTCTTAGAAACCAAAACAGGATTTGTTCCCCCACCACAATATTTCACATTATTGACTCCTCTTACATGTCTTCCCTATTATTACCTCCATATCCCTTTCAGAAGTGGTGCTGCCTACCTTGCCATCTCCCATTTTCTACTTGCACATTTGCTTCTTCTTTCCTAAACGTCTGCCTAATGGCAGGGTCTCACATGCCTAGTTTCATACACCCTGGAGTCAATTCCTTCCCACAATCCTGAGGGGCAGCTACAGGAATGATCTGTTTGCTGATGAGCAGGAAATCAACAGATTCAAAGTGATCCCTGTTTTTCTTTTTCCAGGAGAGAAACCCTCCCAATCTCTGTGGCACTTAAATAGGATTGATAAAGAAAGAAATACAAAAATCAATACACAAGGACACATCAGCCTGTCAGGGAGTTGCATGAAAAGTTGTGAGTGTCTTTACAAAAAGAGTCTTAATAAAACAAACTCTCAGGAGGCTACAGGAGGCATAATCCCTCCTGTAGCCCACCAAACCCTTCAGCCCAGGTAACACCCTCTGAACCAGGTATGTTGAGGGAGATACAGTCCCCTCAAATACTGTCTGTCTGAGGCAGAGCTAGACATGCACACACACACTCTCAGCTCCTTCTCTGATCCTTTGCTTTGCACAGCACCTGCAACCCACCTGAGTCTAGCTCCCTTAAAGGGCCAGCATTTCCCACAGGCTGTGCCCTGCTACAAGAAGATCGAGTGGAAAGAAAAAACACACCCTTTCCTGATGCACAGTCACAACTATTTCTTTAGGCAGGTTCAGAAGCAACATTCCTCTCAACAAGAAGAATGCCACACAAGGAGGAGCCTGCATACAACCATGAACTCAGGACAATAAAAGCCTGGAGAACTGGGGTCAAGTAGGTCTTCTTACCAACTTTGGGTGAAAAAAAAAGGAGCAGAATTCTGACTCCTACAGACATAGTGCTGTTACCACTGCAGAAAGCCACAGCAGCAACCCTGATCTTATTAGGAGACAGATTATGACTGCATTGCCCAGGGCATTAGCAGAATAATTCCCTTCAAGAGGTACACAGCTAATTAATTCCCTGTATGCAGCATTGACTGTGCACTGCTGAGCAGTCTCCATTGTTCTCAGGAATTAGCTCAGTAATGAACATGATCAAGTAGTCAGATGATGATTCATCTCCTATCTGCCCACCTGACCGTCAGCTAACCATGGTAGACTGGGGTAGACAAGAGGTGGCCTAGGGGATCCTCTTGCAAGTGATTTAAATTGGGCACCTAACTGTCACTGGTTTTAAGCTGGTGTTGTTGCAATTTGTTTTAATCATTCTGACAAACCACTTCTTAACCTGGTGTTTTGTTTTTTTAAAAGTTTGTTCAGTTACAGTTTTAGGAAGACCACAAAAATGAAGGTAGCCTGGAGCACAAAATGGCCACTGCTGAGGGGTTCTGTGGCTTAGATCTTACTTATTTCCTGCTGAGGGGTAGGCAGATAATGCTCAATTGAAATGCTGCCTTCATATTTCTCCCCTCCCTGCCCCTTGTTGTTCTTTCACCCCATACTCTATGCCCTGAAGCAATGGAAAAACTCTGCCACCTAATCAATGACTATTAACTAAGATGGTCCAGGGATGCAGCCTCATGCCTGGGGCTTCCCTAAACCTCTGACTGTTGTAAATGGGAAGTGAACAGTAGCAGATGGATCACTCAGTGCCAAAATAAATAGCCAATAGCCAACTTGTGAGTATAATTTGTACTTTTGGGTACCACTCCAAATATACAAGTGACTATTTACACCAAAATAGTCTCCAAATATACCACTCCAAAATACCACTCCAAATATACAAGTGACTATTTACACAAAAATCCTGTTTTTCTTGGACATTTTTGTTCTGCCAAATAACCAAATATCTGGACAAGGAAACCCAAGCCCCCACTTCCCCCCTCACCCAATCCAAAGTAAATACACAAAGTGGTCATGAATAGTGTTCCAGACATGCTCTGCCAGACCTGACATGAAGTGGGCAAATTTGTGGAATAGAGTTTTCACAGCAGATATTTGTTTCAGCTCTAGAGCTCTCCATCCATGCTCTGTTCTTGGCTACGTATCTGAAGCACACAGTTCTGGACAGTGGTAGTTGTCAGAGATGGGATACTGAACAAGAAGGACCATTGGGCTGACCCAGTAGGGCAGTCTATATAGCATTATTTTTTCACCTGATCCCAGCCAGCAGCTTGTTTTGCCTTTCATTTAGTGCATAAAACATTGTAATAAACTGTGCCTTTAAGAGACTGGATAGTAGGACAGTCACAACACAGAAAGTAACACCCAGTGCGATACAACCAGTGTGGTACCTGGCAGGCTGACATACCAGCCCAGAGCAGAGACTAGAACTGAAGCGGGTGCCCCCCCAAAAGATAATATACCATATTCAATATACCTTCTTTATTGGAAAAAGGTGGGTTTGGTAATAACCAATATCTGTTTGCACTCCATCAGGTTTCTGTTTTGATTAGGGCTGTGCACTCAGGTTTCAGGTGAACCTGATTATGCCTGAAATCTGGGGTTCAGGGACTCCAATCTGAGCCTCGAACTTTATTTAATTTATTTGTTTATTTATTTATTTAATTAATTAACATTTATAACCCACCCTTCCCCAAATGCTCACCATAGCTTACAAAAAACATAAAATACAATTTTAAAACATTTAAAATACAATTGTATTTTAACTAGGGGTGGGACTTGGTGGGAAATACCGGTTACCGGTTTTACCGGATACCTGATCTCTGAATACCAGATTAGATCCAGTATACCTGTACTGGATCTTTTCCCATTGAAATCAATGGGCAGCTTTTTCCATTGAAATCAATGGGAGACAAAAGTAAAACCAAAATTACCTGTAAATTGCAATTCAATTACAAGAAAAAAAGTAAAAACACAAGTGATTTTATCTTCCAAGCTATGATTCTAACTAACCTTTACCACCAGACCACACTTTGTGCCCAGTAACCCCCACAGTCCCCATTAGCCCCCATGGCCAACTACCTTTTTTATCTTTAAAATAAAAAAAGGTTTTTTT
>QEPC01012150.1:51719-62161 GCA_003113815.1 Sphenodon punctatus
CCGCATTCTGCACTAGCTGCAGCCTCCGAACCAGGAACAAAGGAAGCCCCACGTAGAGCACATTACAGTAGTCCAGGCTCGAGGTGATGAAGGCATGGACGAGGGAGGCGAGGTCCAGGCTGGAGACGAATGGATGCAGCCTCCACACCAGACACAACTGGTGAAAGGCCGCCTTAGCGACCGCCTCCACCTGCTGCCCTAGGTGGAGATCCACGTCCAACTCCACCCCCAGACTCCAGACCTGTTGAGCTGTAGGAGGGCGAACCCCCCCAATAAGGGGGGCCGACATCTCCCTCGCTCTCCCCACCACCATCACCTCCGTCTTATCGGGGTTGAGCTTCAGTCTGCTCTGCCACATCCATTCCGCCACGGCCTCCAAACACTGGGATAGCACCGAGATAGCAGGGTCTGGGTCCGTTTAAAAAGAGAGGTACAGCTGAGTATCATCAGCATATTGGTGACAACGCACCCCGAACCCCCTCACGACCTCCCTCTATGCAGAGGAAACGTTCAAGGAGGTCCATGTAGGGACCTGAAGTTATCATGGACCTTCTTGAAGCCCCTTCGCAGATCTTTGGCTCACTGCCAGCACTAGATTTTTGTTGCATTGGTAGCCCATGGCCTCCAACTGGGTGGCGATCCGCAGATACAGTCACTCATTTCAGTGCGTTGGGCACAAGTCACCTTGAACCTTGTTGTCCCACCAGAGGTGAATGGAAGCCTGGGTCTCCTCATGGGATCCTCCTCTGGCAGGTGGGTCAGTGGCAGCGGTGCTGATGGTTACCTGTTAATAGGATGATAGAGTGAGATGCATCTTGTACAACGTATGCCTACCATGAAATGACTGCCGTCGTACCTCCTCCTCCTACCCCCTCCAGGTGCACTGAATTACCAATCCAGCCTGTACCTCCTCCTGCTCCATATTCCCTTTTGGGTGGTGGTGGTGTGGGCTGGGCTTTGGGCAGCAGCTTCTTTGGGAACCAAGTATGCCCAACACAGTGTTGCCTAAGGGTACTGGGCCAGTCACATGGGAGGGATATTGAGGTGCGGCCACTCGGTTGACCACTCTGGGCTTTTTGCCCATGGTTCTGTGGTCCCGGAAGACCTTGCCCCGTGGCAGGGATAGGTGGGGCCTAACAGATGTGTGGGCCCTGGCTGGCCCAGGTGGGTGGACCTTGACCCAAGATGGTCATCCCAAGACACATCTGGTGGCGGAGAAACAGATGAGTGGGTGAGTCCCAGGCCACAGCAGGCCAAAGTCATGTCTGTTTTGTTTACATCTACAGCATGACACATTATACTTAAAACCAGCATGTATTTGACATTGCTGGCCTAGGGCCTTCCCAGGCATGTGAGAACAGGGAGGAGTAAAGAGACATTTCAATGTCACCCACACAATATTCTGGGCAGAACAAAGAGTTGGCAGGAGCCTAGAACGTTGGACCTTTGAGCCAAGGATGTTACCTGCTAGGGGACACTTTCCCCCAAGCGCTAAAGAGGTTTGGTGAGAAGGGACCTGTACTGTATGCAAGACAGGTTCTCACTTCTGCATCGCAGTCAGATGAAGTGACCAAGAATCCTGGGATTGCCAGCCCCAAATATTCAAAATAATAATTAGTCAGGCCCCTAAAAGTCATGAGGTATATATTTGTAACAATTTGGGGGGTCGTCTTTAGCAAACGTTTATTTTCTGAGTCTTTAGGTCACATCGCAATTATGTTTTTCACCACGAGGGACAGAAAACTGTTTTTTAAATGAAAAAATTGCAATTTTATCTAAACTTCCCAGGCTAAGCAAAATTGGTTCGCAAACTACATGTGACTGGAGGCATGCCTCTTTTTTAAAATCAAGGCCTACAACTTGCGTTGCTCCACAGAGACAATATGCCGCTTTTGGTCTTTTATGCAACCCTCTCATGGTTACAAAATTTAACACAGCAAAGGTTCTGAAACTGTGCAGGTGGGGCCATGATCCCAGTTGCTACTGGATATATTTTGCATGTCTTTATTTCTGTCTGGGATCATGGAATTAAATCTCAAAATGGGGCACAGAGGTAAAAAAAAAAAAAGCTGGCCCTGCTATATGCTTTTTGAAATGGCTAGCTCATTCGTTTGTTATTTTTTTTGTTTAATGACTATTGACTAGTAGTTTTAAACAGTAGTTTCTGGACAAAATTTTAAGGACAAAAGCAGACTGTTACATGATGAGGGGTGCAATGCAGGTTTAATTAAAAGTCTGCCTAGTGGTGCAGTGGGTCACAGGAAAACTTGTCTGGTGACGAGATTAGGAGATGTTCTAAATAAATCTTAAATGCTTTAAGTGATGTGGGCTTTGTGACTGGATGACCTTTGCACAGAATTACTGTTGCTGAGGGGATGTATTTGTTAAATTGAATCTTTAAGAATATAAATCTCAAAATTTAGAGCTACCTCAAGATTATACCCTGTTACATAAGAACACTGGGGAAAAGAGGAAGCCATAGTTAGTTGTTGGGGAATGTGACATTTTGGGAATGGTAAGTTGGTCTGGACAGTGGCTGGTGCATTTTAAAAGAGCAACTTACCAGGGGGAACTGTTGAAGGAGAGAGAGGGCAGAAGGGATTATAGGAGCTGTGACTTGTATTGAATCAATCTTATCTGAACTTGAAACCTGAACTGTTACCTGTTCTTTATATATAATAAATTTAATTGTGTTTACACCTAACCTGGAAGCTGGGGTACCGTCTGGCTCACCCCTGTTTGGCTACAACATTGCTAATAGGGGATCCCCACCAGGAACGAAGTCTGGACAAGGTGAAACACCACTAGAAGGAGAACAAACCCAGACCAAGGTTCAGGCCTGTGGACCCTTGGGGAGTGAGGATTAACAGGCTGGTGGCAGTGAAAAGTTTCAGAGTCCAGAGGGATCACCACATTCCACCAGGGCTAAACCAGATGCTGTGTGGGTCCTGATCCAGAATGGCTTTTGAGATCTAAGTGCATGGGCATAGCTACCAATCCATAGAGCAAAGGGGTTCAATTGAGCCCAGGTCCCAGACTCAGAGGGGGCCCTTTGCAAGCAGTCTGAGCATGGCTAGGAAATTTTCCTATTGGCACTCATGCTGCTTGCAAAGGGGACCACCAAGAAGGAAGGTTTGGGAGTGGGTGAGGGGGTGACGTGCTGGTTCCAGCCCCTCCCCCCCCTTTAAAACTTTCTAGCAGGGTTGCTGCTGCTGGGAGCTGAGGCAGCATCACCTTCATGGGTTAGTCCCACCCCACATAATTGGGACAGGTGCCTGGGCCTGCCACAACCTTGCTGTCCAAGGGCATAGCTATAAGAGGAACAGGTGGTGCAGCTGCACCAGGTACCTTCAGCCTTGGTGACCCATGGTCCCTGGTGTAGCTGCATCCCCTGCCTCTGGGAATCACTCTTTGGAGTGCTATAGGGCACAATCCAGCGCCCACTGAAGTCAATGACTAAACTCCCATTGACTTGTATGGAGCTGGATCGTGCTCATAGCCTTTAGGATCTTTACTACAAGTGTAATCTGTCCTTCTACAAAGCCTGAGGAATGTGACGTACAGTAGAACAGATGTATCGCTGCTTTGTAAAAGGACCCAAACAGAGACTAATAATTAATGATTCAATGTCAGGTTGGGAGGAGGTGTCAAGTGGGGTCCCATCGGGTCCATTGCAGGGTCAATACCATTCAATAGTTTCATTAACAGCTTGAAGGGCAGAGTGGTGAGTATGCTAGGAGGATGGCAACTCTTTTGCAGGATAGGAATAAAATAGTTTGTGAGCTTGATAAATTAGAGAAATAGTCTGCAATCAATACAATGAGATTCAATAGGACAAATGCAAAGCCTCTCTCTACTGGGAGGAAGGAGTAATCGAAAGAACAGATCCCAAAGGCGGCATAGAGGGGGATGATTCAAGACAGGAGGCAAGACCACAGGGAAAGGGCTGGGGGAGGATATAAGTCAATAGAGTGATGCTGTTACAAACAAAGCACAGTAATTATTCCACTCAACTCAGCATTACTTAGGCTGCTGTTTGGGACACAGCTTTTAGATTTGGGCATCACATTTTAATGAAGACAGACAAGCTGGAGCAAGTTCAAAGAACAACAAAACCGCTTAAAGGTTTAGAAAATAAAACCTATGCATTAAGGTAAAAGAAGTGGGAATGCATGGCCTGATTCTTCTCTCTTTCTGGCGTAGGTCAGACTTAGGTGGAAGTCTCCACAAAACCAGGGGAACTGCAGCACCCTAAAAACAGAGTAAACCAGAGAAGAAGGCGGCCAACATTGCCTAGAGAAAAACAGACGGAAGAGAGATGCGGTACATAATGGGATGATACAGATGTGTAAAGGGATGCTAAAAAGATGAGAGGGATTAATTATACTCATTCTGCCCCCATGTAAAGAGCAGCAATGGGCTGTAGCAAAAGCAAGGAATATTCAGGTTTAAGTTTTAGAAGGAAAATGTTTATGGCTTTAAAGAGAACTCAGGCACTGATGCAAGGGGTGTAAACCGACAGATGTCACGTGAAGGCAGGCTGCCCCAGAGTTGCACTGGGGGTGCACACTCACATCCACCTGCTCCCAGTCCGACTTGTGTCCATTTTAGATGGAACTGGCGACTGCCCCGGCCCACAGTCCACCCACACAGTCCCCCTCCCCCAGCCCCATAAAGTTTCAGGTGGATTGTCCAAAGCACTAGGCTGGCATCCACAACGCTATGGTGTTGCCTGTGGCAAGAGCCAGCTGGAAGTAGAGCTGCAGCATGCTTCCACTGAGCAGATGAACCACAGCTCTGCCTCAGGCCAGTGCCCTGGGTTTGGCCGGCCCGCTCTGCCGGCACTCCCAGTGCTCCAGGATGTTCTGGAGCAGGCACTTCAACACTTCAACATCTGGTAGGCACTTCAACATCTGGTAGAGCACCTTTAAATGGACAGGCCACCCATGGGTGAAGCACCCAAGGTGGTGATGGTGTAACCTGTTCAGGTAGGGTGTCTAGGTGTTACTGTAGTACAAATAATAAGGTTCCTGAGAAGAGGGGAGGGGGGGATATGGGGCTAGATATCAATCCCAGGTCATAAATGATCAGAACAATACTTAGGTCTTGTTAAACACTTCTCAAGCAAAAGAGAGAATGGAAGGGTCATACTGGGTCAGACCAATGGTCCATCTTGTCTCCAACAACAGCCAGCTTCAGCTGCTTCGGAGAAGTGCACAGCATGTCATGATGCAGTGAGCTGTTTCCTGCAGTTCACTCCCAGCCCCAAGTCAGAGGTCTCATCCCCTAACCAACGTAACTAATAGTTTTTGATAATCCTGGCCTTTATCAGTTCATCCAGTCCTTTGAAACCAATTATGCTTTTGGTGTTCACAATATTCTCTAATAATGAGTTCCACAGAGCAAATGTACACCAAGTGAAAAAATACTCCCCCCACTCCCTTTTAACCTGCCTGAGCCTAATAAACTTCATACGGTGGCTTCTAGTTATAGTATTATTTGAGGAGGTAAATAAGAGCTCCATATTGATTTGCTCTGCACCACCCATGATTTTTAATTTTTTTATCATATTCTCCCATCAGTCATCTCGTCTTCAGACTGAAGAACCCTAACCTATTGAACCTCTCCTCATATGGAAGCTACTCCATGTCTTTGATCATCTTTGCTAAATTTCTCTGCACATTTTCCAGTTCTACTATGTCCTTTTTGAGATGTGGAGATGAGAACTGCATACATTATTCAAGGTGTGGGGACTCCATGGATTTATATTGCACCATTGTGATATTCTCTTTTTCATTTTATGTCCCTTTTCTAACAACATTCTGTTTGCCTTTTTGACCACTGCAGCACAATGAACTGATGTCGTCAATGAACTGCCCACAATGACTCCAAGATTTTTTTTCACAAGTGGCAACATCTAATTCAGAACCCAACATTTTGCATGTTTAATTGCATTAGAACAATAAAAATCTAGTGCACCCATCTTTCCTTGTATAGATTAACCAGGAGCACAGCCCCCAACCAAAACTCACCAAGAAGTGGCTGTCATTTTGTAATCAGCTGCTTGGGAGATAGGGAAGGTATGATAGCAGCAGTAGAGGTGCACGATGGGGGACAGGGGAGCAGAGGGGAGGCAGCCACCTTGGCCCACACGGAGCACTCTGGATTTTTCAGGAGTGCTCCGTGCATGGCCATGAGTGGCTGCTGCATGGGTCATGGGAGTGACGCATAATCGTCACATGAGCAGTTGGACCCATGTGTGGATGGTGAGAGTCCATGCATGGACACGTCTTGTTTAAAAACACCCAATGTGCATGTGACATGGAGGAAGGAGAGACAACAGACAAATGGTCCGGGGGCAGGACCTGCATAAGGGGTAGGCACAGCAAGAAAACAAAAACTAGGGCAACAAATTAAGCCCAAAATGCCCCCAGCCTTGTCCTTTGTACAAGCCCCAAGCTCTGGGGAAAAAACACTTCTGGTTCATTTTGCCACCCTCTTAAATTCATCGCTGGGGACTTGCCTGGAGGGGAGCACAGCTGCTTCCCCACAGGTCACTGGATCAGTGGAGAAACGCGAGCACTCCTCTGCCTGTGATGCAAGCCCCCAGCTTCTGATTTGTAGAGGCAGATGTGTGGTGGGCAGCATTTTAATAATGTGCCTAGATCAGCAAAATGAACATCACCTAGTGGCTAAGGTGTTGGACTTGGACCAATGAGGGGGGTCAAATCCCATCTGAGTCATGAACTCACTGGATGGCCTTAGGCAAGTCACTGTTTCTCAGCCTTATTCCCCAGGTGTAAAGTTGGAATAATAAAAACATACCTCACAGGTTGTTGTGAGGAGGAACTAGATAAGGATTGTAAAACCCTTTGAATACTGGAAGGTCTATAGAAATTATTAATATGAGAGCCAGTGTGGTGTAATGGCTAAGTGCACAGTACTTGGAATGGGAAGTAAGGGGGGACCCTGGTTGTAGTCTCACCGTAGCCAGAAACTCACTCGTGAACTTGGACCAGCCACATTATTCTCTCAGCGTAACCTACCTCACAGGGTTGTTGTGAGGATTTTTTTTTAAAGTTGTGTTAGTTATATGTAAAATGCTCCGAGTGCCATGTCAGGGGGGTACAATATAAATATAAAAATACTGATAATGATTCATAATAATAATAATAATATAATAAATAATAAAGCTGCAAGGGGAGGGCAACTAAAAGGTCTGAAAACCAGTGACCATGCCACGACCTCTTAAATCAATAGAGTTCCTCCAAGTTTACATTAAGGGAACACAGAATTCTTCCCGTGTTCTGATTCTGTCATAACTGGGCGATTCGATCATTCCAATTGGAACAGATGAAATTCTGTTCTGATTGGAACAATTGAAATAGCTTTTGCACATGTGCAAAATGGCTACTGCCATACAACAACAAAATGTCCATGGCCGTACAGTACAGTGGCCACTATACAGTATAGTCATGGTCATTTTGTTGTATGGCAGCAGCTATTTTGTGCATGTGCAAAATGGCTTGATTGGTATTCTGATCAAAGTTTCACCAGCCTTTCTATTTCCACAGAACTGTTCTACAGAAATGGAAAGGCTAATTTTGAACCAGCCCTAGTTTATGCTGTGATGAGAATGCCTACCAGTGTATTTCTACATCGGAGTAGACCCCCCATTACAGAAGGAAGTACGAACAACGAAAGGTAGGGGGGAGGTAATGAGATGGCATACCCAAGGTTCCATCTAAGACAAATGGTCCTTTCTGCCCTGCTAACTGAAACAAATCCAAGTAGCCTAAGGAGAACACTGACTGGCTGGCAGCCAAAGCATCACAATGTGGAAGAGCAGAGACATGGGTCTGTAGCTCTGCAGCACTGTACAGCCTCCTGCCAAAAGCCCAATTGCACCATATGCCAAATTAATATTCCTATATTTAATATCACATTTAAAGACAACCATTCTGAGGAAAGAGAAAAGGAAAACGCTAATTTAATTTCAGAGGTTGCAGTCAGTTGAGACAGGGATTGGATGCTACCATGCCTTGGGTAGCCTTACCCCTCCCTGGCCAGCTGGGCCACACAATGCAGTCGGCTGTGTGGCCGGCGACAGCCAAATAACCTCCCTGCACTGTGGCAGAGCAAACAGCTGCCTGATACACAACACATCCTTGGAAAAATTCCAGTGATGCATCGCAGAGCAGCCTTACCCTATCTGGGTTAAAGCTGCCCAGGGAGGGGCAACCCATGTGACCAGACCCCTTCTGCCCACTGTGCAGCGTGCACCATGGTGGGGCTGTGAGCGACGGGCGTTGGCACCCATCACGTATGGCCACATCATGGTCATGGGCAAGATTTTGGTCTGGCCAGGAGAGGGAGGCAGGGCAGGGCCCTGTGTATGCTCGTTTGGCCAGCACTGCTGCCCATCCCGGCCATGGTGGCAGCTCTGACAGGGGCCAGCCCACTGGACTTCCCCACAACCTTCTGACCAGCTCGCCATGCTGGCCCCACAGTGTGGTGGCAGCAATTGCCCACCATGGGGCCACACAGGAATCGGGCCCTCGTCGCTCATATGGAGACACCCAAAGTTGTATCAGGAGTAGGGCTGTAGCGGAATTTCGCAGCGGTAGCTATTTCCGACGGAAACAGTGTTNGGCAATTCCGAAATAGCGGAACGGAATCGCGGCGCGGTAAAAGCTGCTGCCGCATCAGCCCTAATCAGGAGTCTCAGCAGTTAACAGGTCTGCTTTATTTCTCCTGTGTAATCAATTCTAACTCCAAAAGTTGCTGGGCAGTTACGCTGAATTCATGGAAATGCACCACTGAGCACACAATGCTGCCACTGCCACACCGTTCGCAGCAGGAGGGGCCAGGAGAGAACAAGGAGACAGAAATCAACATGACTAGTTTCTAGTTGCAGCAATTTGGGACTTTCCATAAAGAATGCCACACAAGAAGTTGTGACAAATTGTGACTACGGGGGGTGGGGGTGGATATTGGTTGTGATGTGATGTCACAATCATTTCTCATAACTCAATTGCATTTCTATGTTTTGAAAACTAAAAAGATTTTCCTCGCATATAACAAATGAGATTACATTACAGGTATTTAAAACGTGTGCAGGGGAGGGGGCGTGATTTGTGCAACATTCTTTTTGGAGCTAGGGTATGCAGTAGAATAACAAACTGTGAAAAGGGAAACAGGGGAGTGTAGAAAAATGTCAACAAAAAGTGTGACATTTTATGCACAGACCCTCTTCCATCCTGTGAACTTATCAGCCCTTCCAGCCAATAATCTTCATGTTTGTTTCTGGGAGGGGAACAAAGAAGATTTTTGTTAACACCTCCTGCACACTCCTAGAATGTATCTCATCTGTAAAAAGGATGATGTGGGCAAAGACATGGGCCAAATCTCAATTGAAGTCAACAGGAGTCCCTCCTGGGATTTGAATGGACTTGGATTCAGGCGCTTTGCAAGATAAATTTAGTAAATTTCCCAAAGGGATATAGAGCTGGATACAGAACAGTACACACAAGGGTGGAGACTCCTATCAGCATAATGTGCTAGCATACACCAAAGGAACCAGACAGTAGCTGATGCAGAAATATATGGGGAATGAAAATGAGAGGCAGATGCCAAAAAAAGTAGCAAGGGCGGCAGCGTTAGCACCTGCTCTCAGTTTATGGATCAAGGGGCAGGGCCTGTCCCTGGCTCACTGTCATGCTCAGGATTGCTCTTCCAAAAATGCTGCCTCTGTTGGTGATGCTATGGCAGTAAATGCTAAAGCGCTGAACAGAATTCAGAGTGGGGGCAGGAGGTAGGGTTTCTCCAGATAATGTGCAGAGCTGAAATTAGTTTCACCAAAGTTGGTTTGTTCCATTTTGCCAAACCAAGTGCTCTCATTGGTTACAATGTATTCTGTCACCATAATACATATATCTTGCCTCTTATTGTTCTGCTGTCCTCTGCTTTATACTATAATTAATTATTTATTATTAATAATAATAATAATTATTATTATATTAAGCATTTGTATAACACCAGCAATGTACCTGGTACTTTACAATTGTAAGAAAGAGACAAGGTCCCTGCCCCAGCTGGCTTACAATGTAAGAGAGACAAGTGGGGGAGATAAAGAGGGGCGGGGGAAAACAGAGGAAGAGAGAAGGATATATATATGAACTTGTGAGGTCTCAGGTGCATGTGCTTGGCTTAGTTACAAAGATGTAGTTACTCATTTAATGTTACACAAGTTGCAATGATTCATTCAGGATAAATCAGCAAGGGGGCGAGGGGAACAAGGGGCCAGGGAAAACTTGATGGAAGAGATAGATTTTGAGGAGGGATTTGAAGATTCGGAGGGAGGAAGCCGAGCAAATGTATTCAGGGAGGGAGTTCCAGGCATGGGGGTCTGCCAGGGAAAAGGGGCAGATGCATTTTGAGGA
>QEPC01012152.1:1668-19681 GCA_003113815.1 Sphenodon punctatus
GGATAGTCTGCTGCCAGGTCATCTCCTTAAAGAGATGGGGTACACGCGAATGCTAGAGCTTGCCAGACAGCATCGCGCATGACCCAGGAAGGGGGGTGGGTCAGTCGAAAGACCCTAGGACAAGGGCAGTCCAGGGTCATCGCCGGCTGCCCTCATTCCTTCCTTGGGTCACGGTAGGTGAAGGCCTTCTGACCTGGTGGGGGGCGGCCGGGCAGGTGTGACATTGCAGCAGCTATAGTTAACATGGTTGCGGTACTGAGGAACATCAGACCACTTTAATTTTACTCTACCTAAGTTATCAGTTAATAGTTTAGGTTGACAGGACCCGGAGGGGCATAGCCCCCTCCTCCCCAATAAGGCTAATAAAGTTTGGTGCGGCCTGATTTACTCCACAAGAATAGTGTCCGTGTCTTCTTTCAGGGTGGGGGACAATGTTCGTCGCCTACCCGGCCCTCCCCGACCCAGGGAGCAGCTCGGGGGCAGCGGCTGTTGTCCTCCACCTGATCTGAGGGAAGGCACACCAGGTAAGGAGGGGGGTGGCGCACGGCATAGAGGAAAGTGGCGTGAAGCGAGCTCTTGCGATGAGTGGGAGCTCACAGCCGCCATCTTGTGCCTAGGCATGAACTGAGCATTCGCACCTAGGCACCATCGAGGGAACACCCTCCCACCCTCCCTGTGATACTGTGGGTAGCACTGGTTGCTGAACTTGAGTTCAGGGCTGGGAAGGAATTTTAGCCAACAGGATAATTGACATAATTCCTGGTTGGTTTTTTCACCTTCCTCACAGTGTTTTGGATTTGTAATTGGCTTCAGGTGGGAAGGGGATCGGAGATTAATAGCTGTTGCACCACAGGGGTCCTGCAAGTTAGTTAAGTTAGATGGTAGGGATAGTCTGCTGCCAGGTCATCTCCTTAAAGAGATGGGGTACACGTGAATGCTAGAGCTTGCCAGCCAGCATCGCGCATGACCCAGGAAGGGGGGTGGGTCGATCGAAAGACCCTAGGACAGGGGCGGTCCAGGGTCATCGTCGGCTGCCCTCATTCCTTCCTTGGGTCACAGTAGATGAAGGCCTCATGACCCGGCCAGGGGCGGCCGGGCAGGTGTGACATTGCAGCAGCTATAGTTAACATGGTTGCGGTACTGAGGAACATCAGACCGCTTTAAGTTTACTCTACCTAAGTTATCAGTTAATAGTTTAGGTTGACAGGACCCAGAGGGGTATAGCCCCATCCTCCCCGATAAGACTAATAAAGTTTGGTGCGGCCTGATTTACTCCACAAGAATAGTGTCCGTGTCTTCTTTCAGGGTGGGGGACAATTAAACAATTGACCACCATTATCCCAAAGTCCAAACATTCACCAACAGACAAACAGAACTAAATCAGGCCTTAAAGCTCAGCATAGCTGTGGCACAGCAAAACTTCCACAGGAGAACATGCAAAGCTGAGCTAGGCCTCAATACTCAGCTAACTGAGACTTTCCCCCTCATCTCTCTTCTGACTGTCTGTTGGGTGCTGCAGGCCCCAAAACTATAAAGGCCTCCAGATCCTCCGTGCAGTCAAAAAACTTCTTTTTTTCTCCTCAGGAAATCATCAGGTGAGCTGGGAATATTAGCCTTGGTGCTAACTCTCTTTCAATCAGAGTGGAAAAATATTTTCCCCACTTTAAACGCCTTTTCATTGTTTCAGCTGCATAATCTGGTTGTATTTTGACTGTCTGTTGCCTGAACATTATTTTCTGCTTGAGCCGGGCCTGTCTCAGAATTTGTTCTTTTATTTGATAATTTGCAAATTTAACAATGATAGGGCGAGGGGGGTCAGTTTCTTTAACCCTGGAACGGCCCACCCTGTGTGCTCTATCAATATTTGCTGTGTGGAATTGCTCTCTCTCAGGGAAATTTTCTTTTAGCAGGACCCATATCAACTCATTGCTCTCTTCAGCCCCCCTGTTCTCTGGGATTCTATTAAACCTAAAATTGGCCCTTTGAGACCTATTTTCAAGGTCCTCACATTTATCATTTAGGAAATCAATTGCTTTTTTTGCCTCAGTAAGCTGCTGGCCTGTCACCAGGGCCTGATCCTCTATAGAGGAGATTCTCCCCTCTGTTGCTTCCAGCCTTCTGGCCAGGCTTTCCAGCTTCCTATTCCCTTCATCAACTGAGGATTTTATCCTCTTCATATCCATTTTGATTTCCTTTCTCATTTGGGCCAATATCTTATGTAAAGACTTGCCTGTTCCAGAGTCCTCCCCTGACTCAGAGGAAAGTTCCTCCCTGTCAGTCTCGTGGCCTGTTTCAGGCCCTGGAGGCACCATACTACTCCAGTTTGCCTCTTTCTCTGCTTCTCTGGGCCTCACTGCAAATCCCCTCTCACAGAAGCGATCTAAGGCATTCTTTTGGGAGATCTTCTGCCTCCCTTTGTTCTTGCCAGTCATCCTTCTTTAATTCACCGCTTGGCTTTTTTTTTTTTTTTTTGGCACAATTAGGAGCTCGGGGAGGGGAAACTAGGCCATCCCCAGCTACTCACTTTTGCCCATGCGCCCCCTATGGAGACTACGTTTCTTGTGTTTCCCTGTGGCATGATTTGAGGTGCCTCGCCATGACAGTTGTGCCAAGATTGGTGAGCACCTGCCCATGCTTCACCACCTTCTGGCACAAACTGCACTGCACGTCCCAGGAATTGTCCACCGGTACCAACTTAAAATGCTCCCAGACCAACAATTTTTTGCCCCCTCCTGCCTTCTGGCCTGCACTGGGTGACACACTGCTGGGAGCCGGGGCAGGACATGGGGGCAACACAGCTCACGGAGGGTTATCCATCTCCTCAGCACCGGCAGATACCTCCTCCACAGAACTGCTGTCTGCATCGCTCTCCCCAATCTCAGGCATGTCCCCCCGTGAAGGTGAGTACTGGGACCCTGAGCCAGATGGACTGCCCTCCATGCTGCTTCCACTCTGAGCAGCACTCTACCCCTACCTCCTATAGATGCAGCTGCTGCTCCTGCAACTGCTGCTCCTGCTCAGCTCCCTGTTACCATTGCCCGGGGATTGGGCCCTGCCTCTAGCAGTCGGTGTGAGAGCCACCGGCCCTGGACTGCTGTGGGGGGGGCTGGCCCCTGAGGAACTTCAGCCCCTGAACACTTACACCTGCAACCACAGATGAGACAGTCTCAACCTTCTGAAATGCAGGCGTTGCAGTGCCCCACATGGCAGTGGAGGACGCTGCCAGGAGGCGACACCTACACACACACACACACACACCAGTGCCCCTAGTGCTGGTAGCCTCAGAAGCCTGTGCCCCAAAATCAGGCCTGCGAAGCTTGGGGCATGGTGATGGACTTGGGCTGCTGCTGCACACTGCCCCTCCACTGGCATGGCCCCTATCCCTTCTCCCTCTGGCATGTGCTTCATTGCCTCCCCTATGGGCAGCAGACTGGTCTCTCCTTCCCTTCTCCATTTGTCCCTCTAAAATAATGTTTTTATATTCTAATTTTTATTATTATTTTTTTATTTTTTATTCAAATTTTTAATCTAATATTAAATCTATCTATCTACACTAAATCTAACTGCTATTTACTATTCTAAATACTATTAACTAAATGGATTATCTAATAACTATAAAGACCTAGTCCAAGAAACACACTAAATATTAAAACTAAATCACCAAACCCTATCTCTATCTCTAAGCTAACTCCTACAACTATCTACTATATCTAATCTAATATCATAGAATGAGGGTGGGGGAATCACAAACAACTCAGGGAGGGGTACAAAACTGAAATGAAACCTAAATCAATCTAATGGTACTCTAAATGAATAAAAAAACAGGGGAAGGGTATCAGGGATGGAATATATAGAGGGAGAGGGAAAGGATTCAATGGAGGAGGGAGGGAGGAAGGAAAATTGAACACAGGGAACACAGGGAGGGGCAAAAACAAAAAATAACTCCTAAATCTATCTAATCTAAAATAAATAAATGATTCTAGGAAGGTAAATATGTGGGAATGGGTGAATAGGAGGAGGATGGCAATGGATTGGGGAGGAACACAAACTGCTTGGAGAGGGACACTTCTGAAAACTCTGCTGAAATGATCAGCGGCTAGCTCAGAATGATTTGGAGGGGGTAGGGCATTGAGTTTTGTTTTTTTGCTGTGCACCCCTTTCCAGGAGCCCCATTGGCTCCATGCAGGCTAGCCTGTGGCCAATGGCAAGCCAGTGGTGTGAGGTAAAGAGGGCTTGTGAGTGGTCAGTCAGGCTGCTATTTGAAGCCTCTCCACCCCTGGCACCAGAAAGTCTGCTCCTGAGCTGTCCCCTCTTCTCCCTGGGCTTGTTTACCCAATTTTTCCCGCCACTGAACTCAACCGAATTGTTCAGTCATTTGAACGTTCAGTTCAATTGATTGAACATGCCGAGTTTGATCCTAACACCGAACATCTGAACCGCGTTTGCAAATCCCTACTAATTTCCCTCTGTACTCCAGTCCGTGAGCTAAGCTTCTCCTCTGTCCCCTCTCTCGCCCTCCCATTCCTACCTGCTCCCCTAATCGCCTTCGTCCCTTCTCCCTAGCTGCCCCACACACCTAGAATTCCCTCCCTGCCCATATCCGCTTTGCCCCCACCCTTCGTATCATCACATCCCTCCTCAACACCCACCTCTTCCACTCTGCCCTCCCTGACTCCTTCCTCCCCTCTCCTCAGTCCTGCTGAAACCTTCCATCCAGTAAAATCTGTTACCTGAGGTTTGTGTACTCATATCCTCACCACATGGATCAGCCAGCTATCATTCTCGATGTAACCAAGTCAAGCACATGCACCTGAGACCTCGCATCTTCGTGAATGTTACACCCCCTGTCTCTCCCTCTGTTCCCCTTTCTTTGTCTCCCCCCCATCTCTCAGATTGTAAGCCCTAGGGCAGGGACCGTGTCTATTCCACTACTTTGTAAAGTGCCAGGTACATTCCTGGTGCAATATAAATGCTTGCTAATAAATAATAATAATTAATAATAAATTTGTAAGGGATTTTCTTTTCTCACTAACCTAGGTAGGGTGTTTCTACCAGTTACAGTAGTCCACAAATGTGGGACTGGCTTGAGCAGAACTGGAGCAGCAGCCCCAATGGGTGTTTTTAAAAGGACAGCTGCCTCGCCTCTGCTCCACCTCATCCCTGAGTGGGCTGTCCATTTCGTCCAGGCATAAGGCATAGTCAGGGCCAGCCTTAGGATTTGCAGGGCCCAGGACAAAGATAAAATGTGGGGCTCCTGTTGGTCCCTCTCCCTTGGGGGCAACCTCTGCGGTGCCCTGAAGGTGATCATGTTTGGGCCCGCTCTGAGAGGGAGTGGTGCCCCCACAATCTGTCCTAGTGAAAATAGAGGCCACTGCGGGGCCCTCAGAAAGAGTAGGGCCTGGGTTAGCAACCACAGATTGCCCTGTGATAAGGCTGGTCCTGGGTGTAGTAGATATGGTGCAGACTGTCCATGCTCTGATGCAGCTCTGCTGATAGTGCTCCAGAACATCCCAGGGCACCACAAGCAGAGCGGGCCTCCCAAGCCTGGAGCATCAGTCAGGGGTGGAGCAGCGGTCTGTCTACTCAGAGGGTGGGCTGCTGCAGCTCCGCTTCAGCCCAGGGGTTGCCCTGGCAATGGCATAGAGCTGTGGGCAGCAGCCTAGAGCAGCTGCCAATCTGATCACAGCTCTCTGGTTCAGGGGAAGGAGTGTCACATTGGTGGACTGAAGGTCACAGCAGTGCCTGATCCATTTAAACCTGGTGCTGTCAGGGCTTGTCAGGCTCCGGGGTGCAGAGCTGGGGGAAACAAGGAGAGAGGGAGAGGAAGGACAGAGTAAAGGGGAAAAAGAGTTGTCCACAGCATCATCACTGAAACCTCTCAGCCACTCTCCACTATTCAGGAGACTAAACGCTCAGCATGGTTACCAGACAAGCTGGTCTAAGAAGGCATATGGCTCATCATCGAGACCATGGACTGAGGAGCTGGAAGGGAAACCCAAAAAATGGGTAAACGGGAAGGGGAATCCAAAAACAAGGGAGCTGTCAGGGGTAGCCAGCGGCAAGGAAGCTGGTGGGGGTAGCCAGCCAGAGAGGAGCTAGGGGGAGAGCTAATGACAGGGACACTGGCAGGGGTAACCAGCAGCAAGGAAGCTGGCATTGGTAGCCAGCTTCAGAGGAGCTAGGGAGAGAACCAGCGACAGGGACACTGTCAGGAATAGCCAGTGGCAAGGAAGCTGCCGGGGGTAGCCAGCTGCAGAGGAGTTAGGGGGAGAACCAGTGATAGGGACGCTGGCAGGAATAACCAGCAGCAAGGAAGCTGGAGGGGGTAGCCAGCATCAGAGGAGCTGGGGGGAGAACCAGCGACAGAGACGCTGGCAGGGAGAACCAGTGGCAGGGAGATGAAAAGGGGGAACCAACAAAAGAGTAGCTGGAGATAGGGGTGGGACTACCGGATCATCCGGTATCCGATACTGCCAGTATTTTGGTGTACCAGAAGTATCGGATTATTCTGGTATTTTGGGTCCGGTACCGGATCCCACCCCGTGCCAGATTTTTTTCCATTGCGGCCATTCAAATTAATGGCCGCAATGTTAAAAAAAACCCACAAAGACCCCCAAACACTTTCCCTCCCTGAGTCCAGGCTGCGTGGGTGGAAGGGGGGACACCCCCCACCCACCCTGCCCAGTCTGGATTTAAATTTTTTTCCCCCTAAGTCCCCTAGTGCGCCGGGCTCTGGGCCGCCGCCAGCGACCCAGAGCCAGGCACCAGCCAGCAGGTAAGTAAGTAGTACCGGTACTGTACTGATCCCTGGGGTGGGGGTGGTTTAGCACACACCCCACCCCAGGGATCACCCTACCTCCCCATCCAGGGATTGCCTACCTTGAGCTCCGGGTGGTTGCGGCGGTCCGGAGGCATCAGCGCTGGCTGTGGCTGCCAGTTTCAGCATGCTACTAGGCCTTCCGTGGAACTTCCGGAAGTTCCCCGGAAGGCCTAGTAGCGTGCTGAAGCCGGCAGCCGCAGCCAGCGCTGAAGCCACTGGACTGCCGCCACCGCCCGGAGCTCAAGGTAGGTGATCCCTGGGTGGGGAGGTAGGGTGATCCTGGGGTGGGGGTGTGTGTTAAACCACCCCCCACCCCAGGGATCAGTACAGTACTGGTACTACTTACCTGCTGCTTGCTGGTGCTGGCTCTGGGTCGTCGGCAGCAGCCCGAAGCCCGGCACACTAGGGGACTTAGGGGAATTTTTTTTTAAAATCCAGGCTGGGTGGGGGATGTCCCCCCTTCCACCCATGCAGTCTGTGATGGGGAGGGGGGAGGTTTTTGGTTTTTTCCATTGATTTCAATGGGGACACAGTTCCCCATTGAAATCAGTGTAAAAGATCCGGTACCTGTAAACCTGTATTAATCTGGTAAGCCATTTTTTTAAAATCCAGGAACCGGTAAAACTGGTACCCGGTATTTGCCCTGATGTCCCACCCCTAGCTGGAGTGGGTAGCCAGCTACAGAGGAGCGGGAAGGGGGGACAAACAACAGAGGGGTTAGAGAAGGTAACCAGCGGCAGAGATCTGGGAAAGGAGAACCAACAACAGAGTAGCCAGCTACAGAGGAGCAGAAAGGGAGGGGATGAACACTTCCAAAGACAAGGACTTCACAGGACAACAAGACTCACGCACACAGCACATACAACAACACAGTCACAGGGGGTGAGACAGGTTAATGGTAGACCCAAACCACAGGGGCACACACAAACCCACACCCAGGGAAGAGCAGTTGCTTCACCAGCTTCCTTAGGCCACCAGGAGGTCTTAAATACCCTCTGGTGGCCAATCAGGAAGCCAGGAGACAGGTGACAGAAATGGGAGACAGGTGAGCAATGGTGGGGTGCACACCAGGTGGAAATACAGAAGGAGACACAGGGAGAAGGATGAGACACAGTTTATCAGGCAACAGGTGGCGCAGCCGCTACTGCACCACTGCCAAACCCCCCAAGCCAAGGGTTCAAGAACAAGCCATGACAGGGCTGTGTGCTGGGGCTGCAGGCTGAAACCCTTTATTATGTCATGTAGCCCATTTCCCCTCTTGCAGGTTTGCAGCTAACAGTTTTCTTTGTAGTAGCTTGTATTTCTCTTGATAAACCATTTCCCGATTCTTATTCATCATCAAGCAACCCTAAAATGAAACAGACAAAGTCCAAACATGCCTTTCCATGAAATTTGTTGGTTGGGAGGTTTGGGGTGGAGTTGAGAGTTGGGAGAGGATTTTGGGGGTGAAGGTGGAGTAGGGTGGGGTGGAGTTGGAGAGGGGTGAAGGAAAAGGTTGTTGGGGAGGTTGGAGTTTTTCTGCCATTTTTATGTGGGTTTTTAAATATGCTGTTTTATATGTTTGAAAGCCACCCTGGACTAACATCTGGTGATGCCTAAACAGACGTGCTGGTGGGTCCCAGGCCAAAGCGGGCCACTGTCACATCTGTTTTTACCTTTTGTCTACTTATGCACTTGCTGTCAAAATAGCCATGCCATTTGAGAGAAAAAACACGCAGAGGAGAAGGCTTGTGCCTAGGGAACTTCTCTTAATAAAAAAAGGTTTATTGTGCTGTTAATGTCAGTTTGGCTATTGGGGGGCTGGAGAACCCGATAATGAATCTACATTGAAATTTCCTGCCTAGAATGTCAGAATGAAAGTTTTAAAACCTTTGCAAAATTTCTGTCAGGTTTCTCAGGATAGTTCTCTGTCCATTATCAAAGGTTTATAATGTTATGAAGACAATAAAATAAAAGTGTGAAATCTACAAGGGCTTTTTGCCTCGTGTATTTCCTCTTTTGTCAGCAATTTTTATTATTAATTTTTTTTAATATATGTGGGTTGGGAGACAATGCAGATTGAATTCAAAGTGATTTCACCTCATTTGTACATTAGCCGCCACGCCTCTGCCAAAAAGGAATGAATCTGAGGAGGAGGGATGGGCCAGGGAATCAAGTGCTAGAATAGGACACAGGAGCCCTGGGCCCAGCTCGCTGCTCCCCTTACTGTGAACCCTTGGACAAGGCTTACGAGTCTTGGCTAATCCTGTCTTATGTCTCATTTCTATTTCAGTTCCATAATTTCAAAATAAGGGTAGTTCTTCCCCTCCTCGCAGAAGTGTTTGAAGTATAAAATCCACCAGTGATCATCAAGTACTCAGATAACACCTCGGATGAAGGCCAGAGGAGTGCCTAGGCAGGACTTTTAAAAATAAAAATCAGAGGTGTGTGAAAGGATGCTCAGGCCCTGCAGTAGTTATGAATTTGGCTGTTCCCACCCCTGACCTGGGCTCCATTCTCCCTCCCTTTTCGTGATCCAGGAGCCACACTTCTGGTGCAGGCAACTTGAGAGGCAGAAAACACTTTCACTGTTAAAAATGTGAATGTGGTTGCTGACTCTCTCTCTCTCTCTCTCTCTCTCTCTCTCTCTCTCTCTCGCACACACACACACACACACACACGGATTCTGGATTGGCCCCTGCGGGCATCCGGGAGCACTTTTCTTGAGATTCCCCCAAATTTCTCAGGAGGCAGTGATGGAGAGGGCGTTCTCAGTGGCTGCCCCAAGGCTGTGGAACTCCCTCCTGGCAGAGGCCCACTTGTCCCTGAACTTTCCTTCCTTTTGAAGGAAATGTAAGACCTGGCTGTTTCAACAGGCATTTGGTGAGGGAGAAGTGTAGTGGGTGGGAGGGGGGGTTCTTTCCTTGAGACTGCTATATTTTAATCTGTGGTTGGATTTTATCATGTATTTTTATGGTTTTATTTGTTTTAACTTGTAAGTCTCCATGAGCTGCCTATGGCAGGATGGGGTGGGGTACTAAATATTGAAAATAAATAAATTAAATAATTTCACAAACCCCACCAAAGTAGCACCAAAGAACAAAGTATCAAATACTGGAATCCTGAAGATGCCAAAATACCAAACACAAATATACTGAAAGGAAGATTTGAATCTGGAAAATAATCTGGTATTGTAACCTGCTGTCTATCTGTTCCACTAACATGGACTGAAATAGACTGATTTGTTGAATTCAGTATTGCTTCAGGTATCGCTTTCGGCTTCAGTTTAAATCTAACTCATGCCTCTTTCATGCCATGCTGCCCAAGCACTGAGAAACTCAGCCCCATGCAGAATCCAGCACTTGGACTATGCTCCACTCCGGTCTCAGTTAAGCTGGTGCCCCCACACTGCACCAAGAATGAGGTGACACTTCTGAAGAAATGAAGCAGAGGCTTTTCAAATGCAGAATTGGCAATTGAGTGCCATGCTGTTATTCAAACCTGGCATTACTGCCTTTGGAAATTTCCCTTTAACACACTGAGGATTTAAATCTTTGGTTAGTTTATTTAATTACGCACAATCGCTGTCACTCACCTAGCAGCAATGTTTGTTTGCAAATCCTGCTCTTGGTGCTGCACTAATTTAATTGCTTTATGCAGAGAACAAACAGTCAAAAAACAGTTAGCAGATTGCCTTTGACTGTGTGTGAAGTTGCATAGATTAGAGGAGAATCACAATTAACAGGAGTGGATTTCATAACAAAGACCACAGAAGGCTCTCAAAATACTACGAACAAACTAACGAACAAAGAAAAAAGAAAGAAAGAAAGACCATATACAGATGCTGTCAGTTTGTGATGGGATCCACTGTACTTTCTACCTTGGGAGACTCAAAATGCAGTGCAAACAGAGGCTGTTGCAAGCTCTCCACCTCCAATGGTGGTGCTTGTGCTGAGCCATACAGAGGTTGTTGCACTCTATCCTAACTCAAATGGTACTTAGTGCTAGGCCATATAGAGTTCGATTACACGGCTGAGTTATGAGACTAAGGCTTTATGGCTCCTGTTTTAAAATCTAGAGATCCGTGCTTCAGTTCCTGCTGGCAATGCCATGGGGCAACAGATGGTTAAAGTGTTAGGTGGATGGCAGAATCATAAAGCTCTGTAGTAGAGCATTCTAGACCTCTAAGGAATAATACTCTGGAACCTAATATTTCTGTCCGTAAATGGAAAATTCATTTTTACTCCATTTTTAATTCACCAGCAACACCTTTAGAGAACCTATATAAGTTACACTTGTCTCCTATATCTACCTTCCCAAGTTGGCCTCCTGTCACAATGGAAGAGATTGATGTTTTGATTAGACACCTGAAATCCAACAAAGCACCAGGGGATGATTATATTTCTGCCGACATACTTAAAGCCAATATCCCCTGATGGAGTTCTACCTTGGCTTCTCTTTTGACCACTACTGAGACAGGAAGGATAACAAATGGATGGGGCAGGAGTATTGTGGTCCAAATTTTTGAAAAGGGTGACCTGGCAGATCCAGCAAATGATCACTCTATCAGCTTACTAAGTGTGGTTGGTAAACTCTATGCCAAGTACCTCTTCACCACATTATAAAATTGGGTTAAAGAAAATAATCTCATCTATCTTGAAAAGGCTGGTTTTAGAAAAGGGGTGTCCACAATCAATCACATCCTCCTTTTGAACCAACTGGCTTCTTATCATCTATCTCAGAGGAAGAGGGCTTCCCTTTTCCTTTGTTTTATTGACTTGAAAGCCACATTCGAGTCTATCAATTGACAGTGACTTTCATGGAAGTTATCTAAGAGCTCTCTGGATTGAGAGCTACTGGATTGATGCCTACTATACTTAATTGTTTCCCTGTATAAAGTTCTCTTCGAGTTAGGGTGGACCACTTATCTTTCCTGCCCTGTGCCTACCTCTTGGGGAGTCTGCCAGGGCTGCGTCTTGGTCCCCCTACTTTTCAATTTATATATTAATGATCTTTCAGACTTTATGGATAAACCCTTTTGTCATCCAGTCAAATTTGCCCATAGATCCCTTCCAGTAATGCTCTACGCTGATGATACTATTCTGTTATCACAGACGCAAATTGGATTGAGACGTTCTATGCAGCAATTTGATTAATACTGTGATCAAGGGCACCTTGAGGTAAACTTCTCTAAAACTAAAGTACTGGTGGTGGGACGGCGCCCTGTGGCCCATACATGGATCATGAAAAACCATCGTATTGAACAGGTTAATTGCTTCAAATATTTAGGGTTGGTCTTTTCACAGTCCAGTCCACTTCATGGTGGGTCCATTTGGACTCTGTCATGGAGACTGCTCACGCCTCATCTAGGGGGATCATATCCTTTTATTTGACCGGGGGGGGGGGAAATAGTTGCTCCTGCTGGGAATAACTGCACGTGAATTGCCGACAACGTAGGTCCTCGTGGTAGATGGAGGAGCTGCGGTGGATGAAGTGGGAAGGGCAGAGGTTAGAGCGATGGTGGCATCACTCGAGTACTGGAGTTGACTGATTGCTGCATCGAGTCTGGTTACGTACCTATGCCATTGCAATGCGGGCAGCAAAGAAGGTTTTCTTTGCTGCCATCATTGTGTCTGCTAAGTCCCGCCCGGTGGATCTTTTCTGGGTGGTGAGGGGGCTGGTCAGTCCGGCCTCCATCCGCTCGCTGTGATTTGTTTTTGCACTTTTTTTCAGATGAAATTGCTCAAATCCACCACAGTTTTGATGCAACTCTTTTATCAGTAGATGAGCCAGAGAAAGTAGGCAGACAGTCTTGTCCTGTTTTGTGGCATGAATTTCAGGATGTGTCGCCATTGGATGTGGGGGATGCTCTTAGGAGTGTTGAAACCACTTATTGTGAATTAGATCCATGCCCATCCTGGTTGGTTAACGCTAGCTGGGAGACACTAGGGTCATTGCTGGTGGGGATTGTCAACGCCTCCCTTGGGGATGGCAGGGTGTCGGATTGTCTCAAGGAGGTTGTGGTGCGGCTCCTGCTCAAGAAACCATCATTGGACGTTGGCGTCCTGGACAGCTATAGGTTGATCTCTAACCTTCCCTTTTTAGGGAACGTTATTAAATGGGTGGTGGTGTGACAGCTGCAGGAGCATTTCAGCCTGGTCAACTTTCTCGATCCCTCACAGTCTGACTTTAGTCCAGGTTATGGAATGGAGACTGCATTTGAGGCCTTTGTAGATGACCTCTCCCGTGAGTTGGACCAGGGTTGTTTGACACTGTTGATTCTGTTAGATCTCTCGGCTGCATTTGATACTGTTGATCACGAGTTGTTGGTGACTTGGCAGGGAGTAGCAGGACCGTTCTTGAATGGTTCCGCGCTTTCCTGGCTTGGAGAACCCAACGTGTGGTCCTGGGTGATTTTTCATCTTCTCCCCGGGGCCTCATGTGTGGGGTTCCACAGGGTTCTATCTTATTCCCTCTCTTGTTCAATGTGTATATGTAGCCTTTGGGGGAGGTTGTCGTATGGTGTCATCAATATGCTGATGACAGCCAGCTATATCTCTTATTTTCATCAGACCCAGGTCTGGCAGTCTCGGTGCTTACCTGGTGTTTGTCAGATGTGGGGAATTGGATGAGGGCAAACCACCTGTCACAGCTGGGTCTTGAACCCTTGGCCTGAGGAGGCGCTGCCTTAGAGGCTGGTGCCACCTCAGGCCTGGTTAGTTAGCCAGCTTCTCCTTTCTATGTTGTTTCTTGAGTCTCTGTTCACCTATGTTGCCACGCCCATTCCCCAGCTGTGACATCTCCTTTGTTCTGTCTCCCAGCTTCCTGATTGGCCACTATTAGTATTTAGTCCAAAGTGTGGCCACAAGAAGCTGTGGGAGCAACTGCTCTTACCCCCCTGTGGCTGTTGGGTCTCTTCCTCATGCTATCCCTCCCTGTGTGCTTGTTGGTTCCCTGTTGTGTGTGTGTGAGCCTTATGAACCCTGTACCTGTTCCTTTCCTTGTTGTATGCTTATACCTATAGTCCTTGTCTTCCCCTGTGTGGAACCCTTAATCAGTGTCATGGTTTTGGTTTGTCCTGTCTTCCTGGTTGTCTGTGTTGGTGATGTCTAGTTAGCTTGTGTTCCCCCATCGCTCTGCATTCCCCTATAGCTGTGCCTTGCTTTCCCCCCCCCATAAGCTTTGTGGTTCCCATAGTCCCATTTGGCCCCATTTCTCCCCCTAGCTCTCTGGTCCCCTGTAGCCCCACTTGGTCCCGTTCTCCTCCTAGCTCTCTTGCTCCCTGCCTAGCCTTGTGGTCCCCCATAGTCCTGCTTGGTCTCATTCTCCCCATAGCCCCATGTTCCCTTATAGCTGTGCCTTGTGCCCCCTCCATAGCTTTGTGTTCTCCTTAGCCCATTTGGTCTTTCTCTCCCCTTAGTTGTACGTTCTTCCTTTGCCTCACCTTGCCCCATTCCCCTGTAGCTTGTGCCTCCTCCTTCCCTCGCTTCCCCCTGACTCTGGCTCTGCCTTGCTCCCCCCTAGCCTGTATCTCCTCTTGTTGCTCTTAGAACCCCTCTGTCCTCTTCCATGTCTGGAGTTCCTCTCCCTCTTGCTTCTGTAACCTCAATGATGAGCTGTGCACTCTGAGGCCAGGTTCCCTGACTGATAAGAATGAGAACAGTATTGAAATACCCAAGAGACCGGCTGAGAGGTTTCCCCTTCCAGGTGTTTCCCCTACCTGGGTTCCCTGGGCTGTTTATATGGTTGTTCCCTGGTTATAGGTTCCCTCCCCCCCTCCCACCCTGATAGAGTAGGTTCCCTCACCCAGATCCCCCTGACACCACCTGAGGTTAAATCCTGACAAGACAGAGGTGATGGTTGTGGGGAAAGCCAGGGGAGTGATGGCCCCATCATTGATGGAGTCCATCTTCCCCTGGTATCTCAGGTCTGGAGTCTGGGGGTGCTCCTGGATCTGCAGATCCACCTGGATGTCCAGGTGGTAGCTGTGGCAAAGGGGACATTATTCCAGTTACATCTCGCACGTCAGCTAAGGCAGTATGTCTCAGACTCTGATATGGCCACAATCGCCCATGCTTTTATTACCTTGAGACTGGACTACTGTAACTCACTTGGTGCTGGTTCAGAAACTGCAGCTGGTGCAGAATGTGGTGGCCCATCTCCTAATGGGGATGAGTCGATGCAAGCACATTACACCAGTGCTTACCTCTCTTCACTGGCTGCCGATAATCTTCTGGGCCCAATTCAAGGTGTTGGTGTTTATCTTTAAAGCCCTAAACGGCCTCGGCCCCACCTACCTGAAGGATCACCTCACCCCCTGTGTCCTGGATCAGCCCCTGTGGTCAGCCAGGGGTGCACTCCTTGAGGTCCCCCAGGTTTCCTGGGTGTCGACATTGAGGAGGGCATTTACTGTGGCTGCGCTGCAGCTGTGGAACTCCCTCCCATTGGAGGTGGGTTTGACCACCGACCTCCCCCCTTTCCATAGACAATGTAACACCTGGCTGTTCTGCCATGCCTTTGGTTACGGAGATGGGTTGGGTTAGGAAGGGTTTGGGTTTGAATTGTTTTAACTGGGGGTTTAGGTTGTTTTAATTGTATTTTGACGTTATTTATTTTAATCTGTATTTTAAATTGTTGTTAGCTGCCCCGAGATGCTTTTAGCAGGATAGGGCGGCATACAAATTTTATTAAAAAATAAATAAATATCTATAAAACAACAGTAATTCCCCAGTTATTCTATGGTGTGGCCTCCTTAACTAAGCCTTCTATTGTTCAGTTTTGGCTCCAAACCATATTTGCTTCTCCCAATAGTCTGCAGTCTCTTATCCTTGCTCTGAAGAAGGACAGTGCTTTGGAACAGTGCCTGTAATCTATATTCCATAACCTGAGTTTTTCCAGAGAGCATCTGTTGAGTCTTAATTATCCAACTGCTTTGTCACTTGTTAGGCAACAAATTTTAGATCAAGGGAAACAAAGTTTGCTAGCAGATGTGAATGACCAGAAAAATTTGCCTGATTATTGGTCAATCCCTTTGTACACTCAAGGTGCTCCTTAGGGTGATTTCAGATGTCACGCGCTCCCGGGTCACCCCAGTGGATTCCCAACTGTGGTGAGCCAGCAAACTCCCTCCCATGGTCCAGGACAGTCCTGAACAGACATGACAGGAGCGGGACCATGGCAAGAAAACGTCTGGCTGGACCACAACCCGGGGTAGCGCAACAGATGTTACACCGATTCTAGACCATGGTTAGAACACCCAGAAGCCACCAGGGTGGGGCGGCACACAGACATGGCCGACCGAGGGTGCAGGAAGCCAAAAGTGCCAAAAGGCAATGCCCAGACAAGGGAAATAGGAAGGGAGGGGGAGGATGGAGATGATCAGCTGACGTGGCACACGTTACAGGGACAGGGAATCCAAGAACACAGCAGTACACAAAGTACACACACACGCCCATGCGCAAACATGCCCAAACGGGAATGGAAGGAAGGGGAAGAGCACCCCGGGAAGGCCAAAACTTGCAGCACCACAGACACAGGGGTGGGTGGGAGCCACGGGCCATGAGAGAGTAGGGGTGAGGTGGAGAATTACAGACTGAAGATGTTATCCCAGTTCAAATAAACAGCAAGACTGCTTTATTCTGCAAAATGTTCTGGGACCTTGTAGATGGCCATACTGAAACATTCAAACAGATAGCAGAAGTCAGGAGAACATGCTCTAAGCAGAATTTCTCCTCAGCAGCTAGCACAGGACCAATCATCATGAAGTTAAAGTATGTGTAATCTTCTTTACTGCGCAGCTGTGAAATTTGTAGGAGTATGTAATTCTTTGTAATGTGCAGAAGCAAATGTCCCTGCTTAAGGGTATATATGCTGTACCCCATTTCCAACATCTCATCTCAGAATCCCTTTGTGTACTGAGATCCACAGCTGTGTATTTTTATTTGTTTTTGATCAAATAAACTAATCTTTTGGATCCAGTGCAATCTCCACTCTTCAATCAGGGAGGGAATTTTTCCCCAACATGGGACTGACCCGGGAACAGGTCAGGACACGGGGAAAGGCACCCAGAACCTCATTGACAGCACAGGCAGCATGGGCCACCTAACAGCAACACAGGCAGCCCAAGTCATGGTGGTCCCCACGGGGACAGAGCATGGTCACAGGGGGAGGGCAACCAAACTGAGGATGGCACCAGAGCAGTCCCAGGTAGGTCCGGACAGAAAGGAAGCCCCTCGCTGATGCACAGCTGGGGACGAATGCCAGTGAGATCCCGTGGGCAGCACATGAAGCCCCCCCCCCAAGGAAGCTGGGAGGCATAGTCCAGGGGCCCCAAGACCGGCACACTCATAGAGGCACCCGGGCGGGGGGGGGGCAAGGCACAGACACAGGTGACTGGGCAGCCATGCAAGGGAGGACTACATCATGGGGAGAGCTGGGAGAGGTCACAGGCAGCTGGAAACAGCCAAAGGGGGGGCACGGAGGGGAACACCACAGGCAGCGAAGGACAGAGGGTGCCCATGTAGGGGACACAGGCGAGTGGAACAGAGGCAACCAATCCAGCCATAACAGCTGCGAGGCCAGAATGGCAAAGAGCAAGCAGCCAATGCCCTGCATCAGCAGGGAGGTGCAGGGAGCACATGGTGGGGATGTCAGCCATCACACCAAAGACACAGGGGGCCTCACAGTCAGCTTCATGGGGTCATGAAGGGGGCTGGGATGGGTTGGCCCACCACATGCATGTAGTGGGGCAACTGAAGCATGCCCAGACAGTAGCCCAAGCGTGCCATGTGGTGGGCAATGAGGTAGTAGGCCTCAAATGGATCCAGGCCAGTCAGCCCCACCTGGACATCAGCACGGGTCCACACAGCTGCCAGCGCCACCAGCTCCGGTCCGGTGGGCTCTGACAGGGTATAGACAGCAGCAGGGGGCCAAGACAGGTGCCTGAGCTCCAACAGGAGGTAATACACCACCCCACCCAACCCCTGGTAGCCACGGGCCCCGTGGATGCAGGAAAAGAAGGAAACAGCCAGAGTATGGTCCCCTCCTTTAGACAAGTGATGAACCCAGCCAGGCCACAGATCAAGAGGCCGGATATGGTCTCCGCAGCAGACCATGCCACATGCGCGCACCTAATCTCCAGAATGCACCCATCAGGAAAGGGACAGAGGCCCAGCATCTCTGCATTGAGCCAGCACGTGCTACTGCTCGCCTCAT
>QEPC01012152.1:19781-31755 GCA_003113815.1 Sphenodon punctatus
GTGGGTCCCAACTGTCATTGAGCCACAGCCAAGCTGATCCCCTGCTCCCTTCCTGTTACCATGAAGCAGACAAAGAAACTGTTGTTGTTGCTAACCCATGTGTTTATTGTAATATAATGCCCCCTCTGTCCTACCCCCTTCACCTCCCCCCCTTCATGCACCCTGGCCCGCCCTACCTCCCCCTCTCATGTCCCCTGCCCCCCCAACCCTGCTGCTTCCTGGACCACCGCCTTAGTCACCTAGCAGTGCCGTGGAGCTCTGGGAGCTCTCCTCACCCCCGCTGTCTGTATCCCCTACCGTGTCCTGGGCTGCCTCCTGGTCTGGACTGCTCTGTGCAGTGGGGATGGGGGGCAGGGGTGGTGCCGGAGGTGCCAGAGAGGCCTCCCTGTGTGACTGCTGTCTCCAGAGGCCTGGTCGGACCAGGAAGTGGATGCGCAGGCCCAGGGGCCATGTCAGCAGTTGAGGCAGTGGTGGTGGCGGTGGGAATACCGCCGCAGGTTGCTGAGATGCTGGAGTTGGTATGGTGCCAGGTGGAGTGGCTACCATTCTGTAGGCATTGGTCCCTGCATTCAACAGCAGTGAGGTGCCAATGTCCAGGGACCTGTCCATCATCCAGGTGTTCTTCGTGCCCAGCCACTTGATGGTCTGGATCAGTCGTTCCAATGCTTCCATCTGCCTCATGTGCTCCCGTTGCTCCTGCCTCCATTCGTGGTGCATTTCTTCCTCTAGCTGCTGGTTCTTGGCCTCCGCCTGCTGCAGGGCCTGTCCATGGCCACCTCCATTCAGTTGATGGCAGCGATCATCCACTCCCCCTGCTCCGTGCGGGTCTGGACAATCTCCTCCACCAGGTCCTCCCTCCAGTGCCATACCCATGCCCTGTGCTCCTGCTGTCACTATGTCAGAGGCACAGGCTTGGCTGGTGGGTGCACTGCCCGTTGCCCTGTTGGGGAAATTATTGGTGATGGTTACTCGGGCTCGGTCACATCCCACCTGTCCCGGAGCTGTGCTGGGGTTGGCTATGGTGCCCCTCCAGCATGTGAGCAGACTTGGTCCTCCCCCTGGGGACCCATTGTGCCCCCCATACCCCCATCCAGGGCAGGGTGGTGGTGCCTCACCTGCCTGTCCGTGCCCTTGGTGCACCCCCATGTGGTGACAACCCCTGCCCTGGTTGCTCACCTTGCTCCACCTGCTGCTGCTGCTGTGCCTGTTTCCTGCATTCCCCCTCACCTGCCTGACCCATGTGCTGGGGTGGTTGTGCACCTGTTGGGGAATGGATGGGGGGGTTAGTTACCCTTGTCAGGTCTGAGTCCCCATCCCACCATGGCCCCCACTCGCTGGCACAAGGTGACCGGTGACCCACGGTCAGCTGTGCCTGCCCCCCCCATTGTGTGACTGGGTGGGCCGCTCTTCACCTGGATCTCCTTCTCGTGTTCCCTGGTTCCTGGGGGTTGCGGGGCTGGGGGCATGCCCTGTGGTGGGCCCCAAGTCCTGGGAATGCCTCCTCTGGCCTGTGTGCCCTCCCAGTTGCTCACCTACCCTCTATGGCCATCTCCAAGTCCTCTGAGGCTGGCTTCTCCATGGGGTTGTGCTCCCCCTGGGTTCATTGGCTCAGGGTGACCAGTGTTCTGGCCTTGGATCCGACCGAGTCAATTCAATTCAATTCAAGCTTTATTAACATAACCAAGGTCATAGTCATATACAAACATAACATACATAGAAACCCACAAGAAAAAAAATAAATCACACCGCAGTCTAAACCAGAATTTAATACTTGTGGATCAACCGCAAATATCATACATCTAAATCAACTTAAACCCCAAGAACAACTTCCTCCTAACAAAAGCTTGGGATAAAAAGGAGATCACTTGACTAGTAATCGCATCCCTCCCACCTGCTAATGCCAGTGTTAACAATGCATTTTGTGTCCAACCCCTATACTTGGAGAGAAATTCCCCCAACAACTTCCCCCTCAAGTCATCATACAATCTGCAAGACCATAATACATGAGCAGTAGTTTCCTCCTCCAACAAAACAAAAGGGCAAAGCCTATCGGAGAAAGGGATAGCATCAAATTTCCCTTCCAGGACCTTCGCAGGGAGAGCATTAAACGTGCTGACATAAAAAGCCATTTAGCACTGGCCAAGACCAGTAAACTAAGGTAAGGGGCTATCACATCCATTGGTGGTGCCCAAAGCAGATAACTGCTAACATGACTAGATTGGGCAACTATATTCCGACTCCCCTGATGGTCGCCATCTCGCCATCTAGATATTGTCTCGCGTAAAGCTGCCTGGAAGGTTTTAGCACAGAGGTAGCCTCGTGACAGCCCCAGGGACATTAGATGGTCCTCCACTTTCACTGCCCAGATACTGTAGAAGGGGTCATCCCTCAAAAAGGGAAACAAACCCCCTACCCCTGGTAATATAACCCTGAGCCACAGCTTGTGTGCGGCCCGCCAGGCTTTAAACGACCAGCTACGCTGTCCCAACTCCAGGCAAAGGGCAGGGTTTGGGGTACCTCCCGGGACTCTGGCTAACCTTCGTAAAAACTTTGTTTGGATGCGATCCAGAGGCTGCGAAGTAAGTGGGGCCCAAAGCTCTGCACAAATCAGATATGGTGCACCCACTTTGTCATTGAAAACCTCCAGTGCCAATTTCATCTCCACCCCTCCAGAGAAGACAAAGAATTTTTGGATTGCCAAGGTGGCTTGTTTTGCCCCACACTCCATACCTGCAAGGTGGTGTTGCCACGACCCGGTCCTACTGAACAGAATCCCTAAGTATTTAAACACATCCACCTGTTCCAGTCTCATTTTCCCCACTCTCCACACCTGCAAAGTCATACAGTGAGATTTAGCAAAAACCACAATTTTTGATTTTGATAATTTTTTTCCATGCTATTCTCACTACAATACTGGGAAAAAGCCTGTAGTTGCCTGTTTAACCCCACTCTAGTTTGGGAGAACAGTACTAAATCATCCGCAAAGAGGAGGCTACCTACATAGCGAGAGGCCAATTTTGGAGGAAAAAAACACGATTGAGCCATTAAGGGCACAACATCATTAAAAAAAAGGTTAAAGAGGGTTGGGGCAAGGACACACCCTTGCCTTACCCCTTGATACACAGACACCTCCTGAGACACATGTCCAGCTGGAGTAAGCTTCACCACCAGGTTTGAGTCTGCATACAGCTGCTGTATCAAAAAAAGGAGGCGCCTATCCATCTGTGTTTTAACCAGCTTAACCGAGAGCAGTTGTCTGTCTATGAGGTTAAAAGTGTCCCAAAGGTCCAGAAAGGCCGTATACAATTGGCCTTTCTTTTTCTGATATTTCTGGGTCAGATGATACAACACCAGACTCTGGTCCACAACCGACCTCCCTCTCTGAAAACCTCCCTGTTCTGGGTGCAGAATATTTCCAGCTCCCAACCATATCTCCAACTTTCCAGCCAAATACTTGGCGTACAATTTACCAATAGCCGGAAGGAGACTTATCGACCAATAATTAAATGGAATTGTTCTACCCCCCTTTTTGAAGATCGGGACGACTACTGCTTGGTTCCACTGGGCTGGCATGAGTCCCGTTTGATTCAGTGCTGAGAATAACACAGCCAACATTGGTGCCCACCACTCTTTATAGACCTTAATCAAGTCTAAAGGAATCGCATCCCTACCTGCGGCCTTATGATTTTTACAAGTCCCCAGGAGGTCCACAACTTCCTCCTCCAACACAGGGGGCCAGGCTGGTAAACTACCCAGATCCACTCCCTCCTCTCCCTGCGATGGACACTTTGCATAAAGGGCACCAAAATGGGCTACCCAATCAGAGGCAGTAGTAGCGGTCGCTGGTCTAGCGACCCTGCTACTAGTTCTAATCTTGATCCAAGACCAGAAACGCCTCGCATCCCCAGACCTTGCTGCCTCCAACACCTTAGCCCATTGAAGTCGATAGTACACCTGCTTTTTATTCTTAATAAGCTTTTTATATTCACGTTTACCCTGAAAATATTGCTCAGGCAACCTAATATAGTTACCCTGTCTATACTGTTTGTAAATTGAAAGAAAAAAGCACTTGGACTTATAACATTCATCATCAAACCATGGCTGACCTCTAAATACCCTCACACTACTTATTGGGGGAGAATGAGCGTTAATCAAAACCTGTACCTGTGAGCACAGGCTGTCATAAGCCACTATCACTTGTTCGGGACCCGTGGCATCCATCACAGCTCCACGGAAATTCTTTAATTCTCCCCTTTGCCAATCATCAAAAGGGAGAGATGAGATCTTATCCCAATTTATCAATGTAAGCCTAACATGAGCTTCCTCCTCCCCAACTCCCCCACTTGTTCCATCATCCGCAACAGCTAGTACCCCAACTTTAGCAGGGACCAGCACTTGAATCTCCAATGGAAGATGGTCACTAAGTAAGCTAGACCACACCACAAAATCAGTCACCTTTGGCAATAGATTTGAGGATACCACCCCCAGGTCAATAGTACTCGAACCCCTCCCATCCAAGAACGTAAACTCCCCTGGAATATCAGCCCCATATGACCCGTTCACCAGTATGTTGATGATACTCAGCTGTACCTCTCCTTTTCAACTGACCCAGACCCTGCTGTCTCGTTGCTATCCCAATGCTTGGAGGCCGTGGTGGAATGGATGCGGCTGAGAAGACTGAAACTCAACCCCGATAAGACGGAGGTGATGTTGGTGGGGAGAGCGAGGGAGGTAGTGGCCCCTCTGGTTGTGGGGGTTCGCCCTCCTATAGCTCAGCAGGTTCGGAGTCTGGGGGTGATATTGGATGCAGACCTTCATCTGGAGCGGCAGGTGGAGGCAGTCGCTAAGGCTGCCTTTCGCCAGATATATCTGGTTTGTAGGCTGCGTCCGTTCATCTCCGGCTTTGTTTTTTTTTCTTTCCTCTATTCCTTTGTCACCTCGAAGCGGGACTATTGTAATGCGCTCTACGTGGGGCTTCCCTTGTTCCTGGTCCAGAGGCTGAAGCTGGTGAAGAATGCGGCGGCTCACCTCCTTATGGGGATGGGCCATCGGGAGCATATTACACTTGTGCTCCAAGCTCTGCACTGGCTGCCGATAGTGTGCCGAGCCAGGTTCAAGGTGTTGGTGTTGATCTATAAAGCCCGACACGGTCTGAGCCCCTCATACCTCAGGGACTGCCTCGCCCTCCGCGCCCCAGGGCGGCTTCTGCGGTCTGCCGGGGGCTGCCTTCTTGGAGGTCCCCCGTGTTAAACGGGGGGCCACAATGGAGAGGGCATTCTCGGTGGCCGGGCCGCGCCTTTGGAACTCCCTTCCGGAGGAAGCTCGCCTGGCCCCAACCCTGTTGACATTCCGGCGATGTTGTAAAACCTGGCTGTTTGCCCAGGCCTTTGGGGAGGGTGGGAGGGTGGGGTGAGGGGTTTTATCTCCCCCACCTAATCTATATATTGCTAGCCCTGTTTTTTAAAATATTTTTTGTATTGAGTGTTTTAAATTGTTTTTATTGTATTTTATTGTTGTAAGCCACCCCGGCTGCATGGCAGGAGGGGCGGGATATAAATTTATTAAATAAATAAATAAATAAATAAATAAATTCAATAAACATAAATCAAACATGGACAGCAGGCTAACCAGTTTAATGCCTGACTGATTAATACCCGCATTTTTAGATAATCTTGGTGCAGCAGCAGAGGGGTAATGCAAATTCATGGCTGGGCAATAAGGTAGAGGATCACCATCTGATCTACCCAATCTAGCATTTAGATCACCCACCAATAATACAAATGCATCGGGATATGTTAGGGTCAGTTCCTCAATACATGCCTCCAGTTGGTTCCACGCTCCTATCTGATATGACTTGGAGTTAGCTGGCAAAATATACATATTCAACAAGATCCAAACCTCCTCCAAACATTTAATGATCACCCCCAACAAAAATGGAGGCATCTTAATCACTTGCTGCACATTCCTCCCCAGCCCCTTCTGTAAGAGACACACCAGTCCCCCACTAGGCCTCCCACCCAAAGATGGTATAGCTGGAACCTCGTACACTATGTACTGGGAAAGCTCACCAGACAACTCAATGGGGGATACACACCAGGTTTCCTGCAGCATAAGAATATTAAACCTTTGAATAGACACAATAAATTCCTCATTGGACACCTTTGCCAACCACCCAGCTACATTCCAGGAACATATCTTACATCGACTGTCCCTCTGTCCCTTTACTGACCCATCCACATAAGTCCACCCAGGCCTCACCCCCAGAGGGGGTTGACTAAGTCCCCCACCTGGGATACCATAGGCTTGATACTCTGGGACATAGATTCCTCCCTTCCTAAAGTTTGAGTAAGAATTGGAACATCAGGAAAGCCTGCTGAATATCCATCAGTAGAGAACCCTCTGGGGCAAGAAGATCCTCCACTAGTGGGGACCTTAACACTGGCTGGTCAGCAATCCTATCACCTCCCCCCTTTGAATTGGATACACTGAGGGGCATGCTAACTGGGCAATGAACAAGGGCCACCAACCGATTGTTTATAGGTAGGACTCCCTCTCCAGGCAATTTTACATTCCCATCCTGGGCTAAACTCAAGACTAGGGGCTTCCCTACCTGAACAGCTTTTTGCTGCTCTACTAACAGGGGTTGAGCCATCCTCAATGGCTCCACTGTAGTTGTACTAAACACTTCCCCCACTCAACCCCCCCCATGATGCAAACAAATCATAAAGCCCCAATATTTTTAATGCCATCCACCCCTCCCGAAATTGCACCACCTCCCGCTGGACAGAATGTCCAGAGGGCAAAACTTGGAAAGATCTTATAGTGCTTAATGGAATATTCCCCATTATAAAGGATAGGTGCCTACATATCGCTTGCTTAGTATTCCACTGGGGGAATATACCATTAGGAAGAGGATAAACTCTAAAAACTACTGCTCCCTGAAGAATAGAAAGCCCTAAATTCCTTCCTTCGTTACTCTTTGACAGGGACCATGCCCTATTTCATTTAATGGAGAAGACCTCTCCTGAGGGAGTATAAAGTCACGTACTTCCTCGGGCTTACTTATAGAGCAGGCTTTAACCGCCTCCAATATAGCAGAATTTGCACTAGACAATTTGTCCAATATGGCGGCAGTTTGAGTTTGTTGGGATTGCGCCAACTGCACCAATTGATCAAGCCTGGCCAATAATTTCTTTACTAAGTCCCCTATCAAGGAATATTGATCCCCCAAAATATCCAAATACGTTGACTGGTTGGCCTCAGGCAAGCCAATTACAGGAGGTGATGTCAAAAGTTCCCGTCCTCGGGTAGCTGGCACCAACAAAGTGAAAGATAGACTGGGCATGGAGGGGGAAGTCAAATCAGCCAACTGCCCTTCCACTGGTGCCAGTACTTCAAGCGGATCCAACACTGGATCGGAAGCCTTCCCTTCTAGCCCCTCTTCAAACGGGTCTCGGAAGGTCATTATAAAATTATCCAACCTTTGCTGCTTTGGTTTGGATTGCCCGGGTAAACTAATCCCCAGCTGACGCCGCCGCTTCTTTGCAATCCCTGCAGTCCCTCACGAGGCGAGCAGACAACGAAAACAGAAGAGGCAGAGCACCCCACCAGCCCACCGGCGCCTAAGGCCGTGCGCACACGCCGCTGACCTCCCAGTGCTTTGAGGCTCCACTTGGCTCCCCCCCTCACTCACAGCCAATACAGTCAGTTCCACTAGAGCCGCAGGTGGGGGAAATGCTAATCAGCTGTGCTGTCCAAGCCTCGACACATCCCTCGTCCTCTCGGGGTTTTGGTATGGGGGCAGCTGCACACCTGGGGACCCAGCCCTCAACTTCACTCTCCCTCCTCACTTCCTCAGGCACGCCGCTGACCTCCCGGTGCTTTGAGGGTCCACTTGGCTCTGCCCCTCACTCACAGCCAATACAGTCAGTTCCTCTAGAGCCGCAGGTAGGGGAAATACTAATCAGCTGTGCTGTCCAAGCCTCGACACAGTCCTCGTCCTCTTGGGGTTTTGGTAGGGGGGGGCAGCTGCATGCCCGGGGACCCAGCCCTCGACTTCACTCTCCCTCCACACTTCCTCAGCGGATCTGACCGAGTCTGACTGCAGCCATGGGCTCCCGGTGCTGTTTCGTGAGGGGGGGCCTGCTGCTCCCCAAGGTGCCAGGGCGTTCCTTGGGAGGGGCTGGGTCCCATGGGTTGGTGCCTGCATGCGGGGCTGCAAGTGGTGAGGGTACATCAGTCTGTTCCCTGCCCTGGACCATGGCGTTACCCATGAACCGTGGGGAGACTATGGAGCCCTTCATGTGCAGTACGTGGTCCAGGGCATCATAGTAGGGGGCGATCCATGCTCCGTGCTCGGATTGCCGTTTGTTGTCTTTAATAGCCTTGTATCCCCTCTTGAGATCCTTGGCCTTGGAACGGCATTGGGCCATGGTCCTGTGGTGCCCCATCCCATCCATGTCCCGCACGATGTCTGTGTACATGTGCTCATTCCTCTGGTTCATGGCGAGCTCCACCTGGTGTTCCAGGGACCCCCAGATCCTTATGAAGTCCTGGGTCTCCTTATGCGCCCATTGTCCCACTCACTGGTAGCGGCATCTCCCATGTGTGCCCTTCTCCTGTGATTCATCCTCTGCTTCCCCTCCACTGGTGTCCTCCGGGGGATCTGGCTCCCAGGCCCGTTTCCAGGTCTGTGGGTCATAGAAGGGGGGTTACTGTCCTGGTTCTTTCCGACCTGTGAACCACCTCCCTGCCCCCCTCCAGCCGGGCACCCCCCTACGGGCCCCTCTGCTGCTGTGTGGGCCCCCCCACTCTCCTTACCCATTTCCGGGGTGCCTCCATCCCCTGGCTGGTTGTTCCCTCTGGTGTGGCCAGCTCTGGCTGCTGCTGCCACTGCTGCTGCTGCTCCTCGCCCACCACCTCCTCCTCCCCTCTCCTACTGCTTCTGCCTCTACTCCTCCTGCCTGCCTCGCTCGCCATCCGTTCTCCTCTCCCTTCCATCTTGCTCCATCCCACCATGTACTCCTGCTGCTGTATGGCCTTTAAATCTCCCTCCCCGGTCTGTGTGTTGCTCATTGCCTGGCAGCAATGCTGTGTGCTCTCACCATGGCTGGGAATCATTTGTGATGATTCCACCTGGTAGGTGGTGTTCAGTCATTACTTCTGGTGGTTTGCCAGTGGGAATCGCTTTCACCACGCTTCTAGGGATGGTTCCATCCCGACCTCTGGAACTGTAGTTGGCTTTGGCTCCTACAGGTGATTGACTATGGTGAACATCTGGATGCCGCCGATCAGATGTTCACAGCTCTTTGTCCGCGCCGTGGGATTTTCCGTGGTTGACTGTGGTATCGTTACATCTGACATTATCCTTATTTACACTTTCTCAAGGTGCTGAAATACAGGCATATATTTACCTTGGGGAGATTTTCCCTGCTGCCATCAGCTATAACAGAGGGTAGAAGGGTTAATATTCCCTATTCTCAAAGATTTTGTAAGGGTTGTTCCCTGGGTATAATTGAGTCCCCACTGAATGTTTTCTTTGTTAATTGTATGGAGATCCTCGTGGAAGTCTTATTGCTTCACTAACTGCAAATGCACCTCCTTCTAGTCAATACGCTATGTTGCTGTATCTCTTCATGGGATCCAATTCCATTATTTCCTTTCAGGTTGCAAAATTCCTGGTAGTGGCAACTAAAATTAGCAAAGATCATATTATGGTACCCTCTGAAACCTGATGTTTTGTACTTATCTGATTTTTTATGGAATTTTTATATTTTGTATTTATTTTATTTTTTTAACTGTTGTTAAGGCCGGTGTCCACTTTTTCAACAATAAACAAACAAAACAAACAATACAGCTCTATTTTATTGATTCAGTAAGTACAACACTATTCCTATAACACGAAGTTCAGCATCCAGAAGAGCTGTGAGTCTCTCTCTCACGTCACACACCAAATTTTTAAAACTAGCTGAAAGCCACAAAACATTTAGTCTGGAGTAGCTCTAGTGAACCTCTGTGGACTGCTCCAGAGTAAGTAGTTCATGGATTGTGACCACTTCCACTGGGAAAAAATGGGTTTTGTGGGTGGGTTCCTCCCACAAAACACAAAACTATATGATTCAAAACTATATGACTCAAAACACAAAAAGTTTTGATTATTTTGTGGGTGGGTTCCTTCCTTATGGGAGTGGGGTGCTGTGAGCATATAACACCTGTTCTTTGCTCACTGCACTGGCTGCCTATAGTCTTCTGAGCCCAATTCAAGGTGTTGGTTCTTACCTATAAAGCTCTGCCTAGCTATGGGATCACCTCACTGAATCAGGTTCTGAATCAGTCCCTGCGGTTGGCCAGGGATGCCCTTCTTGAAGTCCCCCGTGTTCAGTGGGGGGCGCCGTTGGAGAGGGCAGTCTTGGACGTGAAACTGCAGCTGTGGAACTCCCTTCCAGTTGAGGTCTTTCTGTCCCCGGATCTTCCCTCCTTCAGGCACCAATGCAAGACCTGGTTGTTTCGTCAGGCTTTTGGTTGGGGAGATAGGTGTGGGAAGGGGTTAGGGTTGGGGTTATGGGCATGACCTTGAGGCCTTTTGATATTGTTTTATATCTTTATCTTTATATTTTTTGTTATTTATATTCATTTGGTTTTGCTCATTGTTTTATTATAAGTCACCCTGAGCTGCCAGAGGCAGGAGGGTGCGGGATATAAGATTTAGTATAAATATAAATAAATATAAATATAAATAACTGTAGCTTCCGGTAGGCTCAATCGTATTCTCTAGCTTCAGGAGGACAAGCCTGAGACCAGCCTTAAATCCTGACATTATGTCAAGATTGTCCGGCAGTATTGAGAATACTTGAACTTTCCCTTTGTCTGCATCTGAAAGGACTGAACTAAGAGCTTTGGGAGTGGGCTCAAGGTCACAATAACAGCCTCTGACCCCACTGCCAAAGCAGCCAAAATTAGGGGAAGAATTATCCCCTGTACTCCATACTCGGAGAGGAGGTGGTGGGGGAAGGACAGATGCATTAGCTCCGCCTTCCCACAATTAATGCTCCATACCACAATGTAACAATGTCCCCTTCACCAGAACTACCCCACACCACTGGTGCCTTAGTCTTTTAGTAGCCAACACACAGGAGACTTAGTTTCAGTCCTTGAATATAGTCTGCTTATAATTTTATTTTATTTATTTATTTAATCATTAATTAATTAATTCGGCACCAGCAATGTTCCTGGCACTGAACAGTTATGATAAGAACATTAAAAAATGCCATACTGGGAAGACCAATGATCCATTGAGCCCAGCATCCTGTCTCCAACAGTGGCCATTATCAGACACTTTAGAGAAGTATCCAACAGGTCATAATGGAGTGATTCATTACCTCCTGTTCACTCCCAGATCCTAACAGTTAGAGTTTACATCCCTCAGCCTACTTGGCTAACAGCCATTAATGAACCTACCCTCCAAAAATTTATCCAATGAGAGACAGTAAAATGTCAGAACAAAGAACAAGGCTCAGAGGCTAGGACTGAAAGCAAACCAAAGCTCCTCCTCATAGCCAGAATCGGGAAGTAGTTATTACTTTGCTTACTTTTTACTAGTAGCTTGTAGTAAAAGACTCCTTTTCAAACATGCCTCATTATTCAAATGGTATTACCCAGTGCCTCACCCCAACTCAGTCAGATAACAGAAGTGTCATGGTGACCCCAAGCACAAGCCTGATCCAAATGTTTCCCAGGGGTTCTGCCAAGACCAGGGCCCCGATTCTTCTGCAATATTTTCCAAAATTCTGCAACCCAAAATGGAAAATTCTGCGACCCATATGGCAAATTTCTGCGAGTCACATGGCAAAGCCGGAAACCCACCCAGAAAAACCACATGGCAAAGCAGGAAACCCACCCACAAAAACACATGGCAAAGTGTGTTTTTGCCATGTTACACACACATTACACACACAAACTGTAAAATGCAGAGCGC
>QEPC01012154.1:11402-42328 GCA_003113815.1 Sphenodon punctatus
CTGCTAGTACTGCCAATCAGTGGTGGCTTGTATGCAATTTTTATATTGCTTCTATGTTCCTTCACAGCTTGCACTTTTTCTTTGGCTTTCCGGAGTCTCTCCTTGGTTTTTTGAAAAACCTCAGAATCCATAACCATTTTCTCTGCAGCAAATTGTTTTTGTAACATTAACTTCCTGGAAGGGGGGGGGGGCGGGAATGAATAAACTTCAGTTTCGGTCATACAAATTGCAGCCACAGTTCACCATTTAGAGCTCAAGTGAAGGAAGTTTCTTATAAAAGTAGAGTTAGAGCCTTTCATGTGAATAAGTTATGGAATTTTGTTATAGCTTTCAACTATGTAGAGTGTCAATTTTCATCAAAAACTTACATGAGCTTGGGTTTCTTACCTTTAACAATGGAGTACATATTTATAATAAATATTATGGTGGATTGTTTTTGTCCTAGTTGTTGGCAAAACAAGTGACTTTCCCCCGTCTTCTTTTGCAAAAGTATCTTAGTTGGAACTAGCTTGACTTGAGTAAAAGGATAAATCAGTCAAGATTCTGAATTAGCCTATATTGTCTCCCTTTACTCCATTATTTAATGACAGGTACAACAAGACAGTTTAGTTAATTTTACACATTTTAATGGTCCCCCATACTGGATTTATAATTTGACATATTGTAAAGTGTTCTGCTCATTCCATTACTATCCATAGCACAGGTGAGTGTGTCCTTTTTACACGAGGCGCACCCACACATTCCCATGCAGGTCGGCTGCGTGGGCATGAGTGGGTTTCTCCCATGTGAATGACATAGTGGGTGGGTGTGCATGGGTTTGTCTCATGTAAAAAGGAACACACACACCCGCCCCTCATGGATAGTAATGGAATGAGCAGAACACTTATACAATATGTCAAATGCCCTGTGATGCACTCCCGTGACCCACCCATCTCCACTCATCGACCACGCAGAGAGCAATTGGCCAAAACAGCGGTTGCTCCATTCATGGACGCGGGTGGAGATGGGTTTGCGTCCATGTATACATGCACCCATGTGCCACCCCCACACTGGTGCGCACACCAATCCCCCTCTTCCCCACAGCCGTGGCCTGTTTAAAAAGAGTCTCTGTGTGTGTATGTGTGAGGCAGGTGGACATAGAGATCTGAGGGTCAGAACAATACAAAGTTTTTACTGCTTTTCATTCCTCTTAGTACTGCAAAGCCAAAAAACTAAGGGAGTGGGTGAACTGGATCATATTCCATCTTGTGTACCATCAACAGAATCATTTACTGACTTCAATCAGTTACACATGTGCAAGCCCACTGAAAACAATGGAGTTGTTCAGGTTTCACTGATGGCATAATTTGAAGACAACGTGGTTGCTCAAGTATAACGGGGGCCATAATTTGGCCTGCAGAGCCTTTATTTTCAGTGAGGATACAAAAGTTGCTAGCTCAGCTTTCAGATAACAGGTTGAGTTGCAGTTCGTTTGCAGTTGTTGCTGTTGGTTTGTTTTTTAATTTAAGCAAAAGTAATTGCTTGAAGAATGCCATTAGCAGGCGTGAAGAATGGCTAAATTCTATGATTTTATTTTTTTTTAAAACAAAAATCCTAACTTTCATGGGTCAAGGTCTCATGTATTCCAAATTCTATCAAAGTGAATTCTTTAAAAAAAAATTAAAAAAAAATACATTGACCTTTTACATTTTAAACATTTATTTCATTAATTGTTTTACATTTATTTATTTATTTAAATTTTATTTGTGCCACTGATTTCAATCCAGATTTGCTTATCAAAAATAATATTGTGTTATGCTGCATAGAAAGATACTGTGTATTAGGAACAATAATGCAGCTATTGTGTCTCATCCAAACAGAGAATCAGTGAGCACGTAGCTTGGGTAGTAATCTCATCAATTATTGTACATATACCATAAGCAGACACTAGATTTTCTCCCATGTAACTTCTCAAGGAAAAAGGATGAGTCATCTTAACTACCAATTTCAACAAAGCTTTGCAAACTATACTCGTGTACAGAAATTATACTCCCCCCTCATGCACCTGTTTGGGGAGGGCCTTTGTAGCCATGCGCCTTTGAGGAATGAAGGTGGTAGCAGGTCTTGGGGTTGGAGCGAGGAAGCTTATGCTGGTGGCGCATGTGCCAGAGCAGGAGTGCTTTTGTGCTGGTTTTGGCTTTTTTTTAGGGAGCAAGCCGATCAAGCAGTTTTTCCCGCTCCTTATAAGAGGGCTGGGATGGCGTGGTTAGGCAGACAGGCATTTTCCAGGAGCCTGAACACTTACCCACCCATGCACCCAGCCTCTTGGACTGGCTCTATAGGCTCAACTGGTCACCACTACTGGGGTCAGGAAGGATTTTTGCCTTGTTTAGGCGATTGGCCCAGCTATGAATGAGGTTTTTTTTGCCTTCTCAGTAGTGCCATCTCCCTACAAGTTACATAATTTTGTAATGACAGGGTCCATTCCACGTGGAACTGCATCACTTGTCACAACTCTAGGGTTATCCATTTTAGCGGCGTTCCAAGGTTTGGCATAACTTTGTGGAGGTGGTTTAAATATGGAAATGGCATCCAATTGTGGCACCTCTTAAGAGGTGGGGGTTGGAGAGCTGCTGATCAGGGGATAAGCAACCTATAGTTTCCCCTCTAGTCCCAGGGGAGTCTGGCCAGCAGCACCAGTTAAGAAGGATAGTACCAATACCTAGCTTGGGACACTGGCCACTCCTCCCTCCGGACTATGGTTATAACCAGGACGTGGCTGGTTTGAAGCATTGGGCAGTGTTGTCTTCCCACGAACTGATAATGTTGTGTAGATCTGGAAAGTTTTGAGGGGTTTCATTTGGTTTGGTTTTTATTCTCCTCTCCCCACTTTTCCAGACTGAAGTGTTTAATAAAGAGCTGCGGCCTTTTTTGACCCAAGCATGTTGTTGGTCACCTTCTTTTGCACTGCGGGTACAAAGATACTCAATATAGTAAAATGAATATGTTGCCTACTCTATCACAATGTTCTGTCCCTGGAACATCGCCTCCCATTAAAAACAAACGAATGCACAGCTTGGCTATTGCCAGCGACCCCACTTTGTACCAGCGGGTAAATCCTATCCCTGTAGACTGAAAAAGATCACCGTAAAAGATAAATGAAAATCAAACTAGATTACTACATTCTATACCAACATAAGTACTAGGGCCATAAACCAGTTATTCCGGAGTAGTTCCATTTAAGCACAAGGGCTCCAATGAAATTCCTCTGGAGTAACTGGTTTGTAGATTGTGGCCTAACAAATTAGAACTCCGCTCTGAGGCAGAGGAGGGGGTGCAAGTAAATCAGTGGCCATTTAAGTCTGAAGCTTCTTCCCACTCTCTAAGAGCATCATCTTTCATCAAACACTTGTACACAGATTGGATTCAGGGAATAGGATGTGTCTTTAAGTTTGTATTTAAAGATCCCCCTTATTTTGTGCTCCCTCTTTTAGCGGAACATGGTATTTATAATTCTCTAATGCTGCTGTTCGCTGAATGTGTGAAAGTGAATAAGAATGTGATTTATGTGTATTTCTGCTTTTTTCAGTACAAACAAGCTGTTGAAACATTGTAATAAACATGTAGATGGACTTCAATCTGTGAAAAGTACCCAGGTTTACGTGCAGCATTCATAACTACAACAATGAGTACTAAGAAAAAACATACCTTTCCTCCTGAAAGTGCTTAACCATCTCTTTACGTTTTTTAGTTTTTTCTATGTTTTCCTTTACACGGTCTTTTCTTTCCTTGATGATGTCATCATATTTCTTCCATCTGTCAACTTTTAACAAACCCTTTTTCATAGAAATATGTTGAGTGCTAAAGTCTTGAGCAAGTACATACTCTGATGCTTTTGCTTCCTTGCGTTCTAAAAACTGAGAATACCTTTGTCTCACTTTTCCAATCAACCTTGCTCTCTTCAGTTGGTGCTGTTGCAAAGCTCTGTGCAATCTCATCTCTTCCAGTTCACACCTTTTCTGAAGATCATCCTTTCTGTCCTGAAATAAACCTTGAATGTAGACATTAGTCTCATTTTTAGCAATCTGCATTTGCATGACCCCTCGATCCTTCTTTGTTTGGATCTGGCATCTCTGAATTTCCCTGTAGGCCTTATCAATCAGATAAAACTGTCCAAGTCTTATTGATCCATACGATCTAGCAAAAATTCTTTTCTCAGTGCTAACTGGATGACGTGCAGGTTTAGCTTGTTGGGTTGGATGAGCAGCAGAATGACAACAGCGTACAGCGTGTAAAAATTCTTTTGCTTTCTCTTGATACAATTTCAGTTTATCACTCAACGGATATAAAGGTGCTTTACATACTGGAAGCCTAAATTTAGTTTTTACCTCTTCGACTGTATTAGCTGTCTCCCAATCCAAGAGATCTAACATTAAAAGGAATAGAATATTAACATTGTGGTATTTATTTGACTTTAAACAATGTCTATAATCAAAGTAGTTCTTAAAATTTAGTATTTGATGATAAATAAATGTCCTCTTCCTTAAACGATTCAATGTAGCCAGAGAAGAGTTTAACTATTAAAATACTTTCAACACTAAACTATTTTTGCTGTTCACTACTCAATCACCATCTGTTAGTTTTCCTGTTCATCACTCCTCATAACGACAGAAAAGCCTCAGAGTACAAGCCTAATAAACAAATTTTATTGCATCAAAATGACTATGCTGAAGGCTCCTGAAATAATAATGATTCAAGTTGCCATTCTTTGGAGCCAAATTCAATTCAATTAAATCTCTACTGATTTTTATAGCCAAGGTCTGATCCTATCATGAATTCAAATAAGATTATAATATTTTTATTAAGTTTAATGCTTATTACAGTTTTTGGTTGACACATCCCAGAATGAGACAAGAACATAAATAATTGGGTTTTAACGGCCACACTCTTTATTCAAATTAATATGAACCTGGAAATGAATACAAACTTTTCAGAGGACACAAAACTGGGAGGGACAAAAATAAAATTCAAAATGATCTGAAAAATGGCTGAAACTAACAAAATGAAGTTCAATAGAGATAAATGTAAAGTTATGCATTTTAGATAGGAAAAATCAAACATACAAATACAGGATGGGGGATACCTGGCTTAACCGCAATACATGTGAAAAGGATGTGGAGATTGTAATTGATCACAAACTGAACATGAGGCAGCAGTGTGATGCAGCCACAAAAAAAAGGCTAATGCAATTTTAAGCTGTATTAACAGAAGGATCATTTCCAAGTCATGAAGTAATAGTTCCACTCTATTCTCTGCTGGTCAGACCTCAACTGGAGTACTGTGTTCAGTTCTGGGCACTGCACTTTAAGAAGGATATTGACAAATTGGAAAGGGTTTAGAGGAAGGTGACAAAGAAGCCAAGTCCTATGAGGAAAGGTTGAAGGAGCTGGGTATGTTTAGCCTAGAGAAGGCTAAGGGGAGACATAATAGCCATCTTCCACTACCTGAAGATGTGTCACAGAGAGAATGGCGAAGACCTGTTCTCTCTTGCTCCCGAAGGCAAGACTAGAAATAATGGGCTCAAATTACAAGAAAACAGATTTTGGTTAAACATTAGGAAGAACTTCGGAACTAGGGGTGTGCATGTTGTTTTCGTTATTACAATAATGGTAATGAAAATTGTCATTTTCATTATCTTTATTGCATTAACAAATACGACAATAATAACAAAAATAGAAATGAAAACAACGTTTTGTTTTTGAAATAAAGGAAAGAAACTGAACAATGTATTTCTGGCTATAACTTTTGTGATTCTAATCCAATTATGACGACACTTGGGGATATTGTACACCCAATGGAGGGCACTATGTGCACCATTTTTGGGAACGATTAGGTAAAGGGAACCAATTCTAGAAGCAATTGAACGTTGTGATTTTAAGAAAAGCTCCATACACATTCATGGCTACAACATCTTTATCTTCCATGCAATTTGCATGAAACCTAGGAATATTATGTCCCTCTACAAGCTAAACACTCCTGTTAATTTTTAGAAAGCTTGGATACAGGGTCCTGATGGTATAAGACATTCACTTTAAAATACATTTTCAGCTGTAACATTTTTATATTCCATCCTGTATACAAGGCATTTGGAAGGACTGTATAACATATGTGTGCTGTCATCTCTACCAAACTACAGGACAATTTGATAAAGGAACCCTATTCTATAAGCAATTGAAGTTGTCCCCTTGAAGACCATTATTCAGATAAATAGCAGCACATGCAGTGCTAATCAGAGGCAGGCACCTGGCATGGCAGGGGGAGGGAGGATGTAGGAAGGAGGATGTGGAGCAATCCAAAAGACTGACAAGACACATTCACTGGCCAATTACTGCATGCTTCCAGGTTTACAGGACCAATCGGTAGTGGCTTCGAGGCGGGCATAGGAGGCGGCCCTCAGGCGGTTATAAAAGGAACATAACTGGGACTTTGGGGATAGCCTCCCAGCAATCAGGAGACATAGTTTACACATCCAGGCTGGGCAATTATCATCACAATCACATCCTGCAGCACTGTGACAGAGGACATAAGAGAATCTCTATTGGCTCTTTCCTCTATTGGCTCTGGGTCCTGGAGCAGCCCCTGCGGTCGGCTGCCGGCGCCCTCCTCGGGGTTCCCCAGGTGTCCACTATGAGGAGGGCATTCTCTGTGGCTGCGCCGCGGCTGTGGAACTCCCTCCCGTCGGAGATCCGCTTGGTTGCCGACCTCCCCTCTTTCCGCAGACAATGTAAGACCTGGCTGTTCCCCGAGGGAAATGGGTTGGGTGGTTCGGGTTAGGGTAGGGGAGGATGGGGTTTTACATTGTTTTAGCTGAAATTATTACAGTTTACTTTAATGTTTTGAAACACTTTAATATATTGTGAGCCGCCCCGAGATGCCTGAGGCAGGAAAGGGTGGCATATAAATAAATAAATAATAATAATAGTTAATAATAATTAATAATAATTAATAAACAGATGCTTCTGACTTCCCAGTAACAAGTGGGGGAGAGGTGTTGGGGTGGTTGCAGCACAGAATGAGGATATTTGGTTGACATTTCTGCTGGCCAATTGGCATCACAAACCAATCTTATACCACAGTGACACATAAGAAAATCCCTAGCATAGGCTCCTTCTCTGCATATACTGTGCAGGCTTATAAAATTGGGACCCTTTAATACATATTTCTGATATTTGGCAGAGATGACCATGAAAGTATAATATACAGTCTTGCCAAATTTCATGTACACTGGCTGGACTACAAAGCTGTTACAGTCAGACATACATTTATAAGTTAATTGCTTATACCATCAGGGCCCTTTCTCCAATTCTTATGAAAGTTGGAAGAGATAGTAAATATGGGAAGAGGTATAAACTTGCCAAGTTTCATCTAAATTAATTGTGCAGTAAAGAAGTTACATCTAAGAATGTATATGAAGATTTTTGCAAGATAATATCATTCAACTGCTTCTAAAATTGAATTTCTTCAAGCAATCATTTTGGAATTTGGTACACTTAATGCCTTCTATTGGAGGTATAATCTTGCCAAGTGTCAGTCAAATATAATGAAAAACAAAAAAGATACAGCCAAACATGTGTTTTCCATTGAAACCAATGGACAACAAAAACAAAAGCAAAAGCAAAAACAAAAACGACAATTTGATATTTATGAAAACGAAAAGGTAGATTTAAATAACAAAAACAAAAAACAAAAACAACATGGTCCCCTGGTGCACACCTCTATTCCTAATGGTAAGATCTGTCTGACAGTGGAACAAATTGCTTTGGGAGATGGTGGGCTCTCCTTCGCTGGAGGTTTTCAAACAGAGGCTGGACGGCCATCTGTCAGGGATGTTGTAGCTGCAGATTTCCTGAATTGAGCAGGGGGTTGGACTAGATGACCTCTGAGGACACTTCCAACTCTGTGATTCTACGGGTGGGGAAATATCTGAAGGCAATTTAGGTCCAGTAATTGACAGGTCTTACACTAGCAACTTTAACATTGAAGGTAACAGATCCTGAGGCACCTCAGGTACCCGCCCTTAAAATTGGATAACTATGTCTCAGTGCACATCATGGGTGAGGGAGGATGATCATGTCCACCACAGGATCAAAGCAAGGACAAGGTACAGAAGGCCCAGGGTCACATATGCCCCCTTGGTGCCCTCAGGTTTACCCCTCCCCAGGATGTGACTCAGTGCTTNCCCCCCGCTCTCACTAGGGGAAGTCCCTGGGTCCACCCCCCTTTATACCCACCCCTTACCTACAACCCCCACCCTACCACCCTAGCCCTGTACAAACAGAAGCCCACACAACACAAACAATACAATAACCCCCTGCCACCCCCTGCAGCCCCCGAAGTGCCCCAAAAGTGCCACGCCCTTTGGCCGCGGCCTGCGGCTCAGCCGCTGTCCCTGGGGCTATAAGCTACTTCCGGGTGGGGGGGGAGGGGACAGGTCAGCCCACGTGGCTGCCCTCTGCGTTCCCCCCCTCTCCCCCACAACTCACTGTTCTTTGATGTTTTCCCCGCAGGTCCCAACAGCGGAGCAGCAGCAGCGGCGATGTCAGAGGAGCGCAGGGCACCACCACCCCCGCCGGCGGCAGAGCTCCGAGAGCCCCCCGCAGCAGCAAGGCGAGCAGGTAAGTTCTTGATCCCCAGCAAGCTCCTGCGGTTCAGCCGCTGTCCCTGGGGCTATAAGCTACTTCCGGGCAACCTGTTAATGCTCACAGTGGCCCTTTTCCCACGAGACAGGCCCACACATACCCATGCAGATCTGCTACGAGAGAATGAGCGGGCACTGCCCTTGTGACTGCCACAGAGGGTGGGTGGGTGCGTGCTCCTACACTACACCCATCTTCACCCACCTACACCCATACCCCACACATGGAGCAACTGGTGAAAACGGTGGTTCCTCCATGCACGGAAGTGGATGGAGATGGGCGTGCAGCCGTGTAACAGAGGCCCCCTCACCACCTCCACACTGGCGCGCGCACATACACCACCACTCCTGCACTGCGGTCTGTTTAAAAAGGGCCAATGTCGTAAGCAATAGCTCTGAGGGTGGGTGGGTACAGCTTGCCTTCTTGAACTGGGTCTGCATTCTGCTATGGCCTGCCTGAACTCGCCTTATCTTGCCTGTCGAGATTTCAATGCACACCTCCTCAACTAGGTCGCAACAACCCTGGTTGGGTACTGCCATATTCCCACCTCAGGCACTTGTTGCCTAGGCAACTCCAGACCGAGCCTCGCTTTCAAGCCTCATTGCAGCAACCTCAATCCTTGCTACTTCCTGTTAAGGGGGAGTGCAACAAACTCCGTCGCCTTCACCACCCTGTTTGACAGGGGGAACAGTGTGCAGCAATGACAGACGTTTTTTAAAAAAACCCACAACAATGAATATTGCAAATACTGAAGAATACATTTGTTGTTAAATAAATCAAAAATGTATATAGCACCAGCAATGTGCCTGCTGCTAGACAGGTCCATGCTCCAACATAATCTAGAATGAGCAAGGGAAGGGGAGGTCAGGGAAGGGGCAAATATGGAGAGACTATTATTATTATTATTATTTCTCGCTTGCCTTTTTAACCCTTCTTGTATGGGTCTGACCCCAAAGCCTTATAGAAATTGACATAAAAATTTGCAGGATAACTTGTTTCTCTTCAAAATCTGTGGCAATAGTAATCATAATATAATCAAATTTGACATAATTACTGGAGGGAAAATGGCAAATAAAACTACCACAGTAACATTAACTTTTTAAAAGGAAACTATGCTAAAAGGAGGAAGCTAGCTAGAAGGAAATTAAAAGGAGCAGTGGAGAGGATTAAATCAGGGCTGGCCCGAGGCATGTGCCACTGGCGCCCAGGCACATGGCCCCACAGTGGCCTCCGAGGGAGGGGCCGCGGGTTGGAGATGGAATGTGAGACAATGCTGTTTGCCACCCTCATTGGTAGCAAAGTCCGCCTGGCCCGTCTTGGTGTTTTTTCCCCCCACTGCCCTAGGTCCCCCCTGCCAGCTGACACATGCCCCCCCTCCCCTCCACCACTGCCAGGCTCACACCATCCCTCACCTGCCTCTTCCTCCTGTAGCGCTGCAGCAGCTGAGACAACCGGATCGGACTGGTAGATAAAGCTGTTTGTTTACAAACAGCTCCTCCCCATGTGCTGATCAGAAGGTTGTAGCCTTGTAAAGAAGGTTATTCGAGATGGCACCTAACATTCTCACAACTGGGTTGTGCATGCTCACCCTATTCAAATAATAGCCACATGATGGTCTCGAGCTCCTGTAGTATAAAAAGTGCTCTCTCATCTCAGAATGACAGTTCCTTCCAACGCTTTCTAGAAATATAAGAAAAAAATTCCACGCGAGGCTGGAAGGGTGGGTGTTGTGAGAATGTTCAGAACCATCTCAAAGAACCTTATTTACAAGGTAGCAAACTTCTGTTCTTCTTCGAATGGCTCCTCACATGCTATTTTTACTAAATATGAATGCGCTTGTGTGATCAGGTATTGATAATAGCATGCAGCTATTTTGACGTGGCCCAGAGGTTTTGTATGTTTTAAATATGTGAAGAGGATTTTTTAATCCTGCTATGGCACTACCAGTGATGGAGAGAGAGCGAGTTGTCCTACTGGAGTCCCATCCACTTACTGGATGAGATGCTAGTAGGAGGGTTCTCTCAGTCTCCAAGTGGTAGGGTTTTACTCAGCAGCAAGGAGTTCCCAGTGTAAACTAATATTCTGTCCATCACATCTTAATGCTGAAAACTCTTTGTTGCTGGATTTTTGGAGGCTCTGCCTACAATGGACAAGCCCCTCCCTAGAGCTTTGCCAGGGCTCCGCCTACAATGTACAAGCCCCTCCCTAGAGCTCTGTCAGCTATAAGGTGCTGCCAGCCCACCGGTGGCTTTGCCGCTTGCAGACAAACCAGCCTTTGGGGCCCCGCAGCAAGGCTTGGCACATGGCCCCTCAAACCCTTGGGTCATCCCTGGATTAAATGTCTGCAAGAGGTGGGGAAGACTATTTTAAAACACCATCTTGGAAGCCCAGATTATGAATGCACAGGTTAAAGAACATAGCAAGGTGACTAAATGCCTGCCAGCGGGGTGAAGGAGCCAAAAAGGCATCCTTTAAAAACTGGAAAGCTTGTTCTAAGGAGGAAAATAGGAAAGAGCATAAGCACTGACAAATTAGGTCACTTTCAGAACTCCCTCCCCGCCCCTGGCGCATATTTTGGCTGCGGAAAGAATGCGCACACCGGGATATGTGCACGGTTCAACCGGTCTGAAAGTCACCCACCCCACCCCACCCCACTCAGCTTTGCTGGCAAACATACGCAGAGATACAGAGGAGGATTTCCTGCGTGGGAATGGGTGCACACCCACCTCCACACACAGAGCAACCAGCATTAGAGCCCATTGCTTCATGCGTGGGTGATGGGTGGAGGTGGGTGGAGTACGGGAGCGTGCAGGCACCACCACCCACAGTGTTCCAACGGGCGCCCCCCCCCTGCAGCTGCCACAGCGTTCACACTGTGTGCAGTGGAGGGGTTGGGGTGCGTGAAAAGGCCCTGAAACAAAATGCATCTCAATGGTATAGGGATCTGTAAATCTTGAGATGAAATTTGCCATTGTATTTTGAGATGGGGTCTGTTACACCCTGTATATGGTAAATGTACAGAGTGCCTTTAAATACTTTTGAAAAATTAGATTAATTTGATGTAAAAGTCACATGATAAATTTAATTTTGAATGCATTCCCAGGTTTGTTTTTTTCTTTAAAAAATGTAAAGTAGCTTGGGATCACTTAAACCCCAGTACAAAAACAATGCGGCATTTCGACTGATCTAAGGTTAAACATATCCATTATCTCATTACGCTAGACATATATCTCTCTGAGTCATTTGAAATGTGAAATGATTCTGATAAACATCTGATCATGTTCAAATTAAGAACATAAGAAATGTCATACTGGGTCAGACTAATGGTCCATTCAGCCTTTGGAGGAGCTTTGAAGGAGACTCCAACAGGTCATAATGGAGTGATCCATTCCTTGCCATTTGTTCCGCCAGGCTTTTGGTGAGGGAGATGGGTGAAGAGTGGGGTTTTGGGGGAGGGGGTTAGGTTAAGCGGGGTTTGATTTGATTTTTTATGTCCCCCATATGGTTGCATTTGTTTATATATGTGTTATTTTTTATATTTATACTGTTTTAAACTTTTTATTGTAAGCCACCCCAAGCTGCCTTGGGCAGGAGGGGCAGGGTAGAAGTTATTTAAATAAATAAAATAAAAAATTTGCTCCCAGCTCCTACCAATTACTACTCTGTATTCTCTTTTTATGTCCACAGCAAATTCTTCTTCCCTTTTACATCCCTACTGCATGTTGAAATACTGTTATATGATATTACTTATGGCATAATGTATACAGGAACAAAGGCAACCAAGTATACAGGTAATAGATTGTTTTTGTCAAGGATAAAATACAAAGTGAAGCTAATACTACTTTGATTGCAACAAAAGCTTTTTATTTGAAGTCTGTTCCAAAGCTATGAATATTTTTCCTGTTGTGCATAAAAAGATCGGAACAACATACAACAAATTATTTGCTCTTTTGGGGGGCTTTTCTTCATGAGTGTGATGAGTGTTGTAAAGTTTTCATAGCTTTACTGTGCTTTAGTTAAGGACTTTTTTTACACGGACACACACACACCCAACTCGGTGTTCCGGTGGGTGTTGGGGGGGCATCCGCGTAAAAGGCCGGTGGGGAGAATGGGTGTGTGCCCATGTAAACACCACGGGCGGTGGGTGTTTGTGCATGCGCACTCCTGACGCACACCCACCCACACTCATCACGCACCCATCTCCACCCACGGGACCCTCCAGAAAACCAGAGAAGACCCCGTGTGTGGAGGTGGGCTTTTGTCCATGTAAATGGCCAACACCCATCACCACCCACTGCGGCCAAACACTCATCCCCCCCACCCACCTCCGCCCGTGTAAAAACGGCCAAAGACGTGATCTGACTAGACTGGAAAGTAAATAAGAGTTGGAAGGGGTGGCCTGTGCAGAAAATAAGTGATGTGACGGGGCACATTTGCCATATGCCAGGTCACAAATAGAAACAGACATCTCCTGGACATGATGTAAGACTTGTTTATTTGACCAGGCATTTGACATGCAGGGATAGGGATTGGGGAAATTTGGATAAGGAATTTTAATTGGTTTTATGCATGTGAATTTATATGATTTTATGTATCAATCAATTTAAATAAATAAATTTGGTTTGGTATCAAATGTGCAAAAACTTTTATTGAATGCTAACTGAAGCAAATCAACAGAATTATATAATTGTTGAACCCTACATCTTGGGCCGTTTTTGCACAGACAACCTCCCCAGCCCACTGGCTCTGCGAGTGGGTGTGCTGTTGGGGGGGGGGAAATCTGTGCGACTGGCGTGACAGTGGGTGGGGGGATGGGTGTCTGACCATGGAAATACTACAGGCAGTGGGTGAAGGTGAGTGTGCCCTCCCGGCACACACCCACCTCCACCCATCACCCACCCATGGAGCCATCCAGAAAAACAGAGGAAGCTCTGTGGGTGGGGATAGGTGGAGATGGGTGTGCAGCCATGGAAAAGGGTGCACACCCACCTCCACCAGCGCACACCCATCCCCCCACCCACCGCATCCATGAAAAAAGGGCCTTGGTAAATCATGCAGTCTGACGATTCAGTATGAACCTGGGAACTGTTTTGAGTTGTGGTCAGTTCTGCTGAACAGTCCACATTATGCACTGGTCCTTCACAGCAGTTATTCAATAATGAGGTCACATCTTGCACCATACTAGCAAAGACCCAATGTAGAATACTGTACTTTTGCATGGTGTGTTCTTCTCCTACATTCATTGCAAAATATCAAGGCTTTTTTTCCCTGCACATTTCAGTTTAAATGTGCATATCTCTTCCTTCAGTCAATGCATGGCAAGAGATCAGAGAGTACCTGAAACAAATGTTCTCTTGGGTCATGTTTTTATGTGCATGCATCATCTCTTCGGCATAAAAAAAAAAGCATGCAAATTATATTGCAAACACAAGAGATCATGGGGAGGGCAAAATTATACATTTGAGGTAAACACACTTTATTAGAGAGAAAACTTCAAGAGAAATCTTTTCTACTCTCAGGGGCAATCAGATGCAATCTCAGAGTGTTAACAAATATGAGAGCACAGCACCACCAAGGTAAGGAATCTGCCGCCAACAAAGTCCAGACTGGTCAGGCCGCCCAACAAACATGCCAGCAGCTGGGCCATCAGGGCAGGTGGGGAGCTGCAGTAACATGCACCCTGTGCTGCACCCAATACCTCACCTCCCACCATGATGGGAAGACATGGCGGCTGGCCATGATGGACCCGATCTAGGGTAGGTCACAGCGAGCTACTACCTAGCCTGCTGTGGCCAATTTGGCCCAGCTGGGAGGACCTCAGCCCAGACTGTGACCCAGGAGGTCTCCAGGATCACAGCCTGGACTAGCTATCAACATGGGCCGGGGTAATCTTGGGACAACATCTGACCGAGCCTTCACAAACATGCCGGTGAGATCCAGGTCAAAGTGTGACAAAGCAGGACAAAGTGGTCCGCCGCCCACTGAATCCTCTGAGACCAGGGATGTCTTTAGACATAATGTCAATAGGTATCTGAATGTGTGTTTTGACCTTGATATGAACACCGGTTTGGCCCTGTGTTCACCATGTGGCGCTGCTTAGAGACACAGCTCATCTTGGGGTAAATCGGTGTTTTGCTCGCCACCACCCGATCTCAGCATGCAAGTGCTGCCACCTCATTCCTGTGTTGTACCTGCTAACACGTCACACAATATCATTAGACACAACATTGGCCACGTTTTCAGCCGGAACATGCAAATTCTGCCCCGGACTTCCCCAGGACCTCACATGTGGAGTTCCACAAGGATCTATTCTGTCCCCTCTCTTGCTCAATGTGTATATGCAGCTGCTCGTGAGGTTGTGAGACGGTATGGGGTATGGTGTCATCAGTATGCTGATGACACCAAGCTCTACCTCTCCTTTTCATCCAACCCAGACCTGGTAGTCTTGGCGTTTATCCGATGTTTGGCGACTGTGGGGGACTGGATGAGGACGAGCCATCTGAAACTAAATCCTGACAAGATGGAGGTGATGCTGGTGGGGAGGGCAGTGGGTGTGATGTCCCCCATCATTGATGGGGTTCATCCCCCACTGGTCTCTCAGGTCCAGAGTCTGGGGGGTACTCCTCAATCCACAGCTTCACCTAGATCTCCAGGTTGAGACTGTGGTGAGGAGTGCTTTCTGCCAATTATATCTGGTGCGCCAGCTTTGGCCATATGTCTCAGACTCCAACCTGGCCACTGTCATCCATGCCTTCATCACCTCAAGATTAGACTTTTGTAATGCACTCTACGTGGGTCTACTTTTGGTGAGAGTCCGGAGACTACAGCTGATGCAGAATGCAGCGATCCGTCCCCTTATGGGGACAGGTCGCCACGAGCACATTACACCAGTGCTTTGAACTCTCCACTGGCTGCTGATAGTCTTCCGAGCCTGATTCAGAGTGTTGGTGCTTACCTATAAAGTCCTATACAGTCTGGGCCCCTCCTTTCTGTGCGATCGCCTCACTCTCCATGCCCTGGATCAACCCCGGAGGTCCTCCAGGGCTGCCCTTCTTGGTGTCTCCTGGCTGACACAGGGAGCTACAATGGAGAGGGTGTTCTTGGTGGCAGCACCCAGTCTGTGGAACTCGCTTCCAGTGGAGGCCCAGATGGCCCCGGACCTTGCCTCATTTCAGCGACAGTGCAAGACCTGGCTGTTCCACCAAGACTTTGGTGGGGGAGGGGGTAGGATGGATTTTAAAAAATTTCTTTTATGCCTCCCTTTTATGTATTTTGTATATTTTAAAATATTTTAATTTTTGTAAGCCACCTTGAGCTGCCTAGGCAGGAGAGGCAGGATATAAATGATGGAAATAAATGGATGAAAAAATAAATAAATAAATAAATAATCCTTGTGATGCAATGGTGTTCACATTGCATATTCAACGGGTGGCCAAATTGGTGCTGCGATTGTTATGGTGCTTACACGTAATGACCAAACACATGCTTAGGGGTTTTGACACCCGATCTTTGTTATTTCTTAAGATGCCCAAACACAATGCAGAGCAAGGCAATAAGATATGAAAATTCCAAAATATAAATTCCAGATTCCAAAAATAAAGATTACAAAGAGAAGGAATCAAATAACGAATTATGTGAAAAGGCAGACAGACAAGACTGCACCACAGAGAAATTCAGGTGAGTAAACAGTCCTCCACCCTTGCCCTTCCCCACACTGTCTGTAATGCAAAAAGCACAGAGGAGGCTTGCTACATCTGGAAAGATATTTTACATAACCAAATTTCAAACCAGATAGGATGCATAATTTCAGATATAGCCAGCGGCTAACCCAGTTATGTAGAGTTCTTGTTTTAAAGCATACGGAATTATAACAGTGCCATTTCTTAACTATACCAGCATCAAAGGATTTACACCACTAGAGTTTATTCCTGTGGAGGAATAAGTTATATTGGCATAAAAGTTTTTGTGTCAAAATGACGAAGTTTACGGGTATGACAAGGGGGAAGGAAGAGAGGAAATCTCACAACCCTCAGATGTGCTCATGGAGAGTATATTGCACAGCAGTCATAGAGAATAGCAGTACATTAATATTAGATTTTTGGCAAATAGCATAGATCTAGTTCAGATTTTGGCTCAGTATAATAATTCTTGGTGTACGTCGATCTGAGACGCTCAGAATGTCTCCTAAAATATTTTCTTACTCTATTAGATAAGTACAAACTCAAAAATATCTTGCTCACTGATATTCTGCCTCGTCCTTTTCATTACCATAGGAAACAGGACTTCCAGCGTACCCATAAAGCAGGCAAAGTGGCACTCTATTTATTTAACAAACCACTGATTGCTTCCACAGTTTATTTGGATTAAATTTCTAAATTACTCTCATGCTTGTCTTAAGACTTTGTTCCGAAGGAAGATATTATTATAGACATTATCTTGCATTCATTGAGTGCTTGTATTGTTTTGGCGTTACAAATTTCCTATGAAAGCTCAGACCCTGGTTTGCACACAATCAATCATCATCATCATAATAATAATACTTTATTTAGCTTGACCAAAGGTCATCACTTGACAATCAAATTAACAGACATAAGACAAACATCAAAACATAAAATCTAAAACGGAGAAAGAAAAACAAACCAATCTATATACAAATTCTAAACTGCTAGTACAGATAAAATCTAAAAAGCGAATAGCGATTTGGTAATTCATAAAATAGTATTTACATACATCAACCCAACACTGGAATTTTGAATTCAAGAAACAGCTTCCTTAAATTAAAAGCCGAAACCAAGAACTTAGCTAAGTTTACTGAGATTTCAGATGAAGTGTCAGATAGAATAAAGTGGGAAATCCACTGATCCATTCTTCCAGAAAATCTTCCAATATACTGTACCAAAAACCGGGCACACGGCTGATCGTATAGGTGACTGTATAATAAAATATGCTGCGTGGATTCTATGCTAGATGCATCAAAAGGACATAAATGCTGTGCATAAGGGATCTGATTCTGTCGTCCCTCTAACACCTTGGTTGGCAAGGCGTTCATTCTAGCACACAAGACCAAATGTTTCCCCCTTTTTGATATGGGAGAAGTCAAATAGTTTGCGATCCCACCTTGGGCTGGATGACAGAATAGATAGTCCCTTAGGTGCAAGGAAACTCTCACCCTGGAGATTTCATTATGCCTATGAGTCTGGTTAAAACCTCAGCTCTAGCAGCACCCAAATCTATCTCTGCTAAATAGAGGGGAGAGAAGCCCAGAGTTTCGCGTTTCGTTACAACCGCCTTATGCCATCTGCTATAATAAGTGTCAGTTACCAAAAATTGAAAGAGGCCAAAGTTGATTAGACCCTTTATCTTAAACCAGAAATTGATAACACAAAGCTAGGCACACAAATCCCAGCTGAGCTGACCTGTTTCCAACCTAATGACAGCGCAGGGAATACTGCATGGAGCCACAAGCAAGTTACGCAGAATGGTGGATTGGAGTCCATTCATCTTGCAGCTGAGAGGGAGAAGAGGGGTCCAGATTTCTGCCCCAAACAGCAAATGGGCCCTAACCTTAGAATCATGCACCCTAATAGCCACGTTGGGTCTAAGCTGCCGAGATCTAGCAAAGAATCTCTGGATAGCCGAAGAGGAACCCCTGCAACAGGGGATATCATCCTGAAATGCTCAGCCCAACTGCCGAAAGCAGTAAAATAAAGACCTAAATATTTGAAGATAAATACTTGTTGCAAAGCCTGCCCATTTATACCCCAGGAAAACAGCTTCCTGGAGTTTGAAAAAAACATGACCTTAGATTTGCTGTAGTTTATTATCAATGTATTGGTGTTACAGTAACTAGCAAAAGTCATAAGTTGCTGTTGGAGCCCTAGTCTAGTCTGAGAGAGCAAAACCAAATCATCCGCAAATAGCAGACATCCTATGGGTCTAGTAGACAACCTCAGCAGAAAAAAATAATTTTGGGTAAGGGAGGAAACAACATCATTTATAAAAAGATTAAATAGTGATGGGGCCAAAACACAGTCTTGCCGGACCCCCACTGATAATTCAACATAGTTGGAAATGTGGCCGGCACCATCTATTTTCACAGCCAAAAGAGACTGATGATACAATTGTATAATAAGAAACAGTAGTCTTTTATCTATAGACATTTTGTGTAGTTTCCCCCACAAAAGATCCCTGTTAACCGTATCAAAGGCCAATTTTAGATCCAGGAAAGCTGCATAGAGTTTCTTATTAGCTGACATATTTCTCTGCTAGAGGTTGCAAGATAAAATATTGGTCTATTGTGGCTCTGCCTCGCTGGAAACCAGCCTGCTCAGGACAAATGATTTTACTCTGCAACATCCAGGCTTCCAATTTGACAAACAGAAATTTAGCGTAAACTTTACTTACATGCTTAGAAGACTAATGGGCCTGTAGTTAGTTGGATCATCAACTGACCCTTTCTTGTATATTGGAATAATGATAGCTTTATTCCAGCCCATAGGTATAATCCCTGAAGCACTGATGGCAGAAAACAGTGAGGTCTGGCCCAGATACTTTGCCAGATCTAAAGGTTCACAATATAGCAATCACCTCATCTGTGTAACAGGGGGCCAAATAGGAGGGGTAGCAAAATCAAAGGGAAAAGTAGAACTGGCTGAAGCAGCCTGCTGGGGCTGGCTGAAAAAAAATTCCCATGTGGTGGTAAAGCCAGGAATTGTTCATATATTTGATATTACCATTGATAATCTGCCAAAATTGTCTAGGATTCTTCTCCCTTGAGGCTGTGAATAGCTTGGACCATTGGTTGTCAGCATAGAGACGCTTTTTGCTTTTAATTAGATTCTTATATTCTTTTTTAAGGAGAAAATATTTGTTAGGGAGAGCTGGAATAATGTCCTTCCTATAAGCTGAATAAATATCCACAAATTTCCTGTGAGCAGCTCTGCGTTCGTTGTCAAACCAATGTTAGTTTGTTCCTACTATATGATGAGCCCTCCCCAAAGCTTTGTTGGCAATTGAAGTCTGAAAAAATGTACTGACCTCATTGTAACTCTCTATGACTACAGCGTCACTGTTGAAATTCAAAATGGCCCTCTGGGAATTAACCACAGCCTCTTCCAAAATATTACTAGCTAAAAGGGTAGCCAAATCAGCGGACCATCTGACTGGAAGATGCCTTGCAGGGGAATCAATTGAACTTGGATTTCTTTGGCCAAAATGGGGGGTAAATTGCCAAAAGCAACTTCCAGATTTAATGGTAGATGGTACGTAAGTTAACAAACACCAACTTCAAAGTGACTTATCCCGGGAACTAAATTGGATGAAACAGCTAAGAAAACCACTACACTAGAACCTTGTGCACCAACAAACATAAACTCACCCCAGGGTCTCCAAATCCTGAGCCATTAAGAATAATAAGATGGAATTCCCTAATCAGCTTGGCAAATCTTAGACTGGAAGAATTAATCTTCTGGTCTTTAGACTTGTGAGAGCCAAGCTGAGTAGGAATAGTGGTGGGTGGTTCCACTAAGTGGGATTCCAAGGATTCATCATCTGGTCCAATCCGTGCATTAAAGTTGCCAGACAAAATAAGCATGTCACTAGGGAACTGGACAAGAAGATCCTCAAGGATCTTATCTAAGAAAAGCCAAAGCTTAGAATCGAATGATCTGGCATTAGACGGGGGGGGGGGGAGTATAGACAGCAAGCAGTATTATCAACCCCATATCACTCCTCAGAATCAGCCCCACTGCAAAGTCTGGAAAAAACCATTTTTAAACAATGCAATTGGCCAATTCTTCACTTATGAAACAGCATAGACCACCACGGGGCCGCCCTCTAGTTCTAACATAGGCCGCTGGGATGGCACAAGATTTGTAGTGGCTAAGCGATGGAGGAACAAGTGCCCAGGTTTCTTGTAACAAAATCATATTAAAATGGGTGATGTAAGAAATAAAATTAGTATTTTTAATATGGGAGCTCCAACCTGAAGAGTTCCATGAACAGATGGCCAATGTGGTGGGGGCCCCTGGGAGCTCTAGTCACGGATTCTGGGAGAAGCCACTATCCTGGGATGGAAAGATTCCAAGGGTACACACGGCTGGAAGCTGGTTAACCTTACCAACCATGGAAGACTCCTTAGTCCCCGGTTCCCTGTCACCGTTGGTAGGAGATTGGGCAATAGGCGCTGGAGATAAAACCAGGATGCTAAAGATAGATCCAGTAGTATCCATAACATCATTCTGAGTTGAAGCCAGACAAAGCTGGTCATTCTCTCCCATACTGGGGTTAGGATCAGAGGGGACTACATAATCCCTGGCTAAGTTGATAAGTCTTACATTTATAGATGAATCAATAATAATTATAATAAAATTTATTGTGTAGCCATAGGCTGTTACAACATACAAATTAAAAATAAATAATTTCCAACACTATAAAACAACTAAACAGATACAGTACTTGGGCTACAACAAATCACAGTTCTCCCCCAGCTCTCCCATGCCAGCATTCCGACAAAGTCGTCTAGCCCCCAGTCCTCACCTCCTCTGAGGATTTACAAGATATGAGATTATAAGCACAGGCCCCTAGCTGTTGTTAGTTTACCATTTAACTCCCCCACTTAATACCAGATAGGGGCTTACCTATCCTTTAGAAGGGCTTTCCTAGCCAACATCGCTGCATAAGCAAAGTTGGCCATCAAACGAGTAAGAGGAGAATCCCTCGCACTCAGTAGTCTCCGAAGTACCTCTATTCTTGAGCATGAGGATAATCCTAAAAGGGCATCCCCTAGGAACTTTAGCCGAGGCCCTGCCATGGCCGGGCAAGAGAGAAGAATGTGCTCAACTGAGTCCACAGCATTCAAGTTACAAAGAACACACAGCCTCTTGTCATATGGGATGCCCGCATATCGGCCCTCAACTACTGTCGAAGGGAACATGTTGCCTCTCATTTTTGTCTTGCCAGATATAAAGATAATTGATGAATCAATAGAGGACGGAACTGAATTTAAATTGCCTGTAGAAACTGGGGCAAGCTGAGCATTTCCCCCACGTTTACTGAGCAAATCTTGAAGTTCAGTTCCCACCACAGGTGAACCTCTATAGATAATGGTTTGGTCCGGGGAGGAGTGCTCCAAAGAGTCGCCATCCTCACCTAAGGGCTGCTCAGGCCATTCCAAGACCTCCCCTAAAGTTTTCTCCGAGATTAATGAATAGTCAATTATGAACTCTTCATGGCTATTGACTCCCTCTAAAAATGAGGAGTCTATAATACCCGTGGCATCTATTGTTTCCCAGTACCTATTGGAGGGCAAAGGGCCAATAGAAAACTGAGAGGAGGTGATTGCATAGTCAGCAGGGGGGGAAGAAATATGATCCCGCCCATGGAAACTGCCATAAATAGCCCTGGCCAAGGTATTTTCATTCAGCGAATTGAAAATACCAGTGACCTAAAGACTTCTCTTTGCAGCCCATAATTCAGAAGGAATTTCAATATGGTTGAACTCCAATTCCCACCTCTCGAAACGGCCCCTATCGATAAGGGGCTTACAATTCACTAAGTCAGACACACAGAAATCTATTCCCATGACTAAATGGAAAAACTAAACTAGTTTGGACTCGTCAAATACTTTCCTTTGAAAAAAGGGAAATTTCTTTTTCATATTAAAATGACAGACAATGGCCATCACCCAGTGCTCATTGGTCTCCTGTGGCCAAATCTTAAGACCCATAGGGACCCAAGGTCCAAGGGAGTTTGCCTTGTGGACATTGTCTGTTGCTGTAATTTCTATAAATGACTGCGACTCTTTATGGGTTCCTAAGGACTCCACGTAGGGCTGTCTTCTAGATGTAACAGGCAGGGGCAACAGATCTTTTGACTGGCCACTAGACTTATTGGCCTGCGAGTAAGTTGCTAACAAGGAGGAAGAAGGGGCAATAATAATTGAGGCTGTGTGTTCATCACTTGCTCGCTGGCTCCCACTAGATATTATCACAGACGTTTGTGTAACTACCTCAGATTTGGAAACAGTGGAAAGTTCTGCCTTTTTAGATTTGGAGAACTCATTACTGAGCTCAACCCAAAGCCCACCAACCAGCACTTTCTTAGAGAATAACAATTTGTTAAAATAATCCAATTTCTCCTCCAATTCCTTAAATTTAGTATCAAGGTCCAAATCGTACCTCATACCAAAGTCCTCAAATTTTTGATTTAACGAGGAACAAAGAGCCTCTATATTCCTCAATTTAAAATGAAACTCTGTATCCTTCTCTGAATGCAGATTGGAAAAGGGAGCTTCAAAACAAGGACTGGAGGCAGTCGAAATCAAATTTCCTGCATCTCCTGCTCTATCAACAGGAGGATAGAAGAAGGAGAGTTTTGGTTGAATCAGCATAGGAGATTTAGCCTGCTTGGCAAGCCTATCGGCTGCTGCTATTTCTTCAGCCAACCTAAGCTGATTATTTAAGGTGCGTGATCTCAGTTCCATAGTAAGCACTCGCAGAAAAAAAAAAAAGTTTGAAAGGTAGTTCTAAGCTGTTAGAGAGATCTCTGCAACGGCTCCAGACTTCCCCACCAGCCCGTTTTCCCTGGTCACAGTTTCCACAGGTGTGCTGCTTGGCTGTCCAGATGTAAAGGGGGAGGGGGGCGCCAATGTTCATGCGTCCCCACCAACAGCCCCACCAATGGCTGACACCCTTTGGTGTTGCCCTTCGGCTGGCACCCAAGGGCTGGCGCTCAAAGGGCACCAGGCCCTGGTTATATACCTGATTAGGGAGGAGGGAGGGAACTCCAATGAGTGGCAGGCAGATCACAGCTCAGCAGACAGGCAACCCCTCCACTCCACACAGCGTCCACACTCCAACACCCTCCAGAGGCTCTACAACCAATCATAACTGAAAACTATAACAAATTAGAAGTCAATTCTAAAAGATATCAGTTTCTTTCCAGAGGAAGATATCAGATTTTAACGACATCAGAGCATAACGATATCATCGATCTCCCCCAGGTACACGAAAGCTCTAGGAGCTGAAGGGACTTGGGGTTGGGGGAGAGGAATTGTTAGGGAAGCTTTACTGTTGGGCCCCATCCATCTGTGTGCTGATTGGTGACATCCTCCATCACCGCATGGTACATCAAGGCTCTAGGAGCGGTGGGTGGCTGCCTGCGGGCAGTGTCTAGGGGCACTGACTGTTGTGCAGCCGTTCGGCACTATTTAAGGCATATGCCAGACATTGGCCGCACTCCCAAGCAGGATCCGCATGAGATCTGTGCAGGTCCCACACGGGATCCGCATGCCACAATGCAATCCCTATAGAGATGCGTGCGGTTCGCACGCACGTGTGCGTGCACAAGATGCGCACAGTGTGCGTGGGGCATGGGATCGCTCCCAGTGTGGACACTGGAGACTACTGATGCTGTTCATGCTTTAAGGGGTGGGGAGGAAGTATGGGGGAATGGATGTGATTGGACCCTCTGTGGGTGTGTGTGTGTGAGATGGGGGAGGGGGTATTAAGTGGGAAGAGGGGAGTTTTATACACTGACCCCTCTGTGGGGGATTGATTGTATGGGGAGTTTAAGGGTTATGTGCTGGCCCCTCTGTGAGGGGTGGTTGGTTGGGTGGGGGGGTGTTTAAGGGATATGCACTGGCTCCTCTGTGGTGGTGGTGGGGCTGGTAGCATGGGTGAGTTAAGGGTTATGTGCTGACCCCTCTATGAGAGGGGGAGGTTGGGAAAAGGGTTTTCTATGAGAGCATGGAAGAGAAGATTGTGATTTCAAATTTATTTTTTAAACTTTGTGTAAGTTTAACTGTTTTTATGTTTTTGTTTTTTGTATTTCTTTGCAGTGTTTTTTTCCCTTGTAGCAGCTCTGAGTCCTTCAGGAGAAGAGCAGGATATAAACCCAAAATAATAAATAATAATAAAAATATTAATAAGTACTAGCGAGACTGGTAGGCCTAAGCTGGTTTTGTTTGTTTGTTTTGCTGACGCTCTATTTGTTCTCCATCCCTAGTGAGGTCATTATTTCATGTACATTAAAAAAAAAGTAACTCAGTGCACTTTCTAGCAAAACCCTTTATCTGGGAAAATGATCAGACTAGTGTAATTTGCCAGGGAACAATCTGAGGCAGACAAACAATGTGAAGTGTCATGTCTATGGGTCCTTATAATGGATTTACTTCCACACTCTCCAGTGCATTTAGCAATTCTTACAATGTCTGTATACAACCACCTTTTTTTCCCTTCCTCTGGTGCTCTTAAAAGCCCTGATCTAAGTTCCCTTGCATGCTCAGACTGAACCCAGACTGCGAGTGCACATGGGGTATTAACATATGTGACAGCAGAGCACTGCCACCAGAAACTGATCCCCTTGCATGCTGGTCAGGATCAAGGCCAGCCGTGGAACAAATGTTCATGTGGCTGGCCTCGGGGAGAAGCACACCACCACCCCATGATGGGCGGCCGTGGGTGACCACTGACAGTCACCATGGCTGGCTGTCACGGTGGCCACTCTGGATCTGGCTGGGAAGAGCAGGCTACCAGACTTGATAGCCTGCCTTGGCCCAGTTGGACAGGCCGTTCCCCAGGCATGTTGGCAGATGGCCTGGGCTGTGCCCCTGGTCGACTCCTTGGATGAAGGAGTAGACGGGATGCTTATCAAATTTGCAGATGATACAAAGCTGGGAGGGATAGCTAACAACTTAGAAGACAGAAACAAGATTCAAATTGATCTTGAAAGGCTGGAAAGCTGGGCTAAAACTAACAAAATGAAATTCAACAGAGATAAATGTAAAGTTCTGCATTTAGGTAAGAAAAATCAAATGCACAAGTATAGGATGGGTGATACATGGCTTGGCAGCAGTACATGTGAAAAGGATCTTGGGGTTGTAGATGATCACAAGCTGAACATGAGTCAACAGTGTGATGCAGCTGCTAAAAAGGCTAATGCAATTTTAGGCTGCATTAACAGAAACATGGTGTCCAGGTCACAAGAAGTAATAGTTTCACTCTATTCTGCGCTGGTCAGACCTCATCTGAAGCACTGTGTCCAGTTCCACATTTTAAGAAGAGCATTGAAAAATTGAAACGGGTTCAGACGAGAGCAACTAAGATGGTCAGGGGGTCTGGAAACCAACTTCTATGAGGAAAGGTTGAAAGAGCTGAGTATGTTTAGCCTGGAGAAAAGAAGACTAAGGGGAGACATGATAGCCGTCTTCAAATATCTGAAGGGCTGTCACATAGATGATGGAGCAGACTTGTTCTCTGTTGTTCCTGAAGGCAGGACTAGAACCAATGGGCTCAAATTACAAGAAAGCAGATTTTGGCTAAATGTTTTTTTATTTTATTTATTTATTTCTAAAATTTATACCCCGACCCTCCTGCAAACAGCTCGGGGCGGCTTCCAACATGGTAAAATACATAAAACAAGTATAAAACAATTTAAAATAATCAAACAATTAAATGTTTAATTGTCACACCCCTTTGAAACATCTCCTGGGCTAAGTCTCACCCCCTCCCTCCATATCCTGCTTCACGATTGGCTGGTGGAGTCAGTTGTCCTGATGCTGTTATTCTGAGGAACAGCTGAGATTCAGGTGCTGAGATTCAGGTACAATGAAATAAAATACGGGACCACTAAAGCAGCATGGGGCCTGGAACAGGCCCTGGCCATGAGGTTACTTGAACTGCCTGAGCACTACACGTGGCTCTTGAGCCACAGTTTGGCCAGTCCTGGTTTAGACCATGCACATGATGCAGCATCCCTTACAAGAAAAGGTTACAGTGGGTGTTAACAGAAATGACAGCAGAGCAATGCCATCACAACACGATCCAGACCGGGAAGGTGCTGGCAACAAAGTCAGGATGGGGTCAGACAAGCCAACAAATATGCCAGTGGCTGGGTCTTGGGAGGGCAGGGAGCCACATGAACATGTGACCTACCGGCCGGCCCTATCCCCAACACCCCACCCCCTGCCATGACAGGTAGATATGGCCGCTGGTCATGGTGGACCCGATCTGCACCAGGCCACAGCAGGCTGTAACAAATGCTATAGCTGGCTGTAGCCTGCTCTGGCCCAATCAGGCAGATGGTAGTCCAGGCTGTGACCAGAGAATTCTCTGGGATCACAGCCCGGGAAAGCTGCTACCATGCCCAGGAGCAATCCCAGGCAAATATCTGACAGGGCTCCAACAAACGTGACTGTGGCTCTCACGGGCCTAAGCAGGCCGCTGTCACGTTCATTAACACCCAGTGTATTAAATTTGAACAGACCACTGTTGCAGACAATGGCAATAATGCTAAGTATAAACCCCTTTTTCTTGGGATCATCAAAGTTAGTGAATTGAAAGAACCAGAATCTTTAGGGGCATTGAAAGAAGCAAGCATTAAATGAGGCTATATATATATATATATATATATATATATATATATATATATATATATATAAAGTTTATTNGCAATAATGCTAAGTATAAACCCCTTTTTCTTGGGATCATCAAAGTTAGTGAATTGAAAGAACCAGAATCTTTAGGGGCATTGAAAGAAGCAAGCAATATATATATATATATATATATATATATATATATATATATATATATATATATATATATATAAAGTTTATTGTTTAGCCTAAGCTTTCACAATATATGCAATTAAAACAGCACAAACAAAAGCTGATATAGCTAGTGTAACAATCATCACAAAATCACAAAATACACAAAATACCAGCAGAGCAGTTGTGCAAAAAATAATAAAATAAAAGATCGGGCTAGTCTTTATTAATCAGAGCTGTCCCAAGCAGTCCCTTAGGGACATCATCTTATATGTCCAGAAGCTACTACTGATCAACAACATTAGCCTCAGGTAACTGAACGGTTCCCCTACCGACCTTTTGGGTCTATCATGGGGTCCCACCCTTTGATAAAAGGGATTCACGCAGTAACATCGCCTGCCACACATACACTCCAACAGCCCTCGTCTTAGAAGAATCTAGAGGACTAAGCATTTGTCTGAGGAGTCTGGGTCTAGAGTACCACTGTAAATCAAATATGGCACATTGCAAATATTTAGCTCTAAGCCCCGACAAAGCGGGACAGTCGAGCAAAATATGGGCCACTGTATCTTCCCTGCCAGTTTTACACAGCAAGCATTTCCGGCACTCGTGGGGGATACCCTTATACCGTCCCTCTACGGAAGCGGAGGGAAAGGTGTGCATACGCATTCTTGTGAATGCGACTCTAATTGCAGGGTCTGGCCACTTGAAAAGATAGAAAGAATCCAAACGTGACTCATCTTTAGTCACCAGATCCGGAGCAACCCTTTGCGAAGTTATCAAAGCTCCTTCAATTTGAAGGAATTGGTCCTAAATGAGGCTATGAGGAGGAGTTAAGCCCAGAAGAACACATGAGAAAGAGGGAATATATCACATAAGTGAAACTCAGGCATAACATCCACATGTGTCTGACAGATTCTTGATAGTATATTTTGGTCACCTGATATTCATGATACATATGAATGCACATGTTCATGTGCTCCCTGCCATCCCTGGTGGCTCAGCATGGCACGTTTGTTGGCTGGCCAGACCCGATCCTGACTTTGTACATATGATTTACATATCCAAGTAAACATGTAATATCCTGTAAAAGTCTCTAGTTTTTGCTGAAATCTGGTGCATGACTGATCAGGGTACACACTGTGTACTTTCAGAATGCAGTGTGCAAAGCTGGCACTAAAAATAATTAGAAAGTAGTCTGCATGCAATTGAAAAGATAACTATAATAGCATTTCAGCATTCCTATAACCAATATTTTATGTGATTCCTAAGCATCAGAGTAGTTTGTCAGATTTGTATGCATAAGTTTTCCTCTTCATTAACACAAGATAAAGGAGTAATAATATTGTTCACATTACACATCGGTAAAAATCTTGATGTGTTGCAACATTAATAGGGAAAAAAGAAAAACTAAAATGCTGGATGGGCTCCATATTATATTAGCCACAGGCAAAAACTTTACTAAGCTAAATTTGCTCAATGATATTTCCAATCAGTGTTGGTAGTAAAATTTAAAAAATCAACAATCAAGATCCAGGACAATGTCTATCTTCCCATCTTAGCATCTGTACATCATGCTATCCAAACACACTCGCATACTAATCAGCTTCATGACAAATTTCTTTTAATTTCCAACATATAGCCTACCGCAAAGCACACATCCACTTTCTCAGAATCACACTCATATACAAAGCCTGAATTTACCCCTCAGTTAAATTGAGAGTCAATCCTTGCACACGTACAGATACAGAGGCTAAACACTGGTGGTTATGGGTTCTTGGGCAAGTATGTAATCTCTAATTTTTTGCACAATTATATCTTGTATAGCCTCAAGACAAGATCTTCACGCCACACATGCATACCACATGTGTTGCATATCATTTGTGTTTGCACAATATGAACACAATGTGCAATGCACATTGGCAGTGCATGAATATGCTTTATTTGTGCAGCATGCACAGGCTCAGGGACCTTGGATCAGGGCGTATATCAATAATCTGCAGTGCTCTTACGTTTGTTGATACAGAGTCATCGTCATTGACAAGTCTTGATTTGAGGGTTGGTGGCATGATGAAACACTTCTCTCCACAATGTTCTATCCATTGCCATTAATCAATCGGTCTTGTTGCTTGATTAATCTCCACTCTTTCCTATCCCTCCATATCCTTCATCCATGATCTTTTAGCCTTCCCCTCCTTGTTCTTCCTTGCACATGTCCTTGAATGATTGACTTCTCAAAGTAGTGACTTTCCTTTTTGGCTACATAATCAAAAAATCTTTCTGATATTGACCACTGAGCTGAAGGCCAGTGCCCTTTCTTTATTGCTCTTGCTTTATTGCATGTGTTCCTTAAGAACAGATTTATGCATTCAGAATACTGCTTCTCGGGGGGAAAACACCTAAAGTTGCCTGACATTGGATGGAAAATAGTATATGAAAAGGCTAAAGGGGAAATACATACCTGTAAATATTTTATATTAAAATTTTTATACTGTTATAGCATTAAATATTAGAGGTGGAAATCTACATCATTAAATAGAGTGCATCCATTTCCAGGACAGAATAGATGTCAATTAGAAAATCAAAGCATTAGGATATTAATTGTAGTCTCAAACCAAGGTCCATGCACATGCGGACCAAACGTAACTTTGCGTGTGCACACTAAGGGCCTTTTCGCACAAGACACTGTGTAGAGATGGGTGGAGGGCGCCCATAGGAATGCTGCGGCAGATGCGTACACATGCTCCGCTCATCTCCACCCACGCATGGAGGCACTGGGGAAAATGGAGGTGCCTCCATGCATGGAGATGGGTGTGTGCCCATGGGAATGGCCCCACACCCATCTCCACCCACCGCGCCACACACCCACGCACCAGCAGGGCCCCCGGTCTGTTTGAAAATGTCCAAGGTGTGTGTATATGTTGTCCCCCAACTGAAGTCCCCTGCCTCCCAACCACACCGTCACCTGCATCTGCCACTGCAAGCCTACCTCTCCCTCTGCTGGGTGGCAGTGCAGTCAGGAGGCAAGGGACTTCACCAGGGGCATCATGCGTATGTACACTATGTGCAAATGTGTAAAGGTAGGTTTGGTCCCAGGACCAGCTGTGGAACTCGCAAGGTCCAAGGCAAAGATAAAGTGCAGGGGCCATGGCGGTCCCATCCCCTCGGGGGCACCTTTCCCACCAGGACCTTAGAGGTGGTCATGTTTGGGGACCCCCTGGAAAGCCCTGCTAAAATCTTTCCTAGTAGCTTCATTTGATTTACGGTTGGGATATTTAAAAAAAAAATGTTATGAAGTATCACAAAAGATTTACACTACTAACCCTTCCTTGGTGGGCTTTCTAATTCCTTTAGTTTCATCTTTTTCTTTCCTTGTTCCCTCAGTGTAGGTAAAACGAAGAAACCTGACTGTTTTTCTCTTCTAAGACATAAAAGAGGAAGCTCTTTTAGATCCTGCACATGTAAAACCTGTAAAAACACAAACCAGCTGCATTTTAATCAAAGATGCCACTGTAGCAAGACAAAGAAACACATCAATAATACTGCATGTACCACTTTTTGCTACAGGCCTTTAATACAATTTTACATATTTATTTGCTCAAGGTAATAAAAATGATGATGTTGGTTTTTTCCTTTCTCTTTTCTTGGTTGTTATAAAGAGCTCCTACCCCTTTCTTGAGAAATTATTTGTCTCTAGGCAGTGTCTA
>QEPC01012154.1:72156-107923 GCA_003113815.1 Sphenodon punctatus
CTCCTGGGTTCTCGGGGAGGGGAGTGGGGGCTAGTGGGTTAGTGCAGGGGGGACTGTGTGTGGCAAAATGGAGGTTTGGAAATCCAGAGAGAGATGTCACTGCAAGTCATGCAATTTCAGTTGTGTTCAAAATGCTGGAAATGGGATGTGCATGGTAAAATTGGACTCAGGCTGTGACTGGGGTGCTTTACAAGGATGGGTCTCTGTGTTTTGGGTTCATAAATTATTTATTTTAAGCTTGATGTGCATGTAGACTGTGTTTTCTTCCATCCGATGTTAACCCTGGGAACTCCTTGCTGCTGCATTTTGCCAGTGTTATGCCAGTGTTTTGGGTGTTTCCCTGTGTTTTGGGTTTATACATTTTTTTAAATGGGTGGGATATAAAAAAAAATTAATGGGTGGGATATAAAATGAATGGGTGTTTTACACACACCGTTCTCCTGCATATTTGCTGTTGCAACCCCAGCTTTCTGTATGTCTAAATCACTCACCCAGATCTTAAACACCCAGCTCTTTGAATTTCCAGACATTCTCATGGATTTAAGAAGTCCTGGATTTAAGAAGTCCTGGATCTCTGTGGTTTTACAAATCTGGATCCTGTAACATCCGGGTGCCTCCCAGAACTTGTGTGTGTACAAAGTTCTCCTGGTAAACTGCTTTGCTCCAGGCAGCCATGGTCATGTCATTTCCATGGCAATCCCTCTTCTCTACAACTGAGCTCCCTAGTGCCACTACTGCAGGCTGCCTCAGGGCAGCGTGTGTGTCTGTGTGAAGAATGCATCCAGGAGCTGACTTGTGAACTTAGACCAGCACTTTAAGGTGTGTGTAAAAACAACCAATGTTTCCCAACTTATCTTTTAAATTGGGAACTTAAATCTTCATATCACAAGTGCAGTGTTTCTCCTTCTCCGATCCTACTTAGCACTCTTCTGCCTCTTACCCAGAGTTCAAGAGTGATACCTGGTTCCTCGTGAGCAGCTCAATCCTGCAGCTATTTGCAGTGCTGGTGGGTAGCCCTTTCTGCCCAAGTAAGTCTCATTCACTTCAGTGGGATTTGTGACAGCGCTAAGTGCTAGCATCTAAACAGCCTGAGGATCACACCCAAAATTAAATAGACAGGCCATAGAGCTGAGCCACCAGTATAGCAATTCTAACATTCTTACACAAGCAAGTTTATTATAGGGCCATTCAGCCCTCTAACTTAAATTATATTTCTTGTCTCATAACAAAGCTGAATTTAAAGGATCATAAATGAAAACAAGTATGACATTTTTAAAGAACTAGTTAAATTTTTGGTCTGACAACTTTGTCACTGGTCCTTTAAAACAAAGGGAGGGGGCTAACTCAGAAGAGACACTGTTTGAAAGTGATCTTCAAATTTCAAGAAAACCCTTGCTGGTCACAGTAATTACTTGGTGAGTACAAAGAACAAGTATATAATTTTTAGAATGTAACATACAGTACTTTTAAAAGATTGACAAAACCTTATCTGCAAAGGGCTTCAGATAATGAAAATGATTAGGACACTGTAGCCACTTCCCAGCATTGCTCTTCTAGAATAACAACAAGAAGCCAATGCAAAATATCATGAAAAACAAGTGACAAACCTGTGTCCCTTTGGAATGAAGTAGAAACTGATTCTAAACAGCACCAAAGAACAATAACTATCAAACACCACGTTTTTATATGGCATCCAGCTATTTAAATGTACAGCCTTTGAGGGCATTTGGAACAGCCGCTGATAGTTTGGTACGTACTCTAATACAGTTCATAGAGATCTGCCGTGTTATTTATTATTACTTATGATGAGGATTAGCAGTGCCAGGTATTTGATAGCATACATTTCGTACAGTGGTAAAGTTACTAAATTAGACGGCCTTTCTCAGGGGCATAATGATGACCTATGGCTTATATCTGCAGTGGCCTGGCCACCCACTTCTTCTCTCCCCCAACTCTGTTAAACCAAAGTATCCATCTGTGACAGACTCAATTTTGGGACTCGCTCCCATGTAGCCAACACCGCATCCCTCAGCAGGGCAAAAGGGCTTCCCCTGTGGCCTGAGGGACACCAAGCATGCCTATTCCATACCCATGAGAAACGAGTTGCATGTAGCTGCTCCTAGTCCAGAGGAAAGAGGTATCACTTCTGAACTCTGGGTAAGAGGGTAGAAGAGTGCAAAGTGGAGTTGGAGAAGGAGAAACACGGCACTTGTGATGATACAAACTTTCATGCAGACAAGTCAACTTCCCCCATTATTATTTTTTTTAATTTCATGTCATTTATTATTTCTATACTTCATTTATTATTTCTATTATGGAGGAACTTTTGGTCCTGGAGGGGACAGGCAATGAGCTTGTTCCTGTAAAGACTTCCTCTAAGAGAGGACACTACCACAGCATCATAGGGTGATTTCAGACGAGATGGGGCGGCATTCGCCCCGCCCCGGAATCACCCAAATGATTCCCCGTCGGGATCACTCCGGCACGTCCAACAGACATGCTGGCTGATCCTGGCGGAGAATCGGGGAAGGGGCGGGGCTGCACAGCGCAAAGTGGGACCGCATGGCCCCGCCCCCCACGCTCCCCCGCCGTCCGCCCTCTAGGGAGATGGGCGGGTGCTGTGGCCAATGCGGCCACAGCGCCCGCCCAATTTGACCACGGCCCGGAATCCCGCTGGGGATTCCGGGCCGTGGTCGCCGGCCAGACGTGACTTTTTGTTGGTTCCCGCCGGGGATCTCTTTGACCACGCTTTTGGGGATTGTCCGGCGGGGATCCCGGGAAGCGTGGTTGAAATTGACCCCAGGTGGGAATCGACCGTGGTGAACATCTGGCGGCCGCCTAACAGGCGTTCAGGGCGTTGTGGCCCCATGTTCACTGTGATCTCGTCACGTCTGAAAATACCCATAAATTACTGTTGTTGTCAAAAAGTTGCCAATACATTATCAGCCTCGAAGGAAGAAGACTCCTGCCATCCCATTCGCAATCTGGCTTTGACTTTCACTTACTTAAACGTCAAGGCCAAGCTAAACAAACAAACTGAGGGACAGTCATGAGGAGGCCGGAACAAAGAATTATTATTATTATTATTATTAAACATTTATAAAGCGCCAGTAACAACCTGGCGCTGTACAGAACATACAATCAGATGCGGTCCCTACCTGTGGCTTACAATCTAAAAGACAAGGAGGGGGAGACAAGGAGAGGGGACAGCGGGAGAGACATGGGAGAAGACAAACAAACATTCAGGCGGATGCGAAGTCTCAGGTGCGTGTACTTGGCTTGGTTACAAGGTGGTCGGTAGCAGCAGTCAGCAGAGGAGGGCTGACAGTAAGAGCAAGGGGAAAGACTAGAGGGCATTGGGAAAGGCAGCATGGAAAAGGTGGGTCTTGAGGAGGGATTTGAAGGAGCGGAGGGAGGAGGCAAGGCGGATGTCGGCAGGGAGGGAGTTCCAGGCATGCGGGGCAGCGAGGGAGAAGGGACGAAGGCGGTTGGGCGAGCAGGAGAAACGAGGGAGAGCGAGGGAGGGGACAGAGGAAGAGCGGAGAGCGCGCGCAGGAGTGCGTAGGGAAGAACTGGATAAGAGCCGAGGACGAGGAAGAGAACATGGGAAGGGCAAGAGCTGAAGGTAAGGACTGGAGTACAGGCAGGTGAGCTAGAAGCAGGGCTGGATGTAGGGCTTAGGAACAGGCATGTAGCAAGGGATATAGGACCAAGAAGCAAACAGGGAACCAGGACAGACACAGCCTTCCATCAAGGGGCCTGAGAACTGTTCCTTGCACCTTCCTCTTTCTGTTGGGATGCCTTAAATATGAGATTGTGACAAGGACAGATGTGAAGATACTTTCCAATGTCCCACACAGAACCATAACTGGACCAGTAGCCAGAACCCTGCAGGGGTGGCCACCATCTGGAAACCACAGAAACATACATTTAAAACCTATAGTTCCCGGCACCAGGCATGTTTCATAACAGTGCACGCTGCCTGTCCAAATCACGTTTGGGGGAATGTTTCATTGACAGAAGTTTTATTAGGTGAAGAGTGAGCAATTATCACCTTCCCAGGGTAATATTTTGCCTCTCTCTCATAGTAATACATAATTTCCCAATCTTTAGGGAGAGCAGCTCAACAGAATTAGCCTTGGAACACGAACACGCACACGCACACACAAACCTGGATTTTTCTTCAACATGTAAAACTGAACAACGACAAGAATGCCACCAACCAAAACAAACTGAAATGAAACTAAAATAGGGAAAAACAATATTCATAGAAACAATGTCATGATCCTACATGAATTCTGGCTTTGCTTTAACCTTTATGGTTAAAATACAAAGAAATAGTTGATTCCCAAGAAAGAACGGTGGGGGTTAATAAACAACATCGTAACCACCCTGTGAGTCTGAGAGTGTGCATGTTTCATTACCCACATGCAGAACCTCGCAAACGGCCATACGGTGCAGCAGGTGGGGAAACCAGGCGCTGCCGTTTTCCTCCCCTGCCCTCAGACACTCTAGCAACTAAAGAAGTCGTGGCTCCCTCTCTTGCCAGCCCTGTGCAGCCGCTTCAAGGTAAAGAAGGGAAGGCAAGGGGGGAAATGCTGGGAGGAGATCTCCCAAATCAAAATCCAAACCAATTTGCCAATTTCACACTCAAGCTCTCCAGCCACCCATTACCTATTGCAGAAGCCGTAACTACACCCTGCTGCTTATCCCTCCCCACACACCAAATCCTCTGCCTACTCCACCCTCAGCCAAACACAGCTACTGCAAATGGTGGTCAAGGTGTTAGTTTTGATCTTTAAAGCCCTACACGGTATGGGCCCCCCATACCTCGGGGACCGCCTCACCCTCCGCGTCTCAGAGCGATCCCTGCGGTCCACCGGGGCCGCCTTCCCTTCGAACGCTCCAATGGAAAGGGCGTTCTCAGTGGCCAGGCCGCGACTTCGGAATTCCCTCCCGGAGGAAGCTCGCCTGGCCCTGGGTCTGCTGGCGTTCCGCCGAGCCTACAAGACCTGGCTGTTCACCTAGGCCTTCGGAGGGAGGGGGGGTAGGTGGGGGGGGCTGCTGGATTTTAAAGTGATGGGTGGGGTTGTTTTAAAATGTTTTAAAATTGGATAATTTTGTTGATATTGTTGTTTTTATTTGTTGTAAGCCACCCCAAGATGCTGTAGGCATGAGGGGGTGGCTAATCAATGTGAATAAAATAAATAAATAAATAAATAAGCTTATGGTCCTGGTCGCCGACGGCGACCAGCATTCAGGCAATACCTGCAACCTAACTGACCGTGGGTGGTTGGTTAGGAGCCACTGCGTGATGGACACACATTGGGTGAGCCTGACCACCAAACAAATGACCATAAAAACATCCCTCATGGAGGGGTTAACATGCTGTTTGCTGACACTGAGAAACTGCAAATAGAATACAGATTATATAGTCTGCACTTGGAAATGACTGGGCTGATTATCTCTGGCCCAAATTACTTCTCCACAAGATAATATCTAAATTCTCCCCCTTTGTCAAGTTTGACTATGGCTGCAATCCCAACCCCCCCTCTGTGCACTGTGCACGGGGGGGGCACAATATCCTGTCAACCGGGGTGGGGTGGGGTGGGGTGTGCGACTTCCCCGTGGGAACCATGCACACACCTACGTGCACCGTGCACAGGACGTGAAATCATCTTAATCTATATTACTCCTCAAAGCTACTGACCTTTAGGTTTCCAATCATGACTTTACCAGTCTGATCTCTTTGGACTATCTTACCAAAGGTGATATTTTGTGATGCCTTTCTCTATTGGTTGAAGCTAACTGGTCTGAACTTGTCAGCAAGATTTATATTACATTTACTGCTAATGAGTCTTAATGAAGGGTTTTAGTAGCATCAGAACTTAGGAGGACTAAGAAGAACCAAGCCTCTCTTTACAGTGCCTTAAAATCTCATGTGCACAGATTATCACACAGATTTAACATCAGATTGCAGAACAGTAACCCATATATGTACAACACAATGCACAAAAGTGGAAGGGGAAAGGAAATTTGCTCAAAGTTCCCAAAAGGCAAGAGAAGGTAAGAGCTCACTTTTACAAGGAGCATTGTTACATCTTTTCTGCTCAGACAATATAAGCAAGATCTCAGTTTTAAACTCTCATCTAAGAATACACATTTAGACTGAACTCCATGGAACTCAGTTTATGTACTACAAAAGAAAGGGGGAGCTGATTTGACCTCAATGCTATTTCAATCTAGACTAGAGTTCTACAGAGTCTAGATATTCTAGCCTGACACAATTCATTAAACCATCCATTATCTGTGTCTGTTCTAAAGCATAAACCCTATTTGTATTTCAGTAATGTAGTATAAATTACTTACTATTGTACAGCATGTCAACTGCCATTGGCGTCTCCCTGTATGTAAAATGTTCCTGTAATATGTATAGGAACTGTCTATATATGGTTTGTAATATTCGTCGCACTTAATATCACATCTTATACAAACTTCTCATGAATGCACCTTTTCAGTCCAGAGATCTTATAAATATATAGAAGAGCCACCTCAAGCTTGAGATAATTAAAAGAAGTCTATGTGATGCATTTAGTCCCTTTGAAGCTTATGTTCAAAATGTATTTTTCTCAGCAACATAATCCAAATATTTGAGATGGAAGTTTTTTTCCGCTTTTTGATGTGCACTGTCCCTTTGATGTTCTGTGAAGGCATGGAGATAGAACTAATGATAAATAAAAACTGTAAGGCATTACTCTGTTCTAGAAGACTCTGATAATATAACCAGAACCATGACAATGATAACAGAACAGCTGCATGTTATTTTGCTAAACTACTAAACAACTAAACTGTGTACTTATAGTACTTATAGTACTCTAAAGTATCTCTTTGAACAAAGAATGAATTTTCTGAGGCTTCAAAAACACATTAGTCTGCAAGTTAAAATGAATCCTTTAGAAAATTTAGCGTCCTATATAGCTGATAATTAGGTCACAGATGATCTTAATAGGTTCTTTTTCCCTGTACCTATAGTTAAAATTCACTTAATTGAGTACATTGACTGCATTAAGCTATTTTAAGGTTAATAGTCACATTTAACCATGTAGCTTAGGAGGAACAAGCATTGACAAACAATGAGTAAAACCATATCTGACCGTGGCCCAATGTGGTCCGCTTTGTCATGCTTTGTGGACCTGCAATCGGTGGAGGCACCGCCAGATGTTGACCCGGGATTGCCCGGGCCATGTTGGTGGCTTGCCCGACCTTTGACCTCGGGAAATTTCTGAAGTCACAGCCTGGGCTAAGGCCTGCCGGGCTGGGCCACAGTGGGCTATCGTGTCTGCTCAGGCTGGCAGACATGACCTGAGTCGGGGCTGCCATGGCTGAATGTCATTGGCTGTCATGGTGGAAAGCGGGCCATTTCCTTGGGTGCAGCATGGGAGCAGGGCCAACTGGCCACACATTGTTGGTTCTCCGCTCCCTCCCCTGCCATGTTTGTTCTGTTGCCTAACCTGGCCCAGACCATGCCTCCCACGGCTTCCCGGGCTGGGTTGCCGTGCCGCCGTGTCTCCGTCACTTCTGATTTTACCCAATATTTGTCTACGTATTAATCCACGAAGGAACTGTCCACTTTCAGAAGAACCACCACTTTCTATTATTCTCCATGGGAGCCAAGTCGAAGCTGCTCTCCAGGATGATAAATGCTTCTTCCTCCTTGGTAATGTCTACCGGTGTTGAACTAATGTTCATCCTGAATGTCCTTTAAGGGTCTGTCTGTGTACATTTCCTTTATTGAAATGATAGACTCAAATCAAATATTTCTATAAATGTTTGATTACAAAATATTCTCTCTCAGGGGGTGGATAAGGAAAGGAATTCTCCAAGTAATCCTTTTGACTCTTACCCCAGCGTAGTCCATGTGGCTGATGTGCCATTCTGCACTGAGTGGGCGATATAACTTGAGCCATGATTAAAGCCCCAAATACCTCATCAAACGTGGCCTCAACAAGCCTCCAATAAGATGAGTTTCATGGCAGGCTGCAGCTAGAGGAGGAGCTACTTTGGATCTAGTCTTAACTGGGACCCAGAACCTGGTGCAGGGAATAATGGTGGTAGAACCACTTGGTAATAGCGACAATAATACAATCAAAGTTGGCAGAGCTATAAGCAGAGTGACAAAGAAAACGACTGCAGTAGCATTTAAGTTTAAAAAGGGGAACTATGCAAAAATGAGGAAACTAGAGGGAAACGAAAAGGAGCAGTTGTGAGGGTTAAATGCATGCAAGAGGGGTGGAAATGATTTACAAATACCATCTAGGACAGGGGTGCTCTACTTGATTTGTGCCGCGGGCCAGAAAATTTGATTTGGACCCAACCCTGGGCCACATGTGGCCCTGCCCCCAATTTGCATAGCCCCACCCCCTGGCAGCAAGGCACTGGGGCGGGAGATCCAGGTGGCAGAAGGGGCAGCGAGGGGTTCAGGTGGAGACATCGGCGGCAGCAGGAAGCTGGAGCAAGGGAGGAGGAAGGAGGGATCCAGCCAGCGCCTTTAATAAGCTTGCTGCCCAGAGGAAGGAGGGTTTTGCACCAGTGTGGGAGCTGGAGGAAAGGTGATTGCCAGAGCAGGAGGAGGCATGGTGGGGCGCAGGAAAGGTCTTTGCCGCCTGGGGGAGTCAGGCCGCAGGAAAGGTCAGGTCCTCGGGCTGTACTTTTTGCAGGTTAAATGTATTCCACAAATAAAAAAAAGTAGCAAAAGGACCAAACATCTGCCCCACCGGTGGGGCCAATGCCATGTCCTGCACACAGCATGCGTGCATGTGCATGCGGATCCCGCATGGGAGTCACATGCACCACCACGATTGGGGGATTGGGCTGTGCAGATCCAGTGTGGATCCTCGCACAAACCACGTGTGCAGCACACGGAGGGAGATCTGGGATTGCAGCCATTGTGGTTAAATGGGGAGGTGAAAGAGGCTGTTAGAGCCAAAAAGCAGTCCTTTCAAAAATGGACCGCTAGTTCTAATGAAGAAAATGGGAACGAGCATAAGCATTGCCACATTAGATGTAGAACATTCATAAGACAGGCCACGAGGGAATTTGAAGAGCCACTCGCTAAAGACGCAAAAAATAATAAAAACATTTTTTCAAGTACATCAGAAGCAAGAATTGACAAACTAAATAGTAACAAATCACCAGGACCAGATGGTATTCACCCCAAAATTCTGAAGGAACTCAAATATGAAGTTGCACATCTACTTTCGGTAATTTGTAACCAATCACTAAAATCTGCCACTATGGGTGATTTCAGACGTTACACGTTCTGCAGTCACCACAGTGGATTCCCAGCGGTGGTGAACCAAACAACCACCACCCCACCACCCCCCATGGTCAATAAAGGCCCCGAACAGACGTGACGGGAGCGGGACCATGGCAGGGAATAGGGCCGCCAGTTCACGGACTGGGGCGGCGCAACAGACGTGACGCCGATCCCCGGCCGTGGTCAAAACACCCAGAAGGAGCTGGGGAGGGGCGGGACACAGACATGGCCACCTGAAGGCAAAGGAAGCCAAAAGGGACACAAGGGAATGCCCACACAAGGGAAGGGAGGGGGGGAGAGGGAAAAGAGCCGGAAACAGTCCAGGAGGCACACTCAGAACCCAAGCGCCGGCAAGGGGGTGATGGAGGGGAGACAGGAGGTCCAGGGCAGGGCAGCAGGTCCAAAGTCACACAACGCCCCCCCCGGAGGAAGCTGGGGGGGGCCAGTCCGGGGGCCCCAGAACTTCGAGATCACATAGGCACCCAGGAGGGGGGGGCCGGGGCGCGGCAGGGGGCACAGGAACAGGAGTCCGGGAGGCACAGGGGGTTTCACAGCCAGCTGCTGGGGGCCACAAAGGGCCATGGGGCTGGGTGCACCACCTGGTGAATGAGGTGGGGCCAATGAAGCATGTCCCAGTGGTACCCCAGCACAGACATGTGGTGGGCAATGAGGTAGTATGCCTCAAATGGATCCTTCTTGGAGAGACCCAGCTGCACATCAGAATGGGACCACACACCGGGCAGTGCCGCCAGCTCCACCGCAGAAGGCTCGGACATGCAGCAGTCCACAGCAGGGGGCCACGGAAGGTGACCCAGCTCCAACAGCAGGTGATACACCACCCCATGGGAGTGCTGGTATCCACGGGCCCCATGAATGCAGCCAAAGTAGGACACAGCCAGGACAGGACCCTCCTCCGCAAGACAGACCATGTAGGTGGCCAGGCTGCACACAGACAGGGCAGACATGGTCTCCGCCACAGACCAGGTCACATGCGAGCACCTCATCTCCGGGATGCACCCATTGGGAAAGGGAACCAGCCCCAGTGTCTCAGCATGCAGCCGGCAATCCCGGGCACTCGCCTCATAGCCGAAGTAACGAAGGTCGGAGCTCAGACTTGCATAAGCACCCAACAGGTTGTCCAGGCAGCCCAGGAGCAACTGCATGGATGGGGTATGCCACAGGTCACACAGGGCCATGGTCTCACGGAAGGTTCATGTATGGGGATCCCCATGGGGGCCAGGAGCCCAGTGGAAGCACTGCCAGCCATGGTCCAGCACACCAGGGAGAATAACACCATGGACAGGCGGGGCGGGAGAGGGCTCGGCGGGGCACTAAGGCCAGTCAAGAAAGCCACAGGCCACAACAATGTATGGCAACAGAGCGAGGCGTGGGGTGCGGACCCAACACAGCTGCAGGAACCGAGCACGCAGACAGGACAGCTGACACACTAATCAGGCCGACAAGGACACGACGTTGCCAACAGGGAGAGGTGGGAGGTGACGATAGGAGGCATGCAGCTGCAGCCTGAACACCTGGGCGCATGCTGGGCCGTGTGTACGACTCCACGCTGGGACAGCAGGTGCACTCCATAGCATGCCCCCGCCGGCCCAGGCTGCCCGCCCTACAGGAGACGGCCCAACCAGCCGGGGGCGGGGCACCACCTGTCCCAGACTATACCTGGGACACCCACGCCCCCCTGGGGCTCATCACACCGATGAGAGGGACAGGTTGGGTGCCTGCGGGATGCACCTAGTGCTCTCTGCTGAGTGGTACCATGCCCACACCGATCAGCTGCGCATCCTGACCGCCGAGGTACACATGGCTGCCCGCCTGTGAGTTACCATGGCCCAGAGCACAGCAGGGGCCCACAGGGCCCAACATGCCCGCAGGTGTGCCCTAGCCCAGCTCAGGGCTCAACGGGTGTCCGGGGCGGAGTACTGCCAGGTCATGAGCCACGGCCGGACCAAGGCTGCGGCGATCTGTGAGGCGGCCAGGCTCCTCCAGTGGAGGAGGGAGACCATGTGCCAGGCCACCCTGCTCGCTATGCCCATTGCCCGGCAGTTATGGGTCATGGAGCGGGCACAGGGCTGGTGGTCCTGGGCGCTGGCTCAGTGGGATGAGGCAGCCTGGAGGGTGCATTTCCAGATGAACACCCTCACCCTACTGTGGCTCGTAGAGTTGCTCACACCCTGGCTAGAACGGCAGCACACCCCCATGAGGAATCCCATCCCCATGATCGAGTGGGTGGCCATCAGGGTCTGGGCCCTGGCAACGTCCGACTCCTGCCGGTCCGTCTCGCAGCACTTCGGTGTCGGGGTGAGTACTGTTGCCTGTATCCTCCGGGATGTCTGTGAGGCTGTGGAGGGCATACGCCTGGACTGGGTGATCCAGCTGGTGTATCAGGGACCCGTGATGGCCGGCTTCGCGGCTGGCGGGTTCCCCAACTGCATGGGTGCCATGGACGGCACCCATATTGAGATATTCCGCCTTTCCACGGGGGAGGCCACAGACTATGTCAACAGGCATGGGTATCACTCCCTGCAGCTGCAGGCTGTTGTGGACCACCGGGGGCAGTTCATAGACATCTTCGCAGGCAACTCCAGGCACAGCCACGATGCCCAGATCATGACCATCTCCCCCTTCTATGCCCGAATGTACCACAGGGATTTTGCAGACATGGGAATGGCCCAGATCAATGGGGTGCTGATGCATCCTGTATCCTGGGGGATCCAGACTACCCCTCACCCGGTGACTCATGAAGGTATACCCTGTCTTCCAGACCCCGGCAGAGGCACTGTACAATTCCCACCTGTGTGCTAGCAGGACCGTGGTCAAGCGGGCATTCGGGGCCCTCAAGCAGCGCTGGAGGAGCCTCACTGGCCAGCTGGACTACACGGTGGAGACTTCGGCCCTGGTGATAGGTGCCTGCTGTGTGCTGCACAACGTGTGCAAGACTGATGGGGATGCCCTCGAATACCCCATGCCTACCCGCCCTCCTGGCCCACCTGAGGGGGGATGGCGATGGTGGTGGTGGCACCTGTCAGTGGGTGAGATAATAAATGCACCGACTCCAGTACCACCTCCTGTTGTCTGTTCATGGGCCCAGAGGTGGGGGGTAGCCTGCACCCGTATAAGGGATAGACCAGGGAACCCCTCAGGGCCCCAGGGGGGTGGGTTGGCCGGTGCGCAGCCTCATGCCTCGGCCTCTCGGCTGATGTGCCTGGCTAGAGTGGTACGGATGCGCTTGGCGTACCAGTACTCCCTCGGGTTGTCCGCGTTCATGTACAGAGGCACTGGTGCTCCCCCACCTCAGACCACCCTCCCCCTTTCCTCTCATCCCCCCCAACCCCTGTGTTTCTGGGGGCACCTTCTCGAGCACCCTGTGGGAATCACAGAGCTCTGGGAGCTCCCTTCCCCCACTGTCCGTGTCCCCAATGGTGTCCTGGGAGGCCTCGGTGTCCAGAGGGGCAGACAGTGGAGAACCCGGGGCCCACGGGGGCCCCCTGGGAAGCTGCTCCCTCCGGAGGCCTATAGGGGCCGGGAGGCAGATGCGGGGCCCCTGCTGGTGTGGAGGTGGTTGGGGGGGCCACTGGGTGCACTGAGGGACCCAACATGGAGCCCTGGGCAGGCAGGGTGCCCGGCGAGGTGGCTGCCATCACATAGGCACACATAGTGCCCACGTGCAGGAGCAGGAAGATCCCAATGTCATGGGACCTGTCCATCTTGGCGGAATGCTCCCACACCATCCCCGAAATGGCCTGTTCCAGCCGACCGAATGCCTCAAACTGCCTGCTGTGCTCCCGGCGCTCCTGCCTCTGCTCTGGGTGCACCTCTGCTTGGAGCCTCTGGTCCCTTGCCTCCGCCCACTCCAGGGAGCGCTCTATGGCTGCCTCCATGTGGTCCATGACCGCGATCATCTGCTCCCCCTGTTCTGTGGAGGTCTGCACGATGTCCTCTGCCTGGTCCTCCCTCTGGTGCTGTATCTGTGCCCGGTGCTCCCTTATCCACTGGGCTAGGGGCATGGGCATGGGTTGTTGTGGCCCTTCCAGCTGTCCTGGGTACATGGTGGTTAGTGGTTTGCTGCCCCAGGCAGCTGGCCCCCTTGGCGCCTGGTACCACCAGCACCCTTTCTCCCTCCCCGGGCCCCCCATCCTGCCACACATGCCCTGGGTCCCCCTCCCGGCCTCCCCAGGGGCCCCCCCACCCTGCCTGTGTGCATCACCTGGGTCCTCCAGACGCTGCCTGGGCTGCTCTGCGCTGTCCTCCTTGGCTGCCTGCCTCTGGTGCCAGGGTGTGCCGTGCCCTGTGGGGGTATGCGGGGGTGGTTGTTGGGGGGCTCTCGGGTCAGCTGGTTGGCCTCCCTGGCCCCGGCCTCATGTCGTGGGGTGTCAGGGCCAGAGGGGGCCTGCCTCCTGGCTGGGCTGTCCCCAACCCCCCCCCCCTTTCCCCAGGTATATCCCCCCATCCCATCTGCATGCTTACCCTCAATGTCTGTCTCTGATCCCTCCCAGGCCAGCCCCTCCATGTTGCCGTGCTCCCCCTGCAACCACTGGCTAAGGGTGATGAGGGTGCCAGCCTCGGAGTCTGGCCAGGGGGTGGGGGTTCTCTGGGATGCTGTCCAGAGGGGGGGCTGCCAGTCTCCGAGGTCCCAGGGTGTTTCTCCTGGGGCCCTAGTGCGGGTGCCTTCTTGTGGGGTGGGGAGGGGAGGGGGTACCTCAGCCCGTTCCCTGCCCTGGACCATGGCGCTCCCCACGAGGCATGGGGCAACTATTGATCCCTTCATATGGAGTATACGGTCCAGGGCTTAATAGAAGGGGGGGGTCCGGGGTCCGTGTCCGGACCGCTGGTTGTTGTCCTGTATTGCCTTGTACCCCCTCTTCAGCTCTGACCTTGGAGCGGCACTGTGCAACTGTCTGGTGATGCCCCACTGCCTCCATTTCCCGCACTATCTCCCAGAACACGTGCTCATTTCTCTGATTGAGCGTGAGCTCCAGCTGATGCTCCAGGGTCCCCCAGATGCGGATGAAGTCCCGGGTCTCCCGGAGCCCCCACTGNGATGCGGATAAAGTCCCGGGTCTCCCGGAGCCCCCACTGGCCCCCTCGGTGGTAGGGCCTTCTCCCCCTTCTCCCCTCCGGTTCCTCTTCCTCCTCCTCCACCTCCTGCTCCTCCACCTGCAGGGGCGTAGCTACCATTGGACAAACAGGGACATTTGTCCTGGGGCCCATACTGGCTGGGGGCCCAATATCCAAGGTAGCTAAGCCACCCTTCCCCACTCCCCATTTTTTCTTTTTAAATTGCTACCTGTGCTGTCTGGGGGCCCTTCCAGCTGCTACATGGCCCCCCTCCCTGTCTGCGGTTGCAACATTGTGTCTGACACAGCCTGCCAGCAGTTTCACCACCAGCAGGGAAAAAAAGCGGGGCCCACGGACATTTCTTGTCCCTGGGCCCATCCCAAGATAGCTATGCCCGTGTCTGCCTGGGCAGGGCCCGTGTCCTCCGGGGGCTCGGGCTCCCGGGCTCGTTTGCGTGTCTGCAGAACAGAGGCGGGGGGGTTGGTGGGTGTTCAGGTGCTGGTCTGCCCCAGTCCCGCATCCCTGCCCCTTTCCTGTGCCTGCCGGCCGGCCGGCCATCCACTCCACCGCCCCCCCTCATGCCCCTGTGGTGCCAGGTCCGCTCCCCTTCATTCCCCTTGCCCGTTTCTGGGGTGCCTCCTCCCCCGGTCCGGTTGATTTCCCTGGGTCTGCCTGTCCCGACTGTTGCTGCTGCTGCCCCTCCACCTCCTGCATGTGCAGCACAACCACCTCCTCCCCCACCTGTGCCTCCACCACCACCTCCTCCTCCCTCGCTCTCTCGTCTTCCGCTCTCCTCTGCCTCCTGCCTCGCTCCATCCCGCCATGTCCCCCTGCTGCTGTGTGCCCTTTAAATCTCCCTCCATGGCCTGTGTTGTTGCTGGTTGCCTGGCAGTGACACTGCGTGCTTTGTCCGTGGCTGGGAATCATTTTGATTGATTCCGGCCGGTGATTGCCGTCCAGACGTTACCTTTTTTTGTTTCCCGCTGGGAATCTCTTTGACCACGCTTTCGGATGGTCCGGGCCGGAGGTCCAGAAGCGTGGTTGAATTTGACCCCATGTGGATATTGACTGTGGTGAACATCTGGCGGCCGCCGAACAGATGTTCAGGGCGCTTTGGCCCCGCCACAGGATTGACCGTGGTTCACTGTGGTTGCGCGTGATCTTGTAACGTCTGAAAATACCCTATACCAGAGGATTGGAGGGTAGCATATGTAAGGCCAATATTTTAAAAGGGCTCCAGAAAACTACAGACTGGTGAGCCTGACATCAGTGCCGGGCAAACTTGTGGAAATGGTTAAGAACAGAATTACCAAGCATACTGATAAATATGGCCAAATATAAGCCAAGCACGTGCACTTGAGACCTCGCATCTTCATGAATGTTAGACCCCTTGTCTCTCCCTCTGTTCCCCTTCCTAAGTCTCTCCCCCAGCTCCTGTCTCTCAGATTGTAAGCCCTAGGGGCAGGGACCGTGTCTATTTTATTACTTTGTAAAGTGCCAGGTACATTGCTGGCGCTATATAAATGTTTGTTAATAATAATAATAATAATAATATGGCATAATGGGGAAAAGTCAATATGGATTTAGGAAAGGGGAGTCGTGCCACACTAATCTATTGGAATTTTTTGAGGTTGTGAATAAGTGTGCAGATAAGAGTGAGCCAGTTGATATAGTGTATGAACTTTCAGACAGCATTTGATAAGGTCCTTCATGAGAGACACTTGAGGAAATTAAAGAGTCATGCGATAAGAGGCAGTGTCCTATCGCGGATCTGCAACTGATTCAATGAAACGAAGCAAAGAGTAGGACTAAATGGTAAGTATTCACAGTGGAGAGAAGTAACTAGTGGAGTACTCCAGGGATCTGTACTGGGACAGGTGTTAGTTAATAATATATTCATTAATGATCTGGAGAAGGGAGTGAAGAGTAGGTGATCAAATTTGCAGATGACACAAAGTTATTCAAGGCCGTTAAAACCCGAGTGGATAGTGAAGAATTGCAGGAGGATCTTGCGAGACTGGGCGTCTCTGGGCAGGTGAAACTGAATGTGGACAAGTGCAAAGTAATGCACAGAGGGAAAAACAATGCAAACTATCCCTACACAATGCCGGGTCTGAAATGAGGAGTTACCACTCGGAAAAGGGATCTTGGAGTCATTGTGGACAATACATTGAAATTCTCCGCTCGGTGTGTGGCGGGGGTCAAAAAAGCAAATGAAACATTAGGAATCATTCAGAATGGGATAGCAAATAAAACTGAAAATATCATAATGCCTCTCTATAAATCTATGGTACGGCTGCCCCAGGAATGTTTAGTTCCTTATATTTTTATCCCGCTGCACTTGCACACAGGCCACTCAGAGCAGCTCACAATAAGTTAAAACATATAAAATCTCATAAAACAACATAAAACAATAAAAACACAAGGCGAACCAAAAACACTCTACCACCCACCACCCTCTATCTCAAAAAAGACATTGTAGGGAAAAAATGTATAGAGAAGGGCAACAAAAATGATCAAGGGTATGGAACAGCTCCCGTATGAAGAGAGGCCTGAAGGGATATGACAGAAGTTTATCAAGGGGCCTCATACAAACATTGAAGAACATGAGTTTTGTGGAACATGTAAATAGGCAGCGGTTATTTACCTTCTTTAACAGCACTAGAACAAGGGGACACTCCATGAAATTAACTGGCAGCAGATTTAAAACAAATAAGAGGAAGTATATTTTTCACTCAGCGCACAATTAACTTGGAATTTATTGCCAGAGGAGGTGCTCACAAGGCTGGTCGTGTAGGTAGTTTTAAAAGGGGATTGGATAAGTTCTTGGAGGATTGGTCCATTAATGGCTGTTAGCCAAGTAGGTTTGGGGGACATAACCTCTTAGTGTTGCAGGCTGGAACAACAGGGAATGGTTTGTCCACTGTGTACTTCTCCAAATAGACAGAGATTGGCAACTGTTGGAGACAGGTTGCTGGACTTGACTGTTGGTCTGACCCAGTATGGCACTACTTATGTTCTTAGTTCTAGACCCATTGTTGGTCACCAAATCCCATTCCACCTTTAATCATTAGACTCTTTGAAGCTACTGAAAGATGATGGAGGAGTTGACATTGACAGATACTTGAACAGGTGGGTCAAAGACACGTAGGGTTTTATAGGTAGGGTTTTATAGGTCAAAACTAGCACACTGAGTTGTGTAAGGAAGACTATAGCAGCTATAGGAAGTCAGTGCAGACTCTCAAGCACTGGTTAACTATGTTTCTAGAGGTCCACCCTCATCAAGAAGTGGGCTGCCACATTCTGAATCAGCTGCAGCCTCCAAAAGTTATTCCAAGACAGGCCCATGTAGAGCTTTTGCAGTTAAGCCTTGAACTTACAAAGCCATGAATGACCATTGTTAGGTCCAACTCCAAAAGTAAAGGTTGTAGCCTTCTCATCAAATGGAGATAGTGAAAAGTGCTCCTATCCACAGCTGCCACCTGAGAATCCAGGTGTAGTAACAAGTGCAAAAGCACCCATAGGCCATGAATCTGGGTGACTAGGGGAGTTCAGATCCCCTAGTTCCCACTCCTGCCAAGTCACAGGGCCTATCAACAATCATTTCCTCAGTCTTGTCTGGATTCAGCCTTAGTTGACTTGCCCTCATCCACATTTTTACTGCGGTCAGACACTGTGTGTGAGGGTCAAGACTGCTGAGCCAAAGTAAGATTTTTTAAAAAGAGAGATAGAGCTGAGTGTCATCGGTATACCGATGGCACCTCATTCCAAATCTCCGTACAATCTCATCAAAGGGCCTCATACAACCACTGAATAAGGAAAGGGACAGAATTGTATCTGGCAGTACCCCACATAAAGGTCCCAAGGGGATGACAAACCATCAGCCATCACCACCTCTTCCTATAAGAAACGAATGTAACCCACTCAAAAGCAGTTCCATGATCGCCCACCAGGCCCTGTAGTTGCATCACCAATATCTCGTTGTCAACAGAACCAAAGGCCACCGACAGACCCAGTAGGATCTCCAGGGTACAACTCATCTGCTTGATCTCGCGGCATAGATCATCAACCCAGGCCACAAGCAGCATCTCAATACCACACCCAGGTTGGAAAACCTAATGGCAGGGATCTTGTAGGTGCTCTTGCAGCTGGGAAACAACCACTTGCTCCACAGCCTTCTCCAAAAAGGGCAGGTTAGAGACAGGATAGCGGTTGTTAATGTAGTGGGCAAAGCTCTACCCTGGTATTTGCTAAGAGCTCAATAGTCAAGACCCTGGAATCACGAAACGTTTAAAAGCCAAATATTTCAATCATAACAATTTCTCTCCTATTGATGTACACAGTTTTACTCTTTAGATAATGCCCATATTTTGTGATGAAATTTAAAAGAACAATTTCTGTCATGAAAGTACTTCATTTCTAACATTTTCTTCTGCTGTTTTCCTGTGTTTCTGAGAAAGCATGCATCGAGAGTATTATTCTTTCCATAAACATTTTCCACATTGAGTTCCAATTTGTAACAATTTAAATGCAGAGCACCCGAAGAATCAGACTGTAAGAGCATGATTTGGAGGTAGATTACTTGAGTAGAAAGTAATAACGGACAATTGTAAAGAAATGGTGAGAATATTTTTCATAGTCCCTTATTCCACTTGCATAATGGGGAAAAAAAATCCAAATAGATCCTTATTTTTAGGAAAATCAACATTCTGTAGTATAATTTTCAAATACCTTATCCTTACTATTACTATTAGCATCATTACTATTGATTAGTTGGCTTGTATGGCAGGAATAGATGGGCACCTCTGTACAAAAATAAGCAAATGTTATATCTTTACGTGCAAATAATACAATCAATTGGCACGGTGATTAAAGGTAAATAAATAATGCACAGAATATTATTTTTTTTCTCCCTGAAAACTCCATTTGCGGTAACTCTTTGCTTTCTACTATTTAGCTGATTGGAATATAACAACCTAATAAATGGACACTTAACCAAGGACTCCACGCATTAGCCATCAACCAGTGTAATGAAATGTTGTTGGATGATTTTTGGCAATAAGTGCAGTCTAACTTTATATGCCAACTACTACCTTTTAGATTACACTATGCGACTGGTGAATATATCTTTGATACTCTTAATTTTATAAGCCTACTAAAACTGCACTTTTTCTTCTGAATAATAAAGTAAAAATATACATACCCAAATCTTTTTCTCGTTAAATGTCCCCTTATCCACCTTTGTACAATCACGACTGGCGAACGGTGAGCCAGAATGTGACTGATTTTTGAAATTGTCTCTTTGACCAGGTTAATTTCTTCCTGAAACGTGGCTTCCTGTATTAAAGAAAGTGAAAACATGTTGAGCACACTGGGTCTTAAAATTATCTTTATTTTCAAGTAATAAATAGGAATTGTAAAAAAAGGGGCAGAATCAACTTAACCAAGCAAAATGAAACTCTGTGACATTTTTATTGAAACAGAACTGGGAAATCATTTCTAACCAGCAGCTAAGACAAGCCACATAAAATCCACCTTGAAACAGTTGTCTAGGAGACAGTCCTGCCTAGTATAGAAATGGCATTCATTTGAAGTTACAGGAAAACCACTTAGCTTCCTGAGCGTAGACAGCCCTGGGTTATTACAGTACAATTGTTGCTAGCTAACATGTGGCAATGGAAAAAGTAAAACAAATCTTTGGTAAAATATCCATGAATAATTGCCTGCGCTATAAACGATTATGAAAATAAAAATATGAGTTTACTTTTGACTGTGCATATCGCCATTGTAAAACGTCATACAGCCGAGATTACTATAGCGTTGGGTCAAGCCTAAGGTGAAAAATATACTCATTTCATTTTTCACAAATTTAATGTCTCTTTTTTGGAATAGGCTTCAACTACTCAAACCTGTTTGTGTAAATAAATAAATAAATAAAATAAAATAATAAAACCTTCATAAAATTGGCCTAAAATCCACAGTGCTCCTTTCAACTATCTGCAGCAGCTATAAATAATAAAATTTTGATAATATTAATGCAGCAGAACATGCCTAAAGCCAGGGCATCTCAGGGGACAGATAACAATCTGAAATTTAACAGCAATGGGTTTCTAATAAAGGTAAAAGACAATTCTACCAAGTGCAATTGGGAATAGCTTGAGGAGGCCTCTTAAACGAGACAGCTGCATAAGATGGGTGGTTTTAAACAGGTTTCACTGTATTCAATAAACAAACAAACAAAAAATTAGCATCACAATGCCCTAGGCTAGAGTGTTCTGCATCCATGCTCCATTTTTATCCAATTGGTTTCTTATTCCTGGACCAAGTTCGATAGCTCTTATTAGAGAGAAATTGAATGGGAATATGCACAGGGAAGTGTGCGGGGGGATCTAAGCAGAGCTGGTTTCAACCAGCCATTCCATTCTTTCACAACAGTTCCACAAAAACAGAATGGCTGCAGAAATTTCCATCAGAATGCTAGTCAAAAAAAGGATTTGATCAGAATTCCGATCAAACCATTGGCCATACTGCACATGTACAAAATGGCCACGGCCAGGTGGCTACCATTTTGTTGTACACCAGCAGCCGCCAATTTTGCGCATGCACAAAATGGCTAAAGTTTTTTCTATAGTTCTGAATAGAATTCAGAACAGAATTTCATCTGTTATGATTTTCGATTGAAACAATCAAGACGCCTGGTTCTGATGGAATTGGAAACAGAACATGAGCAGAATTTTTGCTTCTTCGCTAGAACTATGTGAAAGAACCTGAGTAAGGATAATAGAGGTGTGGACCAGGTCATTTTTGGTTTTTCATTTTCATTATTTAAATCTGTTGTTTTCGTTTTCATAAATATCAAATTTTCGTTTTCGTTTTTGCTTTTATTTTCCATTGGTTTCAATGGAAAGCACATTTTCAGCTGTAACCTTTTTGTTTTTCATTATATTTGGCTGAAACGTAAAGAGATTGTACCTCCAATGGAAGGCATTAAATGTACCAAATTCCAAAAAGTTTAGATAAAAGAATCCAATTTGATAAGCAGTTGAATTATATTATTTTGCAAAACTCTTCATATACATTCTTAGCTGTAACTTCTTTGCTTCACAGTTAATGTAGATGAAACTTGGTATGTTTATACCCCTTCCCATATTTACTATCTCTGCCAAATTTCAGAAGGATTTGATAAGGGGTCCTGGTGTAATAAGCAATTAACTTATAAATGTATGTCTGACTGTAACATATTTGTAGTTCAACCAGTGTACATTAAATGTTGCAGGGCTGTATATCACACATTCACGATCATCTCTGCCAAATATCAGAAAGATGTGATAAAGGGTACCAATTTTATATGCCTGCACAACATATGCAGAGAAGGAGTCTATGCCAGTGATTCTCTTACGCGTCACTGTGGTATAAGATCGGTTTGTGATGCCAATTAGCCAGCAGAAATGTCAACCAAATATCCTCATTCTGTGCTGCAATCATCCCAGCTCCTCTCTCCCACTTGTTACTGGGAAGTCTGAAGCATCTGTTTAGGAAAGAGCCAATAGAGATTTTGTTATATCCTCTGTCACAGTGCTGCAGGATGTGATTGTGATGACAATTGGCCAGCCTGGATATATAAACTAAATCTCCTGATTGCTGGGATGCTATCCCCAAAGCCCCAGTTATGTCCTTTCTATGCTCCCTGAGGGCTGCCCCCTATGCTCACCTCAAAGTCACCACTTATTGAACCTGTACAGCTAGAAGCATGCAGTAATTGGCCAGTGAACGTGTCTGTCTGTGTTCTGGGTTGCTCCACATCCTCCCTCCACCAGCCTCTCTCTCTCTCCCCCTGCCATGCCAGGTGCCTGCCTCTGACTGGCACTGCATGTGCTGCTATTTATCTGAATAATGGTCTTCAAGGGGACATCTTCAATTGCTTATAAAATTGGGTCCCTTTGTCAAAGTTCCCTGTAGTTCGGCAGGGATGACAGGGAAAGTATGTGATACATACTTGCCATATGTCTTGTAAAAAGGATAGAATATAAAAATGTTACAGCTGGAAATGTATTTTCAAGTTAATGTCTTATACTATCAGGACCCTTTATCCAATCTTTCTGAAAATTGACAGGAGTGTTAAGCATGTGGAGGGAAATAATATTCACAGGTTTAATGCAAACTGAATGGAAGATAAAGAAGTTGCAGCCATGAATGTGTATGGAGCTTTTCTTAAAATCACAACGTTCAATTGCTTCTGAAATCTGTTCCATTTATCTAAACATTTCAAAACATGGTACACACATAGTGCCCTCTGTTGGGGGGTACAATCGCCCCAAGCTTCAGCAGAATCGAATAAGAATCAAAAAAGGTATAGCCAGAAATATGTTTTTCAGTTTCTTTCCTTTATTTAAAAAAAAAGAAGTCATTTCTGTTTCTATTTTTGTTATTATTATTTGTCGTTTTCGTTATTGCAATAACTGTAACAAAAATGACAATTTTCATTATTGTTATTGTAATAACGAAAATGACATGCACACCACTAGCTACAAGGCCTGGTCTTAACTTTAAAGCAAAAATGATTACTTCTTTAGTATGCTTCCTGAATGTATGCTTTCTAAATAGCATAAATTTAGCATAAAAGAATTTATGCTTTCTTTTTAAGAGAACTGTACAAACAACTCTGCCGTTAGAAAAATATGAATCTTTTTTTATCCCCATTAACAAATCCCCATAAGAGAAAATGCATTCTTGTGGCAAGCTTCCTATTGTCTGCATAAAGCAATGATGCTGCTCAAGCAAGTTGAACACTTTTTGTTTCCCAGAATGCACTCACTGAAAGATATTTTGCCATCATTCGGAGCTCCTTCTATACTTTGGGGTTTTGGAGAAAATAGGAGTCTGGAATACCACGAAACATTTCTGAAAGTTTTTCTCCCTAGCATAAGTATAATTTCTTTAGCATCTTTTTCAAGAACAGGGAATACCAGGTGGAACATGACCCCACTGGAGTGGCCATCTGTGTCTAATATGCCCGGCAAAGGTCTGATTGATTTCAGTGGGTTTAGAATGTCATCTATACATTTTATTTTAGGGGGAAAATATGGTTGAAAGATAACATGGGCAATGTTAATGAGCCTTGTTGAAATCTCCCCTCAGTTTGGGAGACTGTACTTGTCACTCCTAGTCCACTGTGAAGAAAACTTGGCCTTCTCTGATTTACATCCTTTTCAAAAGGGCCGCTGTGCATTGGGGGATGGGTGGGGATGCATAGGTGTGCGTTTCCACGAACACACACCCGCCTGTACCCATCTCCATGCACAGAGCATCCACCATTGACACCTGTTGCTCCATGCATGGGCAGTGGGTGGAGCACGAACCACCCACCGTGGCATTCCAATGGACGCCCATTCAGCCGCGGCGGCGTTTGCATGGACGCCCCGGTGGGTGTGACACATTACACAGAGGTACAAGGTCAGAAACTTACCAGTATATGTCTAAAAGTGGGACCAAAATAGTATCTCAGTTTATTCAAGCTAGAATCTGATAAAGTTTATGACTAAAAGCAAGTATGACCATTTACAAAATATTTATTTGTAGTGACATCAAAACTCCTTTGCAGTATAAACTTCCCTGCTTATGCAGATGATTTCCCTATCCTCGTAAGAATTGCTTATTCATTTACTTATAAAATGTATATCACACAGATAGTTTGAAAAAATAAATAATCCTTTGAGTTTACTTTAAAAGAACTGAAAAAATGTTACTATACGATAAATCCCAAAGGGCTGATCCTAAGTCCCACGTGGCTTGCACGCATGCATGTATGTCAGATTTCCCATAAAGGGGATGCGTGCACTCTGTAAACGGTGCACACACAGGGCTTAGGATCAGCTCCATTATTTTCACACAAGGATAAAAAGAACCTGACTTTGCCTAGTAAAATCCATTACACACACAGCTGCAAAAATCCGCTTGCCTGCTTCCTCTGCCAAGTATACTTTTTGAGCTGAGTGGATTTTCACATCACTGAGCCCCCACTCCCAGTATGAATCTCAGCCTATCATAAATGTCTTTTATGCCTGACTTGTTACTAGCCTGAGGAAGGGCCCTGTGTGGTACAAAAGTCTGCATACTCTCACCAACAGAAGTTGGTCAGGATTTTCCTAGCTCATCTTCCTCTAAGCTCTCCTTCTTCCCTGTACCTAAGCTAAGCACATGTACCTGCAACTTCACAACTTCTTGAATGTATTCCTGTCTCTCTCTCTGTTCACCTCCCCCTCCCTTGTCAGACTGTAAACCCACTGGGGGGAGGGAACTGTCTATAATGGTTGATTGTAAAGCACCAGGTATATTGCTGGTGCAATAAATAATAATAATAATAAATATCAAAGTACTTTGTCTCCATAGATTAATTAAACATTTTCATAAATGTAACCAATTTAGTATGTAAAATAGAGGTGTGTATTTAGTTTGCTTTCTGTTTCACTTAAAACAAAATTTTGTAATTTATTTTAAGGTAAACATAAAACATAAACAAAATAAAAAACCAACAATTTTGTTTGTTTGTTTACGTTTTACCTGACAGTGCCTGCGGTGAGTCTGTTTCAGGTAAAACAAACAGGGTATCAATTCAAGCCCTGTTTCAAAGTGAGAGAATGGAGAGTGGGATCCCAACTGGGATCACCAAGATACAGCACTTGATGCACCCAGAGAATTCCTGTGATAGGGCTCTGTTCGGTGCTGCCAGAACTTGCAGTAGCCACAGGGGCGCTGGGGGGGATAGGCTACACTGCAGCTGTTTTATCTGACTGCTGCTAGCTTCAGACGGCATTTGGCAGATTCTATTCTCCCTCCGTTTCAAAATCAGACATATGTACCCTCCCGCAGTCCACTCGTTTTTCAATTCAGAGCTTGCTGCTCTTCTGCCCACTCACTGCCTGCAACATCCTCTCTCTCTTATGCCTGAAAGTCACTTCTCTAACTGATGGGGTTCGCGTAAGCATTAGAGCCATTGATGAGAATGCCCAGAAACTGCTGCTGCTGCCCACCTCAATGAGAGACACTAGGCACCACGTCACAGAGGGAGTCACTTAATGAATGGAACACTTAACAGTTCATAGCCAGTTTAGGGATGGGAAAGTGTCAGAGAGCCAACCTAAAACTGCTATTTTGGCAAATTTAAGCTTGAAATGAATGGAATAACCTTGCCCATTGAGATGAATGGAAAACAAATTTGTAAACATAAACAAACAAACAAAATGAAACAGAAAAAAATCAAAATAAACAAAATGAAAATCAAGATGTTCCCTCCTGCACATCCCTAATGTAAAAACTTTATTCTGCACAGAATATGGCATCATTTTTCAACACACTTATCATTAATTGAATATAGTTAAGTGCAGAGTCAAATTAAACTATATGAATCTATAGGATACCAAATAAAACTAGATTACTGAAGCTACTCACCTTCCTAGGAGCAGGGCAAACATTAAGGAAAAGGCCTGGGCTAAGCATTCTGTATTTTTCAGGAAGCTTCCAGTCTTCAATAATTTCCTCATCAGAAATGATATAGTAATCCAGTGCCCTCAGTGACAATATGCTGTTAACAACAATATGCCTATAGGCTTTTCTCAGGCTCAGTGGAGTATCAAACAAGGTGAGGCCTATCAGATTTGGGCAGAAAGATAATGAATGCACATTATCTAGATTTCCAATTCCGTTATCATGAAGAAATAGTAGACTCAGGTCCTTCATGCTTCCCCAAAACACTGGGCCTGGAAGATGTTCTATCTGAAATTGTATTGAAAATACTATTTTGAGAAAAGTGTAGCCGTATTTTATCACCTTTAGAATAAAACACCACAACTAGACTACTTTAATTCCTAGCCACATCTACTACTACACTAAAGCTGAACCTGGCCCATAATTAACATTCAGAGCTACTGCATCACGAAGCTAGGAGAGGATTCTCAATGATACATAACCCTGTGAGCTATCACAGCTGTGAAATTATAGAGTGAGTGGTAGCAGCTGCTCTATACTTAAGGCATGACCGGTGTATCATTATAATGACAAAAATTCTAAGGCTTATAAAATTGGAACCAGAAAAGTAACTATCTGAATTTTGGCATCTCTGATCCATGGGAAAAGACATAGTATTCCCAAATTTGGTGAAAATTGATTAAAGGATGATGGAGTTACGGTGGATTGAAATTTCTGACTAGAGTACAAAAATGCACCCTTTGGGTGTTTTTAGACAGATGCAAGGCTGGCCATCCTGGAGCAGTTCTGGGGTGTCTGCCTGCGTCCAACCTTGCCTAGGCCAGGTTTACACAAACCTGGCGGCTGTTGTGGCCCAATGTCTGCCTGCGTGACACCCCCTCCCCCAAACCATAGAGTTGTGGGGAGATCACTTGATGCTTTAGGCGGTCACTCACTAATGTATGGTATTTCCCGGGGCAACCATCAGCCAATAACAGAGCTGCAGTGGCCATCCGCTGAGCAGACAGACCACAGCCCCACCTCAGACCAATACCCCTGGTTTGGGTGGCCCACTCTGCTGGCAGTGCTCTGGGATGCTCAGAAGCCCCGCAAGCGGGACCGGAGCAGCCTGCTCCGCATCTGCTCAACTTGCACATCTGGCAGTCCACTTTAGACACATGGACCACGTGGGGATGAGGCAGAGCAGACGCAGGGCTGCTGTCCATTTGTTTACACCCTTTGGGACTTTCTTGCCATGGGACATCTATTGCCGGCAATGATATTAAACAAGTGATGGTGTTCTTGTGATTGTAATGAGGCTGTACTTGGAACTATATATAGTTGTATTTTTTATTGATATAATAATTTATACCCCATCCCTCCTGCCAAAGCAGCTCAGAGCGGCTAACGATTTTAAAATAATATAAAAATACAATAATATAAATACAATATATGATAAAATACATATATAACAGTTACAGTAAAAAAAAACTGAGTGTACAATAGGGATGTGCACTTTGTTTTGGTTATTTTGATAATGAAAATAAAATTTACAATAATGAAAATGATAATAACAAAATCAATAACAAATTCGTTTTTCGTTATTCATTTCATTATTGCCTGGCAGATTGGCAGTTATTTTTGGAGGGAAAACGTGGAGAGAGGAACAAGGAGAAGACATCTCGGAGCCATTTGGGAAGGAAACGATGTTGAACGCTTGAACTGGGCCTGTGAAGGGAGAGGTGAGCAGAGCACAAGGACCTGATGGACTGGCCAATGAGCAGCGCAAGCAGGTCCCACCCAGCTGCATGGCACCCTGTGATTGCTCAATGCCTCCTGCCTCCCAGAACCAATCATGGGGGCCCTGGGGAGGGAACTGGCACACTGCAACAGTTTATTGTCAGGTCCACGCTGTTTGACTCTTGTTCGGTGTTAGCTCTTGTTGTGTCAGGTTGTGTTTATAGAACTCTGGTGCTTGCACTAAAAATGTTCCCCAGCCTTCAGTGTTACTCATTATATACCTTACCTTTCTTTCCTTATACCCTTTATATATTTTCCCTTCCCCTGTCTGTCTTCCCCTGAACATAGATATATAGATATAGGTCTCTATCTCTCTATCTATCTCTCTAGATAGATAGATTAGATAGATAGATCTGTAATATATATTACAGATCTATAGATAAAAACGGCCATAGATATAGATATTAGTTGTGTGTGTGTGTGTGTGTGTGTGTATGTATATATATCTTAGGATTACAGGATAGGAATAGGAGTAATACATAGCATATTAAAGTGTATTGATATAGATACTTAGATAGGAATATATTGCATACATACTATAGGTTGTTAGGTTTAGGTTAGATTCTGTACATACATATTACATATTGTGCACTACACTACTGCATCATAAATGAGAAAGGGAGGAAGGAGTTCAGACGAGTCTGGGGCAGGTGGCTGGCAAAAACGGAAATGAAAATGGAAAAAAAAATCATTGTAGCGCAATACCAATAATGACACTGATAACGAAAAATGAATTTTTTTTAGTAACAAAAACGAATAACGAGAGTTTTTAATAACGAAAAGGAAAAACGGAAACAAATAACGACATGGTCCCTGGTGCACACCTCTAGGGTACAATAGGATTTCTTTACTGGGGAACACTGAAAATTTGAACAAGCTCCGAGGACTGCATAGAAGCTGGGGCAGGGGTGCTTAAGGGGTGTACTCGAGAAAAGAAAGATCCACTTCATGGATTTGTACAATGAATTTCTCCCCTATTTTTGTGTGTATGCCCTCAGATTTGCTCCCTTATCCTGGACTTAGTTTTTCAGTGGTTGGAGGTAGGAACTGGGGGTGATTTTAGACGTTATGGGTCTCCCTTTTACCACAGTCAATCCCCGTGGTGGAGGAGGGCCCATAAAATCTAAAGGGGTTCCTGACAGAGGTTCACCCCAGTGAACCTCTGGCGGGAATACGAATAACCACCATTCCGGAGAGGAGGCCGGCCTCACCTCTGGAATGGTGGTTAGCTGGACCACGGTCCAGAAACAACAGAGTGTAATGTCTGTTACCTCCACTGAGTCTGGAGCGTGGTCCCGGCCACGATCCGGGATCGGGCGCAGCGGCCGGATTGGCTGCTGCGCCCGCCTGTCTCCAGGAGGGCAGGCGGCCGGGGGAACGTGGGGGGGCGGGGCTGTACGGCCGTATGTCGTGCCACGCAGCCCCGCCCCCTCCCCAATCCCCGAGCGGAATCAGGCTGGCACGTCTAAAGGACGGACGGCCTGATTCCTGTCCGGGATCCGAAACAGATCCCGGAATGTGGTAACAAGGGAGGCCGGCACGTCTAAAATTACCCTGGATCTAGGGGCCAGATCCAGGAACAAGAAAAAAGCATCATAAAACTTGCTGTGGGCCACATTTGGTCCCAGGCCTGTGTTTCCCTACCCCTGCTGTATAGAGTTCCAAGCATTATTCGTGTACACTACAGTTGCTCAGAGCAGATCCATTGACACACATATCCTTTCACTAAAAATAATCATATAAAATCAATGAAACAACATGTTCCAAAGCTGATTACAATGTATGAATCTGTAGACTTTCCGGTTTTGGACCAGGGGCTTCATGTCTCCCTCCTCCCACACCCCATCAAAAGGAAAAGGGAGTAAATAATGACAAAGTTATAGTCAAAAGCTATGATCCACAAACCACTTAATCTAGAGTAGCCCCACTGAAGCCTACGTCCAGAGTAAGGCTGCATTCCCATCTGCGGCAATGGTGGCGGCAGAGAGCGCGGTGAGGGAAGACGCGGCAGCGGGGAGGAGCCGGCTGACAGGAAAAGAGCCGGTGAGAACGGGGATCTGCCGCGACTTCTCTCGCACATGTCAGGGCAGGATTTTGCGCCTCAGATGGGAATACAGCCTAAGTAGTTTGTGGATCACTACCAAAATATTAAATGAAAGGCGCAACTGAACTACAAATAAAGTACATTTACAGTCTGTATCTAAAATGTGCTCTAGAGTCACAAATCTATAGATAAATTGACCTTACTGGACTATTATTTGTTAGTAATTGCTACTGTTTACCTGATTTCCATGGAGATCCAGCTTAACTAAATGAGTACAACATTCAAGTGCCTCAATATTTGTAATGTAATTACAAGACAAGATGCATATTTTAAGTGAAACACAATATTGTAAATGTTCCACATTCTTTAAATATAAACCATGTAGCTGAACCATAACGATATCTCTCAACTTTTTTACAGGGTCCTGAGTGGCTGTTTGTCCATATTTAACTACTATATTTTCAGAAGTTGAAACAAGGTGTACAGTTAATTTCTCCATGGTTGGTTATCTGTTTTGTGATTCATTCATGAGAGATCTAGGCAAAAAAAAAGATTACACAGTAGGTTACATTTATTCAACTTTCAAAAGAAAAACTTCAAATGACAAGTAAATATCCAACTGCTTTGTACAATACTACTTTCTCTGCAAAAAACAGCATGTCCACTGGGGAGGTAAATGCTAATGGGACTAATTTAAAGACGTGCAACCAGATGAAACGCTATGCTACGTTTCCACGCTAATAGTTGAGTAATAAATACAAATACTAAAAACCAACATATTATCTAGTCCATTTCCACCAAAAGATCCTAATAATTTTTTTTTAAACATGGTCCCAATTCTGCAATGGCTTGGGTCCCAACTATCTGAAAGACTGCCTTATCCCTCATGTCCTGTCATGGACCATCAGCCCGCCAAGTTTCCACAACTAAGGGTGGAAAAAAATGTGATGGCAGCGCGCTACCATCATGACCCTACCTAGGTCAGGAAGTTGCAGACATGGTCCCACGGGCCACAGGAAGTTGCCTAACACACTTTCCTATGGCCAGGCTGCTGGGGAGACACACATACATGCAGCTGGACCCAACACCCGCCACCCACCATGATGGTCAGTCCTGGTAGCCAATGAGAGCAGTCACGGCATACCTGATCCGGGCTGCATCATGGCCAGCCACAGCAGGGCCCGTTTTGCTCCCATTGGGTGAATCATGGCCCGGGCTGTGACCTGCAGCTAATCCAGGGGTCAGGGCCCAGACTAGCCCCCAACACGTCCAGGGTCAGTTCTGGACCAACATCTGGTGGCCCCTCAACAGATGTGCCCATGGCTCGCAGGCCAAAGAGTTAAAATGCAGGCCACCATCACATGCGTTTTGCCCCAGGCAACGCAGAGAGGAGTTCTTGGTGGCTGCTCCACAATTATAAAACGCCCTTCCCTTGGAGATTCATCTAAGTCCAAGCCTGTTCATCTTCTGAAAGTGATGCAAGACCTTTATGTTTAGCCAGGTGTTTGGCAGATAGGGCTGCTTGTTTGAACTGCCCTGTCTGCCGGCCTACAGTTTAGTGGCTGTGGTGACCCTACTCAGAGTGGCCAGGGGATTCAGCTTGTCCCAGTTTCGTTTGTTTTCACCCACTATCCATGACAGAAAGACTTACATACCTAATTTTTGGGGTATTCCGTTTCATCTTTTGGACAGTTTCTGTTTTGTTTTTTTGTTTGGTTACTTCACTTCTTCAGTCATTTTGATATTTTAGTTTTGTCATTTTGAGAAACTGCACAAAAACAATAGACCAAAATAGACCAAATATTACCAAAATGAGGCCCTTGTCATTTTCATTTTTTAATTTTCCTTATTTAAATCTGTCGTTTGTGTTTTCATAAATATGAAACTGTCGGTTTTGCTTTTGTTTTCTTTTTACATTGATTTCAATGGAAAACACATTTATGGCTGTAACGTCGTTGTATTTCACTATAGGTGACTGAAACTTGGAGGGGTTATACCGCCAATGGACGGCATTATGTGCACCAAATTTCAAAAAGATTGGATAAAGGAATCCAATTTTAGAAGCAGCTGAATTAATTTATTTTGCAGAAATCTTCATATACATTCTTAGATGTAACTCCTTTGCCTCACATTTAATATGGATGAAACTTGGCAAGTTATTACCCCTTCCCATATTGACTATCTCTGAAAACTTGCAGAAGGACTGGATAAAGGGTTCTGGTAGAATAAGCAATTAGCTTATAAATGTATGTCTGACTGGAACATCTTTGTAGTCCACCCAGTGTACATGAAATTTGGCAGGGTTTTATATCACACTTTCACAAACATCTCTGCCAAATATCAGAAAGATGTGATAAAGGGTCCCAATTGTATAAGCCTGCACAGCATATGCAGAGAACGAGCCTATGATTCTCTTACGTGACACTGTGGTATAAGATCGGTTTGTGATGGCAATTGGCCAGCAGAAATGTCAACCAAATATCCTCATTCTGTGCTGCAACAGAACATCCCAACATCTCTCCCCCACTTGTTACTGGGAAGTCAGAAACATCTGTTTAGAAAGAGCCAATAAAGATTCTCTTATGTCCTCTGTCACAGTGCTGCAGGATGTGACTGTGATGATAATTGGTCATCCTGGATGTGTAAACTATGTCTCCTGATTTCTGGGATGCTATCCCCAAAGTCCCAGTTATGTCCCTTCTATGTCCACCTGAGGGCCACCCACTATGCCCACCTCGAATCCACTACTGATTGGTAAAGCTAGAAGCATGCAGTAATTGGCCAGTGAATGTGTCTGTCAGTCTTTTGGGGTGCTCCACATCCTCCCTCTTAGGGCTCATTCAGACATGTGTTTAAATCGCACAGCTGCGTCGGCAGCATCGTGCGATTTAAAGAACCCCGCACTTCCGGGTTGGTGTGAATGCGGTGAGCACGCACACTTCCACCTAGCCCGAATGTTTGGAGCGCGGTTTGAAAAGTTGCTCCGAGCACGATTTAAACACACGTCTGAATCCAGCCCCTGTTTCTCTCCCCCTGCCATGGCAGGTGTCTGCCTCTGACTGGCAACTACAATTGCTTATACAATTGGGTCCCTTTATCAAATTGTCCTGTAGCTTGGCAGAGATGACAGGGAAGGTATGTGATACATTTCTGCCAAATATCTTGTAAACAGGATGGAATATACAAATGTTACAGCTGGAAATGTATTTTGAAGTTAATGTCTTATACCATCAGGACCCTTCAACCATTTGTTCTGAAAATTGGCAGGTGTGTTAAGTGTGTGGAGGGACATGTTATTTGTACGTTTCATGCAAAGTGGATGGAAGACAAAGAAGTTGTAGCCATGAATGCGTATGGACCTTTTCTTAAAATCAAACCATTCAATTGTTTCTGAAATCTGTTTCCTTTATTGAATCATTTCAGAAATTGGTACACATAATGCCCTCCATTGGGGGTATAAGCATCCCAAATGTCATCACAATTGAATAAGAAACAAAAATGTTATAGCTGGAAATATGTTTTTCTGTATTTTCCCTTTATTTCAAAAATAAAATGTTGTTTTCATTTCTATTTTCATTATTATTATTTGTCATTATTGCAATAACAAAAACAAAAATGACAATTTTCGTTATCGTTACTGCAATAACAAAAACAACATGCACACCCCTACCCCAGACCGTGGTAGAGTAGATCATCACGTTTGATGACCCGCTCCACCTAACCCCAGCCTGTGGCCAGAGCAGTTCCAGGAGGGCATGGTGACCTCATTGGCAGCCACACCTGCCCATCAGGGAGGAGGCGGGACCACACTGAGGAGCGCAGTGGGCTGGTTTGTGCGGACACATGTCCTCACATCCCCCGCCCTCTCCTCACCTCCTTCCCAGCCCTGGATGCCTGAACATTTGTTCAGCGTCTGGGCAGACCCCTGCCTGGGGTGAAGGGGCTCACACAGTAGGGAGAGGCATAACTTTACATTTTATTGAGAAAGGTAAGAATAATCCTCCTATTGAAATTTCATATTTATTTATTTATTTATTTAAAAAGATAATTACAATTGCAGTTGGAGTCAGTAATTGTTTTTCTTCCTTGTGCACTTTGATCATTTTAACTTAGGGAATGCACATATAAATGTATAAATTATCAAGTTCAAATAATGCAATAATGTTCAAAGTAAAGCAACACTTTACGGCAAACATTAGGGCTCCAATTATAGCTTCAAAGAATTGCTGAAGTCAAAAAGGAATCAGTATTATTGCTAGTAAACCTTTCATTAGTTTGTAGCTTCAGCAATTCCCTAAATTCCTTCCATACAGTTTTAATCGCACTGTAAAACCTAAGCCTTTGTGGAATATAAAGAATACTATTTATCACAGACACAGCGACACTCCCAACTTTTGTCCTTTAGACACAAAAAGGTACAGTACATGTGACAAAGTTAGGTGTGAGAGAGAAAAGGGATGAATGAATGGAACAGCGTTTAATAGGTTACAACTGATTCTCAAGTTTCTCATTGAAATCATTCCAGTTTGGGAACATGAGAATATTTTTAAGGAGGCAAACTCGACTAGAAATAATAGAAGAAATGTAAAATTGATGCCACATGGCGCTTAAATAACCTTTTTGCTTATCATACAAAATGTTTCTACAGGCACGCTGTCCAAACTGTGTGATGTAATTTTGATAAATTAATAGTTTTATTAACAGGTGGGCTAGGTTGCTGTGATTCGCTACCGGAAGCTGCCCTATCCTGTCACTTAGACCTAATCCAGAAGTTGCAACTACTGGGAGTGAATGAGCAGTGAGGGCACCTTGGCTGTACGAAGCTGGAAAAATGCTCAGTCAGGGGAAGGGAGAAACAGGGGCCAAGAGCCAAGCCAGGGAAGACCGCTTTGAGAATGAACCATGGCCAGGAACTGCTGAGCCAAAGACCTCCAAGAAGGATCGCTTCCCCTCCCTTCTGCCAGGGACTTGGATACTGACAGGCAAGTGGCCTGGAGGGGAACTCTGGAGCAACAGAAGCGTGTAAAGGCCCAGTGACGTAGCAAGACTGTGGTGGGCCTGGGCTCGTGTCACAATGATGGGCTCCCTAAGGGCAACGGGGAGAGGTTGGAAATGAAGTCGCTGGGGTGGGGGTAGGGCTCGCCTATGAAGGCGTCCCCCTCCCAGCTCTCAGCACATCCCCTTTAGGGGTAGGAACGAAGTTTTAGAAGTTGGTAGGGATAGCACTCCATCCCTGCCCATTCTTAACACTTCTTTCTTGATGGAGCTTTCACACCACTCGTGGCCAAAGCACCACTACAGAGACTCAGAGTGTGGGGGGCAGAGCGTTGGCCCCACTCCCTATTCCATCCACTCTGAAAGTTTCCTGGTGGTGTTCAAGCTGTTTGCAAAGGGTCCCCCTAGTGACCAGGGCCCAGGCTCAACAGAGGCTCGCAGCCAATAAGTGACACGGGAGCTCATGGCACAGACCCCAGCAAACAGGACAAGACAGCAGAGGAGTTTGCCTGGGAGTGCTGCTGGGAGCAGCGGAGTGTGAACAGGACAGAAAGAAGTGAAGTGGAGTGAGGGTTTGTTTGCCTGCCTGCTAGTATAGACCTTGTGGTGTGAGGGTTGGTTTGTTTGATAGCTCAGGCTGTGTGGTCTGATGGTTTCTTTGTTAGTGTGCTCAGGGAGTAACCTGTTGCTCATAATCCTGCCCTGATTAGGAGGTGGAGCTATATTTTGCTGACTCAGAGGCACAGGCCTCCAGAAGTTGAAAAGACTAGCAGCCAGCAAGTGACATAGGAGCTCGCAGCACTGGCTACAGCGAACAGGGCAAGACAATAGGGAAGTTGGCGACAGCAGAGAGAGAGAGACGCCGGGTGTTGCCAGTAGGGATGGGCGAACGCGGTTCGGAAGTTCGGTGTTTGGCCCGAACTCGACCTGTTCGGACTGCTGAACCCGAACCTGAACATACCGAGCAGAACCAAACACCGAACGACAAAATGGCCGAACATACTGGACAGAACACCGAACGGCGAAATGGCCGAACAGTTCGGATCGCGTTCGGTGGTACTGTCACTCTGTCACTG
>QEPC01012154.1:115505-130334 GCA_003113815.1 Sphenodon punctatus
GGATTTCAATAGCAGCGGCGGTGCATCTAAACACTGCCCGCATGACTTTTCTAACGGCAGATTATTTACATCTGCGAGCCCAGTGCAACGTCTGAAAGTGCCCTTCGATTGTAGAATGCTGACCATGACATCCCATAGTTCGATATTTAGCAATTTCAGAAAGAGTTTCTGGCATCCTACTTTCCCAGTATAGGTCTAGTCCCAGTCTAGAATAAACCTTCCAGGGTTTATTCATCATGCTGGAGTCAGCGGGATTCCTTGAGTGTGTCAAGTTAAACTTCAGAGTTTGCCGGTTCCCATTATCCGAGTTGAATGAATGAATACATTTATTATGCGTAGCCACTGGCCATAGCATCATTATCTGAGTTTGAAATTCCTCCCTTATATCCTAATCCCGATTCCTGATCCTGTAAATGCGTATGGCCGTACAGTTTCAGTAGCACTCTGTGTGCAAGGCTCAAGGTATTTTCAGACATGACGGCTGAGAAGCTGTCACCTCAGGTAGGGGTCTGTCTGGCCGCCAAACAAACCTTCCGGGGGCTGGGGATACGGCGGTGGACGTGGACGGCTCTGCCTGCCCAGAACTGCTCCAGCCATTGGCCAGGGTTAGGTGGAGTGGGCCATCAGACCTGATGGTCCAGGACACCTACCCTGAACCGTGGGCAGGGCGTAACACGGGATGTGTGCTGGCTGGGAGCCTAGCGTACATCCCCATGGTAGCCCTGCCGTGGTCCTGGGTTACTTCTGCTCCCGCCCATGGTAAACGTCTGGCTGGGCGGAAGCAGATGTCACCCCACTGCCCATGGCCACGTTCGGGTAAGCGTCTAAAAATACCCTGAGTTTGGCCCCAGGCACTGAAACTGGTCTGGCTCCAAATGCTGGAATTTCTGTCATTTGAAAGATGTTGGGTGGTGGATGGGTTTGAGTTGTTTTTAGATTGTATACACAAAGACCGTTCCAAGAGCAGTAAGGTTTTAAGCACCCAGAAATGAGGAAATGCCTCGGGGAAACTAAAGTTGTCCAGCAAATTAAACTGCTCCATCATGTTCATTTGCATTATCACTGTCCCTTCAATTATACATCCACCTCCTGTTTGTCCGACAGAGTCCTTGCCTCATTCAGAGCACAGCATGATAGCATGAGCTCTGTGGTAAAACAGGACGAGATCTGGTCGAGGTCGATTCTATCCTCAACTCTGCCAAAACTCCCAAATATAAGACTGTCATAAAGCGTACATCCAAGAAGGCCAAAGTAATGATACAGAGCTTTAATTATGACCTTGCTTAACTGAGTGTAACCTTAATGTTCTTTTAGCATAGTTTTATAAGTAGCATTATAGCGAACTCCAGAAATCTCTCCATTAATTCTCTTGTTAAATATTTTCTTTCCAAATAGGGAAAGCCATCCAAACTGGAGAATTCTGGGACGTTGTTGTAATTACAGCAGTTGACAAAAAGCAAGAATTAGCTTATCAGCAACAGTTAGCAGATAAGCTGAAAAGGAAGGAACTGCCGCTTGGAGTTCATTACCATGTTTTTACAGATCCTCCTGGACCAAAAATTGGTAGGTGCTTCATTTCTGATTTTTCGTGTTCCCCCGACACAGGGTGGCAGGTGCTAGCATCCTACTTCTAGCAGTCCTACAAAGAATCTAACAATTGTGCGTCTTTGGCTCTTTAGTCATTCAATACATAGAAAAGCAGACAGTTCATAGTTTGAGGATTCAGTATAATCTGACTAAGTTTCAGACAGATAAAAAGTGTTCATTTTGGAAAGTATTATGACAGAGATATCTCTTTCACTGAAAGTTTTCCAGAATACTGTTAAAAGCAGAATTATATTAATTAAATCACAAAAATGTGGCCTACTGGCATTATGGTTCTTTTGACTCAAGTGTGTAACTCTCATTAGTATTAATGAGTCTGTTGCTCCTTTGGCTGTCATATCAATTCAATAGAGCCATTAAGGCTTACACTAGTTTATGTATTATCCTTCATGCCTTTACATCATACACCACGTTGATTTAACTGTGAGTCTATATTAACAGTAACACATATTCTGTATTATGTGTCTTACTGCAGTATCTCATTCATTCATGTTTCTTAGAAATTCATAATATACAATACTTGTATATAATGGCACATGCTAACCATAGTCCTAAAATAATAGGGAAGTCATCAGAACATGCACCATCACCTTATACATTTAAGAATTTCAGTTGTTTACTTGGTTAGAAAGTAGCAACACTGTTTAGTCCAGAGACTCCCAAACTATGGCTTTTTTAAAACAGGCCACCCCCTCAGTGGCAGTCCATGGTCGTGCTGCTGGGGGGGGTGCACCCCCTTGCCCCTGCACAGAGCAGCCTGCTTTTCGTCAGTTGCCCTGTGCGGGGGGGGATGGGTGGAGGTGCGTGTTTCGCGGGAGCACGCACACGTGCCCGCCCACCCGCCGCTTTCCAACGGGACACGCCCTCCCATCTCCACTGCGTGGGCATGAGTCGATTTGTCCTGTTTAAAAAGGGCCAATAAATCATGACCACACGTGGAGCCCTACCCTTTCCGGATGGGATCATGCTCCCCAAATCATGTCTGATATAGTTTGTATATCTTTGTGGCTTTCTGGATTTCTTGGTTTGTACGGAGAATAAGATCTCAGTGCCTAAGCCTAAGAATAAGATTCTTATTGGAACCGCTGTGTTAACCCATTATTAAAGCATATGAACTAATCTAAAGAGTAGGGATGGGAAATCGTAATGAAAATCAGGGTTGGTTCAAAATCGGACCCACCCAACTTAAAATCAGCTTTTAGATCGTATTGATCGGAATCTGTTCCAATTCCAAGCAACAGGCGCTAACTCCAAGTGTCTGCCCCTAGCGCTGCCTCCCCCAGGCCAGGCGCTGGGCAGAGGTCCAGGAGAGACAGAACTGGGGCTAGAGGGACCACGCAGGGATGAGGAGGAGGGATAGTTGCCTCCCATGACCTCTGCTTGGCGTACATGTCCCCCGGACCCCGCCCAAAGAGGAGTCTGGGGTAGGCAGGGGTCCTGGGAGGCAGCGCTGGGGGTAGAGGGGCTACGGGGATGCAGAGGGGGGGATAGTTGCCTCAGGACCCCTGCCCAGCACCCGCCTCCCCCAGACCCTGCCCATGCCTGCCTGCCGCAGCGCCCGCCCAACACAGCTTTCGCAGCCATTTTGGAAAATGGCGGTCAGTCTGCACATGCCCGGCTGCAGGCTGAGCATGCGTAGACCAGCTGCCATTTTCCAAACCAGCACTGATGCTGCTGGCGTCATTTTGGGAAATGGCGGCACATGCACAGGATGGCCATGGTGGCTATTCTTGCACGTACACTGTTATTTCGTCTAGTATTTATGACCGGTGCAGTCCTGAGAAGGCCGCGCTGGGCACTGTAGGTCAACTCGCCAGATTCCAGAGCCTGAGAAAAAAGGTCAGTTGACCACCTACCCCACTCTGCCTCCCCAAAATCCCTGATCGGCTCACACCTACCCCAGGCTTCTGCCCAGCTGCCCACCCCAGCATTGCTGAGGCAGGCAGGCAGGGGTCCGGGGGAGGCAGGCAGGCAGGGGTCCGGGGGAGGCAGGTGCTAGGCAGGGGTCCTGGGGAAGGCAGAGCTGGGGGCAGTTTGGCTCATAGAGAAGCTCAAAGAACCTTGGAGCAGTGCCAGCACCACTCCAAGGAGCTTGATAGACCCCACCAGGGGAACTGAACCTTTGGGATTGTATCCCCCGGTAGGATCGGATTGCTTTGGATCAGTTCAGTTCATCCAAAATTGGACCCATTGTATTGATCCAATCCCAATGTTCCCATCTCTACTACAGAGTAAGCAAGGCTGTTTGAAGAATGTAACATTTTAGCCTATCTCAGGCTGAGTGAAAAGAAAGAAAAAGAATCCTAGAGTTGGAAGGGACTTTGATAGCCATCTAGTCCAATCCCCTGTGGAATGACAAATTCAATTCTCCACAATACAAATCACTTGAGGTGGCAGAAGGAGAGGCCGGTCACAGTATAGTGCGTAGCTGTTTTGCCTGACTAGATGGCAGTTTTGATATTCAGGTTAGTGGGCTTCAGAGATAATTCTGCTAAGATGAGTAGGAGAAATTCTGCCCTTTCCAAATTGTCATTCTAAAGTTCTCTACTGCTGCAGGTAAACATCACAAATTCTAAATTTGAATTCTAAATTTTAAATCCCAAAGTCACAATTATTTTTTAGTTCTAAGGACGCTTTAGGCCAAGATACTTGGCCTAAAATTTTGAAAAGCATCGTAGTAGCCCTTTCAAATTGAATTTACTGTGTCAGATCCTAAACCTGACTTTTTACAGAGACTTAGGGTATTTTCAGACGTTACGAGATCACAGTCAACCATGGTGAATCCCCACGTGGTGATCGTGATCCCGAAGTTCCCCCCCAGATGTTCACCCCTGTGAATCACGGGGGGAATCACATTCAACACACAAACGGAGGTCCTGGCCGGACCATCTCCGTTTGCGTGTTGAATGTGATATCCCCCCGGCCCCGTGATCAAGGGGACCGTAATGTCTGTCCCCTTACCACAGTCCAGAATCAGCAGCAGGATTCCAGGCCGTGGTCAATGCGGGCGGGCACTGCGGCTGCATTGGCCGCAGCGCCCGCCGTCTCCCAAGGGGGCGGACGGCCATGGGGGGGCGGGGCCGTGCGGCCGCACGTTATACCGCACGCCCCCCCCCCGGATTCCCCGCCGGGGGTTACATGTTGGCCCCGGCGGGGAATCAGTAGGGTGTTTCCGTGGCAGGACGAATTGAGCCCCGTCACGTCTGAAAATTCCCATAGGCTTTGAAATGAATTTTAAATGCACAAACATTTTTTTTTCCTTTCTCTTAAATGAAAGTGTTTATCTTGGAGCTCCAGAGAGCGCATGCTTGTTAAGCTGCCTAAAAGCCAGCCCATTGAAACTGTTGTTCATGCTGCTAGGGAGTGATCCCAGGATGCACCCAAAAGTGTATATAGTCTGTTGTTCTTTTAACTTCAGTCCATGTTGAAATGTTTTCTAGGAAATGGTGGATCAACCCTTCATGTTCTTCGGTGTTTGGAAGAGCAGTATGGTGATAAATGGAAGTCCTTTACTATCATGTTAATTCATTCTGGTAAATCCTTTTAATAATTTATAGTTTCTCTTGTACTTTGTCACCAAGGGAAAAACAGTGAAGTTTGCGATTTCATTGTCATATATTTTTCTCTCCTATAAAATCAAACTCAAGGTGGGTTGACTTGTCAGTTTATGTGAGTATGGACTGGGAGCTCAGCTCCCGTTTTCCTGGCTATCTTGGTCTGGAGAGAGGTGGGCGGAGGCAGCAGCTGACTTGGGCTCCCTTTCATCCCAGAGGGATTACTCACGTGTTTTTGTTGGTAAATGTTGATAGTGATTTTGGGCACTGGAGGGAACAGGGGAAGTAAAGATAAAAGAAAAGGATGAATTCAAGACAGAAGAGCTTACCTGCTCGCTAAAATAAAAAATGGATTAATTCGTACTCCACTGTTTTCCATACAAGTGGGCTGTTTCTTTTCTTACTTTTGAGATGAAATTACAGAGGGATGAGACAGTAAAGATGAGGAAATGCCCTTGCTAAGCATAATGTCTTTTGGTCATAATTGGAATTTGACTTGGAATCCATTATTAGAACATAGAATAATTGCATTATGAAAGTCATTTTTGGTTTTGAAAGCGTGCTTAGAATACAACACCAAGGTTTCCTTTTGCATACATATGGATATGCGAAACGTCCATGTCAGAACTGCAACACGTAACTTCTTGTTGACTGTATATATCGAGGGCTGATAGTCTTGAAGTAATATGCAATTGCACTGTGTGTACTAAAACTCAACTTTTTTTTTTTTTTTTAAGGTGGCTATAGTCAACGTTTACCAAATGCCAGTGCACTGGGAAAAAATTTCACTGCTTTGCCTTTTGGTGACCCTGTTTATCAGATGCTGGATCTAAAGCTGGAAATGTACATTGATTTTCCTACCCACATGAATCCAGGAATTCTGATTACTTGTGCAGACGATATTGAACTTTATAACATTGGAGCAACAGAAGTCATAAGGTTTGATAAGCCTGGCTTCACTGCTTTAGCTCATCCTTCTGATTTGACTATTGGTACCACACACGGGGTATTTGTGTTAGCTCCATCCTCAAGTTCGACAGAAGAGGGAGAACTTGAATACCGATCTTGTCATCGTTTCCTACACAAGCCTTATATTGAAGAGATGCATCGTTCGGGTGCAGTGTGCATAAAAATAAATTCTTCTTCACTGACTTCTTTCAGAGAACGCTGTGACTCAGAAATGGACTCTGAGTATGTGTACACAGACAGTTTATTTTACATTGATCATAACATTGCAAAACAACTGCTGACCTTTTATAAACAGATGGGCACTCTTTGCTGTGAAATAGATGCATATGGTGACTTTCTCCAAGCACTGGGACCCGGAGCAACTCAAGATTACACCAAAAACACGGCTAATATCACCAAAGAAGAATCACAGTTAGTAGAAATAAGGGAGAAGTTGTTTTCTCTTCTTAAGGGAACACCACTCAACGTTATAGTCTTAAACAACTCCAAGTTCTATCATATTGGGACTACTCAAGAGTACTTGTTCCATTTTACTTCAGATAGTAAGCTGAAACTGGAGCTTGGTTTGCTGTCTGAAGCGTTTAGCATCTGGTCCGATCAAGGAGAACGCTCTGAAAAACCAGCCTGTGTCATACAAAGCATACTTGATTCAAAGTGTTTTATAGCACCTGGCTCTGTTGTTGAGTATTCAAAGTTGGGACCAGAAGTTTCAGTAGGAGCAAACAGCATTGTGAGTGGTTGTTACATTAGTGCAAAAGCAGACATACCATCAGAGACTTTCATAAGCTCCGTAAGTGTCAGAATTGCTGGACAGTTAATGTATGTGAGTATGGTGTTTGGTGTAGAAGACAATTTGAAAAAGGCTGTGAATTTGTTGTCAGACATACATTTACTTAAGATTTTTGGAGTTAATTTTAGGTGGTGCCTTGAGCTCTGGGACTTGACCATTTCAGACCAGCTCTTTTCTGGTGGTGGCAAGACTGGTTTCGGTTTGTGGACGGCTCGGATTTTCCCTGTTTGCTCTACTTTAAGTGATTCTATTAGCGTGTCATTAAAGATGTTAAACGCTGTGCAGAGCAAGTTAACTTTTAAGTTGAATGACTGTAAGCTGCTGTCTGTTGAAGAAATGCTGCTCTACAAAGATGTAGACGACATGTTGAAATTTAGGCTGCAAATTTACAAAGAAATCACTCTACAAAGACTGAGAGAGAAATCTTGATTTGTATGTTGGTTGCACACTTTGCCTTTCTTTAATTTGAGGATGATTGATTGCTTTCAAGCTTGCAGAACCCAGAAGCAAAAAGTATACATATTTTCCCCCCGTTTCATTGAAGTAGAAATAATGAAATTGCATTAACAGCGTTATTGTAGCATAACAACATTAATAATGCAAAAATGCAGATAAACTATTCTTTTGATGAAAAAATTAATGAAATATTTCAAATCTATGAAAACATGAAGAGGCAAATTTTCTTGGGGTATCCATTATTATGGTTATTTTTAATTTTTATTTTAAGTTTTTGTTAATAAGAATAGGAAATGGAAGATATTAATTGGAAGTTTTATTGAAAACTACTTAAACCTTCTTCAAAGAAGAATATTGGCTCCAGCAACATTTCTGTCAGAGCGATGAATCATAGTTCCTTGTTCTTAGACTTTCCTTTTATAATGATTGTTTTAAATGACTGAGGCGATTTTCCATTAACCCCCCCCCCCAACCCAAAAAACCAGAAGTGTAGTTGAATAATGTTTTTTGTATCTGTTTGCACCTATATCCGCCAGGGTCTCTGTGCGTTTCTTCATAAAGAATACGGATTGATTAGTGGGAAAACGTATCTAAAAAGCTGTGATTTGAAATATCATAAATAAACGGAAGTATTGACCTGTTATGTGCACATTTTCATTTCTGCTCTCGGGTCATACACGATAGCATAAACCATTCAAGCACTTTCCTCTAAACCAGTAGTGCCGTTTTAGCAGGCATTGTTCTTATACTTACAAATATAAGCTAGCTGATCTAAAGTACAGAGAGAGATTCTTACCAGTGGCACTAAATGATTCATTGAGAGAGCCCTAAGCAAATACCACAGTAGTAATGTTGTAATGAACACTGCACTCCGAATAATAGTATTTAAGCTTGGAGGACATAGTAGTTTGGTAACTGCCAACCCTTTAAGTTCACCCAGACCACCGCTTCTGATAGAAGTTACACAAGCAGCTGGAACCCAGATTTTTCTGAAGTGAGCTACAGATTTAAGATTTCATTAGAATGATATTGATGCCTCCTAAGTTTCCTGGGAAAATGAATGTAACAAAAACCTGGAACAAACTTGTATTTTGAAAGCAGCACCATATAGTCACTCCTCTGAAGTAACATAGAATACTAGCTCAGCTTCCCTATTTTGCTTTTAACCTTTTTTTCTATTGTCTTTTCAGGCACAAAAGAACCTTTTCAGGGTAGCTAGATGAGAATACTTGCCTTTGTTGCTCTGTAATAATAATTGACCCTTAAACCAAAGTCCCTTTTTGTGATTGCAAATTCTCCAGCCTTTTCTGTATTTCCTCCAAAGCGTTTTCATTTCAGCCATCTTTCACGTGAATAATCGCTGAACATTTTAAACTACAAAGTTGACACATTCACACGTACTTTATAGAATACGAATTTTCAATTCAACTTTTGAATTCAAGTAACTTATAAACTATTCCATCCCTTTGTAATCTTGTACTCAAAATAACCCCTCTCTTTCACATAGGAGTTTTGGGGATTTACTACATATTGTATCAGAAATACCTGTGTTAGAAATTTGGTTATGGAAGCTTAGAAATTACATGAGTCAAGAAAGAATGTAACACTTTCTTTCGTAGCCAGCTATTCTGAAGTTTTCTTATCACTTCAAAGCCTCTCTTTTTTATAGGACCCTTATCCAAACCGTACCCTTGTATCTTCTCAGAATCTCAGGATTCCCACTTTCTCCTTTTCCCTCCATTCAGCCAAGCAATTTTTGTCCTCCCTCTTGTCTACCTTTTGAATTGCAATACGTTATCTACGGTCTCCATCTTTGCAACTCTCATCTGATGACATATTGTCTCTCAGCACACCACCTCCAGAAGGGGAATGGACCAGTTAGGTTGGTCCGCCCCCGGCGGCTGATGGAACCTCAACGGTTCCAGGAGGCCCTGGGGGATGTAACCTTAGACCTTGATGACTACTCTGTCGATGAACTCGTCCGAGCTTGGAACATCTTGCTCGGGGAGGCCATTGACAGGGTGACTCCGAGACGTCTCCTACCTCTGTCTCGTCACCGCAGGGCCCCTTGGTTTACTAAGGGGCTGCGGTGTATGAAGCAGGCAGGTAGGCGACTAGAGTGACGCTGGCATCGGACTCGCACTGAATCCGACCAACTTCTCCATAGGGCCCATTTGCGTTCCTATATTGAGGCTGAGGATGGCTAAGAAAGAGTTCTTTGCTGCCCTCATAGTGTCTGCAAAGTCTCGTCCAGTGTAGCTGTTCCTGGGGCTGCTGGGGCTGGTCAGTCCGGCCTCCCTCCACCTGGATGGGGACTTGTCCCAGGCCCACTGTGAGGAGTTTGCCACCTACTTTGCAGACAGGATCGCTCGGATCCAGAGCAACTTTGACACTGGATTAGAGGCAGTAGAGATGGAGCGCGAGGTTATGGAGGCCCCGTCTGGTCAAGCTTCTTGGAATGAGTTTCAGGAAGTGACGCCAGTCAATGCTGTGGGTGTTCTGGGGTCTGTTAGAGCCACCAGTTGTGAATTAGACCCATGCCCGTCCTGGTTGGTGAAGGCCTCCAGGGAGACGTTGGGGACAGTGCTGGCGAGGGTAATCAATGCGTCCCTTCGGCAGGGGAGACTGCACCCCGGAGGCTGTGGTGCACCCCCTGCTGAAGAAACCATCCTTGGATGTGGACGCACTCGCCAGCTACCGACCTGTCTCTAACCTTCCCTTTTTAGGGAAGGTTATTGAACGGGCGGTGGCACTGCATCTCCAGGCACATCTTGACAGCATCAGTTTCCTTGACCCATTTCAATCTGGGTTTCACCCCAGCTATGGTACAGAAACGGCGTTGATGGATGATCTCTGCCAGGAGATGGACGCAGGACATTCAACACTTCTGAGCCTGCTAGTTCTCTCGGCTGCCTTTGACACAGTGGACCATGGGCTTCTGATGAGATGATTGTGAGCCCTGAGGGGGCTGGACGGGACTGTCCTTGGATGGTTCTGCTCATTCCTTTCAGGGAGAAGCCAGCGGGTTGTCCTGGGGGCTGAATCTTCCAGCCCCCGGGCCCTGGAATGTGGCATTTATTCTGTCTCCATTATTATTTAATGTATATATGCAGCCCTTGGGGGAGATCGTGAGAGGGTTTGGTGTGCGTTGCCACCAATATGATGATGACACCCAGCTGTACCTCTCTTTTTCAACTGACCCAGGTCCTGCCATCTCAGTACTGTCCCAATGTTTGGAGGCCGTGGCGGATTGGTTGCGGCAGAGCAGACTCAGGCTCAACCCTGATAAGATGGAGGTGATGGTGGTGGGTAGGGCGAAGGAGGTGTCAGCTCTCCTCATAGAGGGGGTCCACCCTCCTGTAGCCCAGCAGGTTCGGAGTCTGGGAGTATTGCTGGACTCAGATCTCCGCCTGGATCAGCAGGTGGAGGCGGTGGCTAAAGCTGCCTTCTGCTAGCTTTAATTGGTGTGGAGGCTGCGTCCGTACGTTTCCAGGCCTGACCTGGCCACCCTCATCCATGCCTTCATCACCTCGAGGCTGGACTACTGCAACGCACTCTACGTGGGGCTTCCCTTGACGCTGGTTCGGAGGCTGCAGCTGGTGCAGAATGCGGCGGCTTGTCTCCTTACAGGGACGAGCCGACGGAAGCATATCACCCCCGTGCTCCGCGCACTGCACTGGCTGCCTATAGCGTATCGAGCCAGATTCAAGGTGTTGGGTTTGACCTATAAAGCCCTACACGGTCTTGGCCCTTCATACCTCAGGGACCGCCTCACCCTCCACGCCCCAGAGCAGCCCCTTTGGTCCGCTGGGGGCGCCTTCTTGGAAGTCTCCCATGTAAAACGGGGGGCCACAATGGAGAGGGCGTTCTCGGTGGCCATGCCACAATTATGGACACCCTCCCGGAGGAAGCCCATCTGACCCCAAGTCTGTCGGCCTTCCGCCGTGCCTGCAAAACCTGGCTGTTCTCCCAGGCCTTCAGAGGTTGGAAGGGTGGGTTGGGATAATCATTTGGGGGGGGGGGGGTGTTTTTAGAATGTTTTAAATGTTCTTATTTTTGTATTTTACTGTTGATTATATTGTTTATATGTTGAAAGCCGCCCCAAGATGCCATGGGCATGAGGGGGCAGCTAAGAAATACAAATAAATAAATAAAATAAATAAATAAAATAACCCCTTGTTAAATATTCCTCGGGAGTGAATTCCACTCCTTTCTCTGTACCATGGTCACTTCTGATGAACCAGTTTTGAAGACCTAATTGTTCTTTTGTGGTTCCACTACTTTTGTTCCTCCTCATTTTGCCTAGGCAACTCTCACCAGTATTAGATCTTGTAGCCTTATCACAACTTCTGTTTTCCATTCAGGTCTGGACCAATAGACCGCTCTGGTCTGATGTCTGGTTTAGGGAATGAAATGCCCAACCAGTCTTTTCTTTCAGAAAGTGCTCCTTTTACATTACCGTCATCAAATCGCACCACTTTAAACAGCCTCGTTGCAACAGCTCAGTAACTTTTCTTGACTCTTACTAATCTCATACAGAAACCAGAAGCCTCATCAGGATTCCAGGGAAATCATTGGGTAAATTCAATGGGGTCCGAATTGCACCTTTTGTTAAGTAGACTGATCCGCCTCTTTTTCCTATTCATATCTGGGAACATGCAGTCACATTTCCAAGCCACGTGACACTTTTTCCGTCATGTATTTTTAATTTCTATGTTGATCATGAGTGATCCCATGCACTCCACCTGCTCGTTCAATGCTCGCTAAGCGAATTAACCTTTCACACTACAGTCATTCTAATCTAAAAATAAGTATTCTTTGAGTCTCTTGACTGCGTTCAGTTAGAATTTTAAATACTTTCACTTCAACCGCTTTCCCCATTAGAAAGAGTCACAATGCTACAACAAATGATTTAGCAGAATATATGACCGTTGTTTGTTCAGTGGAAGGAAATGCAAGCCAAAGTGAGAAACACCTTTCATGATATATATGTCACCTATATATGGTTCTTAAGTTTGCCGATATTTAACCTTGTAAAATTAAAATGGTCTTCCGAGTAGAGCTGAAACAAATATTTACAGTAATTGTGGGAAACCTCAGGACGAAAGACCAGATGTGGGCTTTGGTCCCATTCCAGTTCCTGGATCTGTCTCCTGGATCCAGTTCCTCCCTCTAAGTACTGAAAGGCTGAATTCAGATTAAGAGAGCAGAGATGAGGGCATACACACAAGGACAGGGGGTTGGGAGTTCTGGGGGGGATTGAAATATGTTGTATTTTGTTTATTTTTTATATGTGTTTTATATGTTTTTTATGTGAGCCACCCTGAGCCTTTTAAGGGAAGGGTGGGATAAAAAATTAAATAAATTATAGTTGTCTTCCATTCCTGTCCAACCTCTACTTATTCTGGGCACACATTCTATTTTTTACTTTCCAATATACAAATTTCCCCTTCAAGGGTGTCGGCGTTTCTAGACAGCAGCACCACCAGACTTGTCATGCTTTACATCATGGTTTCAGAGGTACAAATGTATTGTTCATTCATGACAACCACAATGCATGGGTGTTACATCCATGTTGTTTCCATAAACCCTGTGACAGAAGGACAATGATGTTTAGTCTCCAGTTGCTGGACTGGCTAATACGGTAGCATTGTTTTCCTACCGCTGTCACTTCTGCAGTCTTCTTGATGGCCCATGTATGACTCCCAGGGCTCCTCCCAATGTTCTGCTTGCTACACGGTGTCTTGTTTCCAACTTGTTTGTATCTAGGGAGCCTCAGTTTCTTTAACTGGTTACGTAACTTGGATCGTTTTCCCTTCCCTCGTTCTTTTGTCAGCAATGCCAGTGAGTTAGGTTGCTTTGCTCCTGGTGCCATAGGAGTTACTTCTGCTCCATTTATGGCTATTGTGCTTTTAATAAGCTTCCAGGTTACCCCGAATGGTTGGAGATAATAATCAGTCTCTTCTCTATGCTGTGGATAGATTGGGCCTCCCAGGCCACCCAGGAAACTTAGATTTTATTGCATTATGTAATTTTCTGTGCCAGTCCTTCCTTGATTTTCATTCTGCTGCTGTCTTCTCCTTTTCTTGGATTCTGTTCAGGTTACATGCCTTCAAGTACCATCAATTAGGTTAGCTGGCTATGTGTTTTTGAGGCGATACAATTAAGACCATAAGTGCCATACTAGGTCAGACCAATGGTCCATCCTGTCTCTGACAGTGGCCAGCTTTAGTGACTTCAGAGACGTGTGCAACAGGTCATAGTGAAGCGGTCTTATCCCCTCACCGACTTGACTAATAGGCATTCATGGAATTATCTTCTAAGAACACAATCCACAGGCCAATGACATACCCAAAATCATCTACAAAAAAACCACCCTGAGAGGAAAATTCTGTGAGGCACTGCAGCAAATGTTTGTTTGATATCCAAACATCTTCCTTCTCTCGTGATCTCTTCACCCAAGCTTGGGGAACCTTTCCCTCCCAAAGGCTAATTTGAAAATGAATACAGTCTCTGCAAGCCAGAGAGAAGTTAGCGGGGGGGATGTGGAGGTTTTTAAAGGGTGTGCTCTGGAAGGGGAAAGGAAGGGAAGGGTCCAGATCGTAGATCTGCCATAGGTGCATGTCCTCATCTCCGACCATCCCCTGAGCTAACTCTCAGTGCTTGAGGGCAGGGATTGGATCCAAAGGTGCCAAATAAAAAGCAGCCAGGGCTCCGCCCCTGCCTTAATCTATTTTAAAAAACAGGGACGTTTGTTTGGCCAGATCTGTTGTGCATAAATCCAGAGCTGTTTATAGTCCAGCTCATAGGATGGTAATTCTCAGGATCACACATCTTTCCTCCTTGGATCTGACTTGCTTTATTCCAGTCTTTACATGTCTTTGCAACTTTTTCAAAGTTTCAGCCACACAAGGTGCTGAGCACCCTTGCTTCAGTCCTGCCAAGCAGTTAAGTACTTGTTTCAGTGTTTTTCAGGGTTGAGGTTAAAGCAGTCAGCATCTTGCAGGACTGAGCCCCTCTGCTTGCTGAGCCAAGGGAAGTGAGGCTCAGGCTCATCTCAGTGGCATTGAATTCCTCTGCCTGGCTTACTGCTGTGATGTGGTAACTTCTGAAAACTGCATCCAAACAGCTCCAAATTGTCAGGGCATGTTCTGGTGATCAGGGGACAGAATCCCCTTGGTTTGGTAAAAAATCAGAAAACTCAAAATGGCCGTACCCATTTCAGCTCTGGACCAGACTGCCTTGACCCTGTCATGTGACCAGTTCGGTATCAGGGTCAGCAGGCCCTAGTGGGCCCCGTGGTAAAAGGCCATGCAGGGAGGCCTCAGGCCAGTCCTGGTAGGGTGATTTCAGACGTTACGGGCGGGCGGTTCACCACAGTGGATCCCCAGTGGGGGTGAACAAAACAACCACGGCCCGGGGTGAATAAAAGCCCCAAACAGACGGGACGGGACC
>QEPC01012154.1:149918-161950 GCA_003113815.1 Sphenodon punctatus
TCTTATGTCCTCTGTCACAGTGCTGCAGGATGTGACTGTGATGATAATTGGTCATCCTGGATATGTAAACTATGTCTCCTGATTTCTGGGATGCTATCCCCAAAGTCCCAGTTATGTCCCTTCTATGTCCAGCTGAGGGCCACCCACTATGCCCACCTCAAAGCGACTGTAAAGCTAGAAGCATGCAGTAATTGGCCAGTGAATGCATATGTCAGTCTTTTGGGTTGCTCCACATCCTCCCTCTTAGTTTCTCTCCTCCTGCCATGGCAGGTGTCTGCCTCTGACTGGCACTGCATGTGCTGCTATTTATCTGAATAATGATCTTCAACGGGGACAACTTCAATTGCTTATACAATTGGGTCCCTTTATCAAATTGTCCTGTAGATTGGCAGAGATGACAGGGAAGGTATGTGATACATTTCTGCCAAATATCTTGTAAACAGGATGAAATATACAAATATTACAGCTGGAAATGTATTTTGAAGTTAATGTCTTATACCATCAGGACCCTTCAACCAATCATTCTAGAAATTGGCGGGTGTGTTAAGTGTGTGAAGGGACATATTATTCATATGTTTCATGCAAGGTGGAGGAAGACAAAGAAGCTGTAGCCAAGAATGTGTATGGACCTTTTCTTAAAATCACACCATTCAATTGTTTCTAAAATCTGTTTCCTTTATCGAATCATTTCAGAAATTGGTACAGATAATGCCCTCTATTGGAGGTATAAGCATCCAAAATGTTATCACAATTGAATAAGAAACAAAAATGTTATAGCTGTAAATATGTTTTTCTGTATTTTCACTTTATTTCAAAAACAAAATGTTGTTTTCATTTCTATTTTCATTATTATTTGTTATTTTCATTATTGCAATAACAAAAACAAAAATGACAATTTTAATTATCGTTATTGTAATAACAAAAACAACATGCACACCCCTACCCCAGACCATGGTAGAGTAGGTCATCACGTTTGATGACCCGCTCCACCTAACCCCAGCCTGTGGCCAGAGCAGTTCCAGGCGGGCGTGGTGACCTCATAGGCAGCCACACCTGCCCATCAGGGAGGAGGTGGGACCATGCTGAGGTGCGCAGTGAGCTGGTTTGTGCGAACACATGTCCTCACATCCCCCGCCATCTCCTCACCTCCTTCCCAGCCCCGGATGCCTGAACCTTTGTTCAACATCTGGGAAGACCCCTGCCTGGGGTGAAGGGGCTCACCCTGGGGTGGGTTTAAGTGTGGTGGTTCACTAAGTCGTCACATGTAAAAATACCCACAGTGTAATTAAAAAGTGCCACCTAATGAATCATCAACATTATTTTCTATTTTACCTAGAAAAAGCTTCTTCCCAACCACTGAATCAGTTGAACTCTGTTTAGTTTAAAGCATTTGCCAACACACAGTAGGGAGAGGCATAACTTTAAATTTTATTGAGAAAGGTAAGAATAATCCTCCTATTGAAATTTCATAATTTTTTTTTTAAAAAAAAAGATAATTACAATTGCAGTTGGAGTCAGTAATTGTTTTTCTTCCTTGTGGACTTTGATCATTTTAACTTAGGGAATGCACATATAAATGTATAAATTATCAAGTTCAAATAATGCAATAATGTTCAAAGTAAAGCAACACTTTACTGCAAACATTAGGGCTCCAATTATAGCTTCAAAGAATTGCTGAAGTCAAAAAGGAATCAGTATTATTGCTAGTAAACCTTTCATTAGTTTGTATCTTCAGCAGTTCCCTAAATTCCTTCCATACATTTTTAATCGCACTGTAAAACCTAAGCCTTTGTGGAATATAAAGCATACTATTTATCACAGACACATCGACACTCCCAACTTTTGTCCTTTAGACACAAAAAGGTAGAGTACATGTAACAAAGTTAGGTGTGAGAGATAAAAGGGATGAATGAATGGAACAGTGTTTAATAGGTTACAATTGATTCTCAAGTTTCTCATGGAAATCATTCCAGTTTGGGAACATGAGAATATTTTTAAGGAGGCAAACTCGACTAGAAATAATAGAAGAAATGTAAAATTGCTGCCACATGGCACTTAAATGACCTTTTTGCTGATCGTACAAAATGTTTATACAGGCACACTGTCCAAACTGTGTGATGTACTTTTTATATATTAATAATTTTATTAACAGGTGGGCTAGGTTGTTGTGATTAGCTACCTGAAGCTGCCCTATCCTGTCACTTAGACCTAATCCAGAAGTTGCAACGACTGGGAGTTAATGAGCAGTGAGGGCACCTTGGCTGTACGAAGCTGGAAGAATGCTCAGTCAGGGGAAGGGAGAAACAGGGGCCAAGAGCCAAGCCAGGGAAGACGACTTTGAGAATGAACCATGGCCAGGAACTGCTGAGCCAAAGACCTGCAGAGAAGGATCCCTTCCCCTCCCTTCTGCCAGGGACTTTGGATACTGACAGGCAAGTGGCCTGGAGGGGAACTCTGGAGCAACAGAAGAGTGGAAAGGCCCAGTGATGTAGAAAGACTGTGGTGGGCCTGGACTCGTGTCACAATTATGGGCTCCCTAAGGGCAATGGGGAGAGGTTGGAAATGAAGTCGCTGGGGTGGGGGTAGGGCTCGCCTATGAAGGCATCACCCTCCCAGCTCTCAGCACATCCCATTTAGGGGTAGGAACGAAGTTTTAGAAGTTGGTAGGGATAGCACTCCATCCCTGCCCATTCTTAAAACTTCTTTCTTGATGGGGCTTTCACATCACTAGTGTCCAGAGCACCAGTACAGATACTCAGAGTGTGGGGGGCAGAGCGTTGGCCCCACTCCCTATTCCATCCACTCTGAAAGTTTCCTGGTGGTGTTCAAGCTGTTTTCAAAGGGTCCCCCTAGTGACCAGGGACCAGGCTCAACAAAGGCTCGCAGCCATTAAGTGACACAGGAGCTCATGGCACAGACCCCGGCAAACAGGACAAGACAGCAGAGGAGTTTGCCTGGGACGGGAGTGCTGCTGAGAGCAGCAGAGTGTGAACAGGGCAGAAAGAAGTTAAGTGGAGTGAGGGTTTGTTTGCCTGTCTGCTAGTATAGACCTTGTGGTGTGAGGGTTTGTTTGTTTGATAGCTCAGGCCCTGTGGTCCTAGAGTTTGATAGCTCAGGCTGTGTGGTCTGATGGTTTGTTTGTTAGTGTGCTCAGGGAGTAACCTGTTGCTCATAATCCTGCCCTGATTAGGGGGTGGAGCTATATTTTGCTGACTCAGAGACACAGGCCTCCAGGAGTTGAGAAGACTAGCAGCCAGCAAGTGACATAGGAGCTCGCAGCACTGGCCACAGCAAACAGGCCAAGACAATAGGGAAGTTGGTGGCAGCAGAGAGAGGGAAGGAGAGAGACACCGGGTGTTGCCAGGGTCCCTGCCTTGCTTGTCTCCCCCAAGTGTGTTGTGTGACTTTTTGCCCTGGACATTGTTGCTAAGCTGCACAGGGGACTTCACAAGATGGATAGCCTCACTCCAGGGTCTCCTTGTGTGGAAACGTCCCTGCCTTCCAGGACACAGCTGATAGGAGCAAGCGCTGTGAGTGACTGATTAGGCCCACCCCGGTTTCTGGCTAGGGCCTGAAAAGATCTCTGCCGCAGCCTCTGGTCGCGCACCGAAGGGCCGTGCATACAAGGTCCGCGTGCACAAGGGTGTGGCCCTTGAGAGATGCCCTTGAGAGGACCAGGATGTTGGTTGCTCAGGCCCTGCTATTTACTTCCTAGAGCATGAGACAGGATATCCGGTGGACTCGACTCCCAGAAGTCCTTGGTCAAAGTCAGTCAGCTGATTATATTGACTGTGTTCTGTATTGTTGATCTATTATATTTTATTTCAGGGGTGGGTTTGGTCAAACCTATGCTCTGTTTAGGAGCAAGATCGCATTAGTATTTGGTGGGGTAAATAATTTATGTAGCTATTGGCCATTGGCTTTATTGTAGTTGTATTTATTGTTGGGGATGGGCTTGGTTAAGCTTTTATTTTGCTTAGTAGCAAGCTCCATCAGGTTGCGACTCTGTTTACAATTTTGTAAATAATTCCTTCAGCTATAATTACAGATAGGCATGCTTGTTTAACTGAAATTAATGAAGTTCCTGAGTCAGCTGCCCCATGCCAAAGATCTCCCTTACTATGTGAGGTAATGGATCCTTTGTAGGCAGGATACAAGTGGGGATGGAGGAAGGAAATGGTGATCCCCCTTGTGAACCAACAGCAGACTCTATTTATGAATACTGGAGAGCTGCTCAAATCTCAATGTATTCTAATAAGCCAGACTGTAGTGTTACTGTTTTCCAGCATCGCTGAAATGGAAAAAACTCTGGTGGTGAGATCACGGCCGTTAATACATGGATGGGGGTGGGGTGTTTCGGCACGGTGGGTGGGTATCCGTGTAAATGGACACACACACACCTCCACCCACGGAGCCCCCTCAGTTTTACCGAAGGACTCCATGGGTGGAGGCGGGTGTGCGATGGGTGCAGGTGGGTGTGCGCCAGGAGCGCGCACTCACAAGCACCCACCACCCATGGTGTTTACACAGGCTGCACACCCATCCCCCTACCCACCACCAGTCATGTTCACGAACTGCCTCCCCCACCACACACCCGCCCGAACACTGAGCGGGGTGTGTGTGTCTGTTTAAAAACAGCCTACAGGAGATTACACAATTACAGGAGATAGCGAACAAGCTTGATGTGCCGATTAAAGGGAAACCTATTCCATGAGGTATGATAGCGGAGTCTAGGAAACAACCCTATGATAGAGAAAATATTCAAGATGAACAACACTCCAGAATAGAATATGCTAGGAGGAATAAGATGTTAGCTATTTGATCTCAGCCTGCGTATTCTCGAATGAGGCTTGATAAGCTCTCAATTGCACTAAAAATTCATCCCCTGCCTAATAGTTTCATTCCAAACTGGTCAGCCAAACAACATGTTAAGAGAAATATTTTTCAACTCATGGCAATTATGATAGAGGTCTCAGAGATTCTGGATATAAAATGGTTACCCTGGGATGCTTCGGCATCAAGGGTAGTGATTAAATTTCAGGAAGAAGAGATTGTAAAGAAAATTTGGGGGGGGCAAGGAAACACCCTTTGACATGGGGGATCTCTATTGATAAAGTATTTAGTTCGACTCCCTCTATTTTGGCTAGAACTGGGAAAGAGTGTCCACCATGTGGAGAAAGTTGTCCAGTTGTGTTTAGTGAGTCCCCATTGTTAAACACATCCCAATCCAGCTTTAACATGGAGACCCTCCCCAGCTCTGAGCTGCCAAAGTCTCCTGCTGTGGTGGAGAGTGACCTAGTTCAATCTTAGTAAAACATCAAATTGATGGAAATGTGTCTGTCTGAAACTATACCAAAATCAAAGGAAAGGGCTCATCTGGCTACATTTTATAATCTTTCTATTACTGAGCGGGATAAAATAACCCAAAGGCTAAGCCTTATGCAAAAGCAGATTAATAAAAATACTTTGGAGTACTTAGTGCCTGAGTTACAGACTGCTTCCACCAATGAAATTATTGTGCAGAACCCAAAAGACTGGGCTCAGATGAGATGTCTATCCCTTGATGAATTAGGTGAGCAGGTTATGAAGACTCAGGAGTTGGGAAGAACCCCCTCCAAAGACATTGCTGCTTGTAATTTGCACCCAGTTTTGCAACATCCAAAATTACCTTTGCCTGCGGGAGCTTTGGTCTCCATCGAGGGGCAGGATCCTTAGATGCAAACCTACCCCTTATAAATTCAAACATAGAACAGGCTATACCCCAGGCAAATTGAGTTATTTCTGCAGAGTCACTTGAGATAGTTGATTTTGATGTTGAGACTTTGACACAAATCCCCAAAATTGATTTGCTATGACAAGTGATCCAAGTACAACAGCCAGAAGGTGGCCATGCTCTAAATATTCTATCTTGGAATGTAGCTGTTTGGAAGGATTTGCAGGATTTATTCAAGAAATTTAATATACTTTGTCTACAGGAGACTTGGACAGTTGACACGGCTGGATTGAGTCTATCCGGCTATAAAACTTGGGCTCAGCCTGTATGTAGACGGGCCAAAATGGGAAGACCTGCTAGTAAGATTAATCAGTCTGTCACTCCAGATTGATAGTGAATTAATACCCAATGCCCCCGTAAGTATTTTGGTGGTTAATATCTCTTGGGGTAAGGAATCAACCATTATTATTATAAATATGTATATACCACCGTTGGGGGGAGTTATAGACGATGCAAAGTTGTGGTCCACTGTTGAGGAATTCTTGGAGCAGCTAGATGATGCTTACCCATTGACTCCCATCGTTTTTCTCGGTGACATAAATGCCCGCACTGGGAATGATGATTCTAAAGTTGCTTCTGCCATGGGGTTAGAGGAGGAGGAGGATTGTTTTTTATTCCCTCAGAATATCTCCTCTTGTTGTGGGTGGTTCGCCCTCCCATGGTCTCTCAAGTGCGGAATCTGGGTGTGCTCCTCGATTCACAGCTCAGCCTGGAATCTCAGGTTGTGGCTGGGAGTGCATTTCAGCAGTTACATCTTGTCCAGCAGCTTCAGTCGTATCTCTCAGACTTCGACCTCGCCACTGCCATCCGTGCCTTCACCACCTCGAAGCTGGATTACTGCAATGAGCTCTATGTGGGGCTGCCCGAGAAGCTGGTCCGGAGGCTGCAGCTGGTGCAGAATGCCGTGGCCTGTCTCCTTATGGGGACGGGTTGCAGGGAGCACATGACAGCAGTGCTCCAGACTCTGCACTGGCTGCCTATAAAGCACCAGGCCAGGTTCAAGGTGCTGGTTTTAACCTTTAACCATGTGCCCGTGCAACCCTTGAGATCATCCATGGGAGCCTTTTTGGAGGTTCCCCAGGCAAGGTGGGTGGCCACCGATGTTAGATTTTTTCGGTGGCCGCCCCTGTGCTGTAGAATTCGCTCCTGGAGGAGGCTCGGTTGGCTCCCACTCTCCTGTTATTTCGGCATTTATGTAAGACCTGACTGTTCCGCCAGGCCTTTGGCAATAGGGAGGGTGAGGGGGGGAGGGTCTCTTTCCCTGCATTCTGTAAATTTCAGGAGGGGCGGAATAAAAATGTTATATAAATAAATAAATAAATAAATAAATAAATATCTAAGGATGCCACTCTTAATGCCACAGGACTCCATTCCTGTATAAATTGGAAAATCTTGAATGGGAGATCTATCTCTGATAGTAATGGTGATTTCACATTTATATCTTATAATGTAATGGAGTCGGTATTCTTAATTATATTTGTGTTCCTGCCCATTTATGTGATTTTTTACCAATTTTGTAGTATGAACATTTGGTGACAATGATCATCAACCTATAACAACTATCTGCCCCAATTGAAGGTCATGAAGGCCAATGAGGAGGATTCAGGGCTTACTCAGATAGATCTGAGTGGTATTAAAACCCTTAAATGGAATGCAAAGTTAGCTGAAAGAAGCAAAAGTTCTTTGCTTCAAGTGATACGAGTTATTGCAAAGAATTATTTTTGGCTGCAGAACCAACAAATGGAAACATACCAGAGGTATTCAGCCAAATAGTGACTAAGGGTAATTTCAGATGTGACGGGCCCAGAGGCCCACCACGCTGAATCACAGAGCGGGATCCATTTCAGATCCCGGTCAGGAATCAGTCCGGCCGTCCTTTAGACATGCCAGCCTGATTCCTACTGGGGATCGGGGAGGGGGCGGGGCTGTGCAGCACGACGTGCGGCCACACAGCCTCACCCCCCCACGCTTCCCCGGCCTCCTGACCTCCGGGACACGGGCAGGCGCAGCGGCCAATCTGGCTGCTGCGCCCGATCCCATCCCATGGTTGGGACCACAGTCCAGGATGGGCCAAACGTAACAGTCATTACTTTTGGCCCATCCCGGATTGTGGCCAATCTAACCACGCTTCCGGACCTCCGGGCGGCTGAAGGTCTAGGAGCGTGGTTAATTTGATTCCCGCCAGGTATTCACCGTGGTGAACATCTGGCGGGAATCTTTCAGACGTAACGGGACAAACGGCCACCACAGGGGATTCGCTGTGGTTGACCATGGTACTGTTACGTCTGAAATTACCCTAAGATAAGGGAAGGTATATTGATTGTGACTTGTACTGAATCCAATTACAACTCCCTCCGTACCCCCTGAATGCCAGATGTTTAAAACAGCAGTCCATAGGATTGCTAGAACTATTAAGTCCCCTCACGTGGTAAAACATTATATTGATATAATGAGCCATTATAGAGACAAATTAAAAGCCAAAAAAACAGCGTATCAACATTTTTTGTGAGTGTGCCAGAGGAGGCAATCAAACAGAATGACTCTACTAAAATCTGGAATCTGGTCAACAGGGGTACTTTGCAGGGATTTTGTCCCCTAGAGTCAAGCATATCAAGTGCTATCTGGCAGGCTCATTTTTCAGATATCTTTAATAAGATCCCAGATATTGACTTGAGTAATCTGGCTGGTTTAAATCAGAGTATGTTTCCCCTCTGGCAACTAGTCACAGAGTCTTGTGTAAGAACTCTTATTTTACGAATTCTAGTTAAAAAGGCCCTGGCAAAGATGCAATTCAAGGTGAACTGTTACGTGAACATATAGATTGCTGGGCTCCTACATTGTGCAGACTTTTTGTTTGTATAAACTCAAGCAAAATTACAGCAGGATGGAATTTAAGTATTGTACTCCCTATCGATAAGAAGGGAGACAGGAACTGCCCAGCCAATTATTGACCAATCAGTTTGATTAACATCGTGGCAAAACTTTATGCCAAATTCCTATTAAAGAAGCTTGTGCAATGGACAGGGGAAACCAATCTTTTTTTTTTTAGGAACATGCAGGCTTTCACGCCGGTTGTTTGACTATAGATCACTGTTACATATTGGCCCACTTGATCAATAAATATGTTCAAGTTAGAAAAGGCAAATTGTTTGTCACCTTCATAGATTTAAAGTCTGCCTTTGATACAATTGATAGGAATTTGCTATGGGCAAAATTAGAAATGACCAGCATTGACAAAAGATTACTCTTTCTTGTACAAAGGCTCTACCATAACACATATTTAAAGGTTAGACTGACTCCAGCAGACTACCTGTCTGATCCAATCCCCTCTTCCAATAGAGTTAAGCAGGAATGTATACTTGCACCCTTCCTATTTAATTATTTTCATAAATGATATTATTTCAGAGTTAAATGCTGATTCCTTCTATCCGATTAATATCCAGGGGAGGCAGCTGTCTATTCTTCTATACGCTGATGACACGGTGCGCCTTTCCAACACAGCAAATGGTATGAGAAGTCTGCAACTAGCATCGAGCACATATTGAAAGAAAAAACATTTAATAGTAAATCACGGGAAAACCAAGATTATGATCTTTGGGAAGAACCATCCTATACTCAAATGGCATCTTGATTCTGTTGCTATAAAGCAAGTAAGGAGTTTGGGGCTCCTATTCTCCTCTTCTGGCAGCTGGCTGGCCCATCTAGGCCTGATTAAAATGAAGTTGTCCCAATCTACAAATGGAACATTAAAGTTCTGGAGAATGGTTGGAGAGAGGATGGTTAGGCCAGTCCTCAAACCTTTAAAGCAGAAATTGTATCCAAAAGCCTTGTATGGGGAGGAGATATGGGGACAGTGTATCGACAGAGATTGAAACTTTTCAAAATAAGTATCTTAAATCAATTCTAGGTGTGCCATCCAGTACTCCAGCTTGCATGATTAGGGCAGACAGGCATGCTACCTATAGAGATTAATGTGTATTTATATACATTCTCCTACTGGTTGAGTTTAAAGGGTATGCCATCTTCCAAAGTTATGTTGGGCTGAACAATCAAATCCCGAATTTGCTTCTCCATGGAGGAAAGCGTTCTGTAAAATACTTGGTAAAGCTGGTTTTTCTATCAAATTTTTCCGGGACCTCCCCAAGGATGGAGCCAAAGAACTATTTAAAGCTTGACTTCAAGTTATTTTTGTTCAAATCAATTTGGCTTCATTGGCACATGTAAGATCTCACCTTGGTACTGCAAATTAAGGTTTGCCATCAGATGGAACGATATTTAGTTGTTATAGGTAATTTTACTATTTGTAGGGCTTTGACACTGCATTAGAGGGCAGGTATAACCAGATCCCTTTTGAATTGGGACTATGTTCTTGTGAGCTTCTACAAGTGGAGAATTTACCCCATTACTTGTTTAATTGCCTCCCTTCTGAAAATATAAAAGACAGCATTCGTTCCTTTCACTTCTTGATGGAAAAATGCATTGGAACATATTATTTAAATTGGCGTTCCTGTTGGCAAATCCACAGGAATATGTCATGTTAAAAGTGACTAGCTTAGCTCATGCTTTGGTAGTTATGAGGTGAACTCGTGGCAAAATGTAACCTGTGTAATTAATCTGCCTGCACTTGTTTACTGATGGATTTTTTTTATCATATCTGATATTTTTGTAACTGTTGCTCTGTTTGCCAGACATTTGCACAGTGCAAAATGGGTACTGTTGTTGTTGCTATAGATTTACTTTGTAATCTCAGGCAAAGGCAGAGAGAGACAGAGATTTCCCCTTCCCCTGTAGGTGTCTACCTGGAGCAATGACCAGACTAACTCAGGAGTCTGCTTAATACCCAACTTTACTAACAGTAGGGACAGGGGTAGAGGCTAGGTCAGGTACAGCACACAGACAGTATAATCAAATACAGAACAAATGGGCAACAGTCTCACATTCCGTTCTGCGACTGCTCATCCGTGGCAGTCCCCAGATAGCCTGAAAAGAGGGGTACAGACCCAGTCAAGCCAGCTCTCCCCAAGCTGCAGCTCCAACTCCCAGCTTATCAACAGTCAGGGGCCAACCAGGAGCAGGCGAAACGTGGCCTCAGCAAACACCCAGGGAGAGAGAAAGCACAACCTAAGCCAAAGACCTGTGGCAGTGCTGTGGAGTCAGCTGGTGTCTCCGGGACAGCAGGGTTGCTATAAGTCCTGGTCCTTGCAATTTGAAAGCTAATTTTAAAAAGCCAAAACTTTAAATGAATATTGGCATGGTTTATGTCAAACTGATATTTAATGGATCACTGGAAAAGTTCCATAATTACAGATTAGCATTACTTTTATATGTACAGTCCGTCAGCACCTACGCTCAAAGATTTTTAGGGGTTTATATGTATCCGATAAAAATTGTCTTTTTGTTAGGAGTAGGACTGGTTTCCCATGATGCCCTTCTTTGTTGCTTAAAATCCTTATAGTACTTTTGGTCTTACTTATAAGCCTTCCTTTATTGAAAGTCTTGCGTATGGTGAGACCATATTAAAGGACGTTATTATTTCATTTTCTTTTATTTGTATTTTGTACCATTAGTTTGAAAAATGTTAAACTTGAGGAGGCCATAAAATTCAGAGGAGGAAAAAAAACAGATGAAAGACACTGATCAGGAGATCAATTAAAGCAACAAGGCAAGAAAAATTATCAGCATAATTATTAATAGTGAATCAAGTTCTCTGGCAGAGCATATCAATGGGTGTTAACACATGAAAGGGTTTGTCCCCGGAGCCCGTGGTCGCTCCATGGGGGTCCCCCACCCCCGCCACCACTAAGGTCACTTTCAGACATGCCCCTCCCCGCCCCACACATATTCTGCTGCAGGGGGAAATACACAGCCAGAATATGCGCTGGAATTGGCCGGTCTGAAAGACACCCCCCGCATGACTTTGCCGGCAGAGACGCACGGGGATGCAGAGCAGGAAATCTAGCTCTGCATCCCTGCACATCTCTGCTGGCAAAGCCGCGCCGGGGGATGGCGGTGGGGGAAGGCTTTCAGACCAGCCGATCACCACATGTATTCTTGCTGCACATTTCCCCCCACAGCCAGAATATGGGTGATTTCAGACATTACGAGATCACACTCAACCACAGTGAACCACGCTCAACCCCCCCGTGGGGCCAAAGGGCCCTGAACGTCTGAACGGCACGCGCCAGATGTTCATCACGCTCAATACCTACATGGGGTCAGTTTCAACCACGGTTCCCGGGCTAGCCGGGGGAAGGTCCCG
>QEPC01012154.1:198178-210873 GCA_003113815.1 Sphenodon punctatus
TAAATAAATAAATAAATAAATAACTTGTTTCCAGCTGTCTAGCTTCTGATTCTTTGCTTCCAACTTGACATTGGTTTCCCTGCACATCTCTCTGTGGCCCCAGTCATGACCCCTGACTCCTAGCCCCAATCTGGGTACTGGACAGCATGTGTTTGCAATTCGGGTGTGGGAAAGGGCAGGAAAAAAACAACACTACCTTGCACAGCATTTGGGAACCCTGGCTTACACCACTTTATAACTGAATTTTTGTGATAATGAGAATGTTTAAATCTTGCTAATCTGTGGATGGATGGAACAGTTGCACTACCCGTTTTTAAATGAAAAACAAAGCATATTGCATTTTTGATTAAACACATCAGAAGCCATGCCTCATACCAAATTATAACTGAATCCACGTTATAATTTATTTATTCATTTGATTTTTATTTGTTTCCTGCCCTGCCCTGCCCTGCCTTGCCCTGAAGGCTCAGGGTGGTTAACAACAACAAAAATACATACATATAAAATACCAAAATAAACCCCATAAAGCCAGACATAAAATTCCCATAAAATACATCCCCAACCATAATCCTGCCTGTTAAATGCCAGGCCAAATAAAAAAGTCTTACATCGCCGCTGGCAGATGCTCATGCTAGAGCTTAGGCAGACCTCCAAAGGAAGGGAGTTCCACAGCTATACGGTAGCCACTGAGAACACCTCTCTTTATACCCTTACTGTGTGCATGCACTGCAAAGATGAAACCTGCAGGAGAGCACTCTCGGCTTGACCTCAGAGGCTGAGAAGGGGACATAAGAAGGGAGCTGGTCCTGTAGATATGTTGGGCCTCCACCATTTGGCATTAGGGTTGTATAATTTTGTAGCGTTTAATTAATCATGAAAACGAATGGAGCCACATTCATATTCCTAACTAAGGTAACGAAAGCAAATGAATAAGGAAACGACATTCATTTGATTCCATACATTTTCATTTTTTTGTTTAAATTAAAAATAATTTAAAAAAATATTTTTAAAAAACACTACACATGCGCAAAATAAGTGCTGGGGCTGTTCTGCACATATACACCCAGTGCCATTTTGGGAAAGGGCTGCTTATACGCAGAATAGCCTGCGTAGCCATTTGGTGCATGTGCAGTGGTTTTTAAAAAGATTTAAATAAAATAAAATGGAAAAAAAAAAAAGGTAGAGTCCTTTACAACCTCCCCCCCTCCCAAACAAATGGGTTTCTGGAAACGAAAACTAATGATGTGCCTTCTGCACACCCCTATTTGGTATGTGTTACAACAAGGCTGCACTTTATCATCAGATTAGATCTGAACCAGTCTTTTTGACATATCTCACAGACTATGATAAACGATCGAGGGCTATTTTTCTTACTTCCCCACCAATAGTTCTTGATGCACACTGCAAGATGATGTAATGTCTCACCAATATTATTTAGTACCAAAGTCAGCCTTAACCTTTATTGTGTATTGTCATAAGTCAATATTTCTTATGGAAGATCTCTCTATGTGGATTAAAATTCTTATGAGTCTGAAAAGGCAGAGTAAGTGGAAAGGCAAAGAAATTGGTAGGCACTGAGGCATGGGAAATAAGGGACTGAGTTTATTTTACAAGGGAGATCAGCAAGGATCAAAAAGTCACACGCACCAAAAGTCTCCACCGCGGTGTAAAGTGTTGGAAAAATAGTCTGAAAACAACTGGAGAGCAGTATGTTTATGAATACTAAGACTAAAGACGGGACTCAACAGCTATCAAAATCAGGATGTAAAAAATTTTGGAGCGTGAAGTTCTGAGACTGCTTCATTAGGCTTCAAATTTGCATAGCCTTTGTGTCATTACTGTTGTGCCATTATGCAAAACATTGTAGGGGGAGCATTGTTTGACATACAGACTTTGGATCTTCAATTAGAGACCAAACATTGCTCTGTGAGGGTTTTCGTGCTGAATTCAAGCCTTATCACTAGGGAGACCTTGTAAGCGCACAGTCATAGTACACACAGACATTGTATTATTTTAAGATGCTTGTTCATTCTTAAGTGTTATAAGAAGATTTATTCTGAGAAGTGTTCTAATTATAAGGAATTAATATCCATTTAGATAATTGAAATTAGTTCAAATATTAAGATAGAGGGTGAAATCCAGATTCCACCCACGTCAATAGCAAAATTCCATTTTACTTCAATGAAGCCAGGATTTTGCCCTAAAAAAATGAGTGTTTGAAGCTGCAGCTGTACCTTCAGGGTCCAGGAAAGGAGAGCAAAGTGCTGTTCAGATGGTAGAGGCTGGATCAATTTAGGCTGCAGAGAGCTGAGGAAACCATAGTGATTGCAAAGACACTGGGGTCATGGCCTCTGGAATGATGACTGCTACCTGCTTGGAAAGGATGCGGGCTGTTTTTAAACAAGCAAGGGTGGGTCCCTGGCTGCTGAATGGCACAGCTCAGGTGGAGTGCGTGGAGAGGGAATCGAACAGGTGGCTCTCAGTGTGCCTACCGCAGCGGCCGCCTTACACTCCCCCTGCCATTGACCATGGGGGAGGGGGAAGCGCACCAGGCCGGCCTTTAAAATTGGCATGTCCCACCATGAGCACTGGGGAACCCAGCCTTCCCAGTGCTGACAGCCAGTTCCTGTGAATTTCAAAGGCCGTGTCCCCCACCCACAGTGCCTCTGAGCAGGGGAACTATCTGCTGGAATAGGTGGCTATCCCAGTTTATACAGGCAGGGGATTCATTGACTTGCTCCACACATTGCACTCAGGATTTCTCAGCAGTGCACCATGAGTGGATGCTGAGTGGCTCATGGGAGCGCACAACCCCCACCCCACCTTCAGACAGGAGGTCGGATGAGTTGCTCCTAGGTGGCCATGCATGGTAGCATCTCATTTAAAAACACCAACTATCTCTCCAGTGCTTTCTGCAGAAGGGGGTGAATGCTACCCCCCCCCCCGCACATATGGATGTGCAGTGGGGCGGCATCCGTGGGAATGCCGTGGAGGGCGTGCATGCTCCCACCTCCACCCACTGCACACCCACGGAACAATCGGCCAGAACGGAAGTTGCTCTGTGGGTGGAGGTAGGTGAAGATAGGTTTGCGCCGCCCACGCACTGTACACCCGCCACCGCCTCCACCCATCCCCCAACCACTGCAGCCCATGTGGAAAGGGCCCTAGTCACATCCCTACATCACCCTGCTGTAATTTCTTGGGTTGTGGACTAGTTCAGGTTGTACCCCTGAAACAGGTATACAAGAAAGAGACCATCTCCCTGCAACCTCCTTTTCCTTTACACAAAGTCAGCCTCAAAACGTGATAAAACTGATTACTACATATTTGCTGTGTTCAACCGTATTTCTGCTCCAAGCATTTATGCATGCTCCTCTGCACTTCCCAGGTTTCGTGAACACAACAGTTTTACACAGCCAGAGGGTGTCTATTAAATCACACTGCAGGGTTAAGGGTTGATCCTATCTGTTTTTCCTTTATGTTCTTGAAATCCACTTGGCTTCCCCTGCTTCCACTAGTTAGTTTTACAAGCAGAACTGTCGATAATGACAAAGAAAATAACTGTCCCCAGCAAGAGTTTTTTGTTACACAGAGCTGTTAAGCCATGGCCCTGTTAGCAGTACCTAGCTGTAAAATAGTGCATTTGGGTTATTTGCACTGATCAGATGCTTGCTTGAATGTGAATGACACTCCTCACTGCAGCAGTATGATAACCAACCCCCATGGACCTCTCTCCCATTGGTGGCAATGGGGAAAATGCAGTGAACATGGGTCCCTGCCTGAAAACCAAGTTACATGTGAGTCTGATGTTATTTATTCACAAACCTTTCATTCACAAACCATGTTAGGAAAGAATTTCCTAACTTTGTTTGTTTTTTTAATTACAGTCCTGAGCTAAAGGGTCAGTAATTTCATGCTTTGTAACAAAGAGACTGATTTCCGAATTCCCCCACATCCTCGAACTTTCTTTTGAATATGGTTTTAAGCCGGAGAAATTTTAAGGAATGCTTGGGATTTATTTCACAAGCTGTTTTATCTCGCTTTGGTGGAAAAGGTTGTCGGGGTGGGGGCTGGATTTCAGCAGTTTGAAAATTTGTTCCCAACATTTCTTCATCCACCTTTATCTCAAACAATATCATCCTAATGGTTTTACAAGGAGATCTCCGGTACACGGTAGCAGATACGCTTTTGGCACCTCTTTGATGTCTAGGACCCAGTTCTGTCACCCTTACTAATATTTGATGTTTACCTTACTTCAGCTGCTTGGGGGTATGGATTGCAGATTAAACTAGATCTTGAACTCAGTGAAAATAAAGATAACATATCGGTAATGCTAGTAGAGTTTACACCAACACGGTTACATCAATAACAGCATTTATCGACAACGATGTAACACTCTTATATTGACAACAGCATTGAAATAGCAATGGGCCTTACCAACATTGTCCTTCCCTGAGAACATAAAGAGGAAGAAGAATCTCTTCCATTCCCCCCGCCCAACAAAACATCTAGCCTGCCCATAGTTGCAGAGATTGTGTGCCTGATGTGAGGACTGAATGCAGATAGAATATCAAAAGAATAGAGAGAAGCCTTGAATCCAATCCCCATAATACTGACTCCTTCGGCTAACGTTCATTGATATGGGTTAATTGGTACCCCTAGGAACGTTGTGTACATTTCACACTTCATTTCTGAGACACTAAAACTACGTACCAGCCTTTATGTTGGGTTCATTGTGTAAACACAGTAGAGCCTGATAGTGCAGCGGTAGGGAATGTCCAGCCCATGGGCCAAATCCAGCCGGTAGATGTTCTTTATTTGGCCCTGTTTCTGTTTTCTAGATGGAACCAGATCCTACCCTCAAGCACTGAAAAAGTAAGGTCAGTGGAAGGGAGTGGAGATGAGAGCAAAGACAGGGGATGAAACTACTCCTTCCTTGCCCCATCTTGAGAACCCCCAACTCGTGCCTGGCCCACAGAGCTTGTACTAATTTTCAAAGAGATCCACTGGAGGGCAAAAGGTTCACATCCCTTCTATAGCATAATATATTTGTGCTTATGACTGATGAGAGCACTTTAAATGCCTCATTAGAAAGAAAGCTGGAGCCAGCCTGCACACATTATAAACCCCCTGACACTGCACTGTTTATGGAAAAACAATGGGCAGCCTCATCCTCAAAACTGGTCCAAGCACCATGTATTATGACAGCTGTAAGAGTCTCATTCAGCCATTTCTACTCAAGTTGAGCAGGCCGTTTCACATTGGCAAAGGACTAACTTAATAAAATCTCGGCAGCAAGAGATCTGTTGAAGTTTTCCCCTCTGGCACAATGTATGCAGATTTGCAGTGTCTTTAGTATGATCACAATAAAAATGAGTTGCAATTAATTTTATCATTCTTCAAAACGTTATGAAAACTGTTCCGTTCAGCAACCCTTCTTCCATTAAACTGTTGTTTGTGCAGTACAGCTATTCCCCAAGTAGAGTGACCGCATTTAAACAAAAAATTGTCTGTATTAAACACTCTGTATGTCATGTTTCTTCACTAATGCTTCATCTTCCTTCAAGTCCTATAGTGTGGTTGACTAAAACAGTTTACAGCTAAGCAATCTAGTGAAAATGGAGTAATGTTTTTCTTTTCTCTTGTTCCTATCACATCTGAATAGATTCTGAAAATATCCACTGTTTTTCCTTTGCAAACCAACAAAGCAATTCATGTCCACTCTCATTTAAGACTTTTCCGTAGCATGTCAAGACATTGCCCTAAGAGGAAATAAAACATTTACATCTTGAGGTAGAGGGCTTAATAAAAGCAAATCTTTTGTAGCAGAATAAGCGGAGATTATATTTGCTGGGTGAGAAAGATTAGACTTGTTTACAGGTTGGTGCTATTATGTGATTGCTTTCCACACTATATATTTTGGCCTTGAATTCTCAAAAAAGCAAATTGTGATTGATATGACACAGGATTAAGAAAAAAACAGAGCTCCTCCTCGATTTATATCACACATAGTGGGAAAGCAGAATTTGTAATATACTGCAAAACAATTGTTTACAGAGCTAGCTGTATTTAAATAAGTTCAGGATCTCCTTGAACTACTTAAAATGAAGGACTGAAAAATAGCCTTAATTTTTATCATATGTTGTGTGTGCTTTCTACACAAATACAATCTAGGCTGATTGTAGATCTCTTCCTCACATTAGTGATCAACTAAGCAAGCATTCCAAGATTTCAAGTGAGTCCCACTACAGAACAGATTTTTTTTTTATTCTGTAATTAAATAATTACAGGATTTATGCTGCCATTGAAAGGATTCTAACATTACATACTGGATCGTAAAATCAGTGGAAAAGCTTATGATTTCAGAATGAAATTCAGTGGCAACAGGGATGATATGTCATAGTGGCACGAAGAATGAAAACATGACTAAAATAACTATCTAGTGCTTTTTTCAAAAAATAGAATATTTCTGTTTCCTTCTACTAGGTTCTCTTCCATAACTTTGGGCCTTCTGTCCTTTTATTCAAACTCCCATTGGGTGTTAACAAATGTGACGGTGGCCTGATTTGGCCAGCTGAGGCCCACGAGCTGCTGGCACATTTGGGTTACCATCCACCCGATCGGACCACAGTGGGCTATAATGTTTGTTATGGCCTGCATGACCCAGCCTGGATCGGGTCCGCCATGGCTGGTTGCCATGAAGGGAGGCAGGATGCCCAGGCGGGGCCAGCCACACATTCATGCAGCTCCCTGGCTGCCACCACATTTGTTGGTCGTCCCGCCCCAGTTGGGACCATGTTGGCAGCAGGTTCCCAGGCTGGGTCCTGACAGTGGTGGTCGGCTGTCACACCCATTGACTTCTGTGGGAGTATTATGAATTGATTAGGCAGTTTGGCCATGGTCAGAGACATAAGAAGGATGAGGCCGGAACAAATTCAATTCAGCTAATTTAATGCATAAGCCTCAGGCTGGCACAAATCAAGAAGGTCCATGAGAATAAAGCTTTAAATAATTCACACTCTAAGCAGAAAAAATGTATCTCCAAGGTCACAATAACAACTCCAGACAGACACTATCTCTGAGAAAACAAAGAGGGCCTGAAAGAAAAGGGAGGTAGCCTCAGCAGATCAGACTGGCAACTAAGCAATAGAGAAAAACTCCCCAAAAGCCAAAATAGCATTAGTGGCTATTTCATTTAATTTCATTTCATTTTTAATTTGTATCCCGCACTCTCCCGCCCAAAGGTGGCTCGAGGCGGCTCACAACAGTCAATAAATACAATAATTGGGATTTTTTCTCCACGCAGGGGAACCCAACAATCAAAGCAACACAAATACAGCAAAGCTAGGGTCTATATCCCACACAGGGGGACCCACCATTTCAAAAACAATACATAATCAACACTCTTTCCCCCCTAATAATAATAAATAATTACATCTTACCCCCTCCAATTATCCTCTGCTATTATCAGTCCTAACATTCCCATCCTGTTCACATCAGGGACCTTCTACAATACATCCTTCTATCCCCTGCTGCCACCAGGGGACATNATACATCCTTCTATCCCCTGCTGCCACCAGGGGACATCCTCCCTCAGGCTCTCAACCCCTCTCTCACTGGGGAGAGTGGGAGGCCTTCTCACAATCCATAACAGCAAAGAATTCACATCAGCTAGTCCCATCGACAAGCCCTCCTCCCCAACCTCCCGACGAGCCGTGCCCCCAACATGTGCCGATTTTATGGGGAGTGGCCCAGAAGGAAGCCTCCCCAGGCCCCGCCCCGGCAAGGGTGGGGTGGGAGGATAAGCTGCTCCATGGTCCCTTGCTGGCCAACTGCTCCAAGTGATAGAGAAATTAATGGTCAGCTTATTTCTGCACCTGGCATATTCAAAGAGGGGACCCTGCAACATGTATTCATAATAAATAAAGCTATAAAAGGAAACTCCCAGGGCCTTATCTGTTGTCACTGGCGCTTGCGGATACTAGCATTGTAGTAAGCCTGCGTGGGCATCTGATCCTTACCATCGGTCTCAAAGATCCAGAGTCTTCTGGGCCCCCTCCATTTCTCCTCTGAACCGGCTTGCGTCTGGTCCCCCTCTGACGCGTAGGATATCCTAGGTTGGGTTACTGGGGTTCGTAACTGGTAACACGGCCATGTCCAGATGTTAAGTGTTTAACCAATAAAATTGAGTTGTACCCACATACTTTGGCTTGTTTTAATTGGTGACCTTTGGTCCAGTTTGGGGTAAACTGAGGTACAGCAAACTCATTTATTTCCTAACAGGAGCTCAACATGTTTTGTTTTATGTTGTGCACCACCCAGAGCTGCCTGTGGCAGGATGGGCGGGTTACAAATGTCTAAATAAATAAATAAACATATTGAGCAGTGGTCAGATATATATCACTTTGCAATTTTCCATGATCTTACTGCTATCAACAGAACATTTTGATCGGGAATCATATTTGGAGACCAGGTATTTTCAGTTTTTCTTGACACAACCATTCAAAGCTACTTGTTTCATTCATTCATAACTAAGTTATTTAGGTGCCAATCCTCAAATAACATCAGTTGCAATGAATGTGGCTTACAAGAGAGGAGTATTTTGAGAACTGAAGCCATAATTTGCTACGTTTTCTAGCCAGTTTTGCAAAACTAACTGAATAGTGTACATTTTGCAAAGAGAAAATACCTTTGTGTAACTGAGTTTGTTACTTGTAGGTTTTTGACCTTCCATTGCAAGATTTATTCATTAAAAAAAAAAATAATTTAGAAACAGGACTTCCTAAAATAGCTTAATTAGGAAATTGGGGGTTCATTATAAAGGAGAAACCTACAGGAAATTGGACTGGAGGAGTACTAGAGGAAAACATCAGCGAGTAAGGTTGGTCTGACATGTATATTGTGTCACTTCTTTCGAGTTAATAATAAATTTATCTGAGGACACAATAAGGGCTCAGTGCCTTCACAGAGGTAATGAGATTATTAGCCAAAGCTATTATTTATACTAGTATGAAGTCTTTTTAAAATTATGGTGCAAGTAACATTATTTCTTGAAATCAAAAAATCAAAAAATAAAATAAACCCAAACAAAAAAACCTACATGAGAACAGTAAAGAGCCATCAAAAGCACCTTTGTGTTTGCCTGTGTTACACACGGGGTGAAAACAGACATGACGCTAACCACCCTTTAACCACCTTTGGTGGTTATTTATGCATGTTGCAGGGCTGTATTGGTGCCCTATGCAGCCCTGAAACATGCATAAATGACCACCAAGGGTGGTTAGCATCATGTCTGTTTTTCCCCATGGTAGAATAGAGAGATACTGCGGCTGTCTACAACTACTGGTTGTACAGTGCCAGGTACACTGCTGGTGCTATGTAAATAAAATAAATAAATAAATAATAATAATAATAATAATAATAAAAATAAATCCCTTATTTAAGAGATGGAAACAAAGTAGCTCTAATGATATCTTTTATTGGACCATCTTCTGCTAGTAGGAATATGAAAGCTTTGGAATTCACACAGGGCCCTCCCTCGGGCAAGTAGAAAGCCAATGAAAGTCTGAGGAAGGGCCCTGTGTGACTTCCAAAGCTTTCATCCACTCAACAAAGGTTGGTCCAGTAAAGGAGATCTTCAGAACTAAACGTCAGTGATAGTATTTGTCCAAATGATCTACTAATGAGAACTCATCCTCCCTCTACTATTTCATTCTGGCCAAGAGACTCCCAGCATGCTTAGCTAGGATAGGAAGGGTGATTAGTTGAGGTGATTCTGATGTAACACTGGGCTGCTGTCTTTAACAATGGTCTAACCTACTGACCTCATCTTAGAGATGTGTAAATAACATGGGTTTGTCATATGTAAAACAAGTAAAGGCAAAATCAACATTTACTTAGGTTAGTGAAGAGGTATTAGTAGCATGACTGCACCAGTGGAAGAGGGAAATAGTGCTTGAAATCATTTTCTGTTGGATGCAGCGTGAAGAGTACTTATTCAGTGAGTACTACTGTGAAATCAGTGGACTGCTCCCATGATTAAATGCTTGCCAATTTAAATGGGTCACAACATTGCTTATTCCAGTTCTCTCATTTAGTGAGAGCTAGTATGGACCAGGGAAATATTCTTCAATAGAGGTAGAAATGGACCCTCTGCCTCTGGGATGAAATGCTGGAAATGCTGTAAAATTAATTTATAGGAAGTGGATTCCTCAAAACCCATTTGTGAAGCATAGGGTTACAATTTATTTATTATTATTTATTATAAGTATGTCTATCCCACCCCTCTCACACAAGGTGACTCGAGGCAGCTCACAGCAATAATAATACAAAAATAAATACATCAATATAAATACCAAAAAGTAAAAAACCATAAAAACAGAGCTAAACATTTACAATGAACAGTAAAAAACGAACCCAGCCCCTTCCCCATCCCACTCTCTCCCTCTTCCCTGCCAAATGTCTGATGGAAGAGTCAGCTCTTGCAACTGCATTGGAAAGCAAGGAGACTCGTGCTGAGGTGAACCTCCACCCCGAGGAGAGATGGCATTCCAGGAGGAGGGCATTCCAAAGTGAGGGCGCCACTGCCAAGAACACCCACCTGCCAATCCAGACCCTGCAAAAGCACAGGACCTTCAGGAGGGTGCTCCCAGACAACCGCAAGGGCCGCCAGGGACCCAGAGAGTGAGATGATACTTCAGGTAAGCAGAACCCAGACTGTTTAGGACCTTAAATGTCAAAATCAGCACCTTGAATTGGGCCCAGAAGACAACAGGCAGCCAGTGAAATGCTGGGAGCCCGGATGTGATGTGTTCCCTGCGGCCCATCCCAGTCAAGAGACAGGCCGCCTCATTCTGCACCAGCTGCAGCTTCCGAACCATCACCAGAGGCAGCTCCACGTAGAGAGCATTGCAATAGTCCAGTCTTGAGGTGATAAATGCATGGATGATGGTGGCTAAGTCCGAGTCTGAGACATATGGGTAGAGACTTCTCACCAGATGTAGCTGGCAAAAGGTGACCCTGGCCACAGCTGACACCTGAAGATCCAAGTGCAGCTGTAACTCCAGGAGTACCCCCAGGCTCCACACAGATGGAACCAAAGGAGGGCGAACACCCCCAATAATAGGAGTGTTTCCCTCTCCCAGATCACTGACTCCACCGATCAACATCACCTCTGTCTTATCGGGATTGAGCTTCAGTTGGCTCAACCTCATCCAGTCTCCCACAGTGGCTGGCCAAACACCAAGACAGGAATGAGACAGCAGGGCCTGTCTCCATTAGATAGATAAGGAAATTAAGGCACAGAGCAGTCAAATGACATGCCTAAAGCCACAACACATAAAAAAGTGTAAGAACAAGATTGAAGACCTCCAACCCCTGACCCCATGCGTAGGCTGCTAGGACAGGATGCCGTTTTTTTACTTCTCAACTTTGGGTCCATAAAGTGGGACTAATTAACCCTTTACATTCAGCAGGGTTTTCCATTGAGTAAGGATGGCTTCTGAAGAAATCAGGAGTTGACCCAATGAGCATATGGTGGGTTTGCTAGACGAATACAGTATTGTATTTGCCTAAAGCATGGGCCTGTGTAGTGCTGTATGGCCCCTTTCCATACTGAAATGTTACTGTGTAGACTGGTACATTTTCAAATAAAGCCAAGATGAGTGTTTAATGATTTTATTCATGTCGGCTTCCTTTATTTAATTAGTTTTGCTGTGTAGTGCAATAATAGGACTCATAATGAACATCAGCCTAATGATTTCCCTGAATGCTTTGAGAGTGTGCTATAATGAACAGAGATTTAGCCATACTGTACATATTATGCTATGTTATTGGAGAGGGGAGGATTATTTCGGCAACCTCTTCAGCAGGAAATTGGGAGTCTGAGCAATTGGGCACTTTTGAGCATCAGGAGTGGCAGATGAAAAAACAAACGAAAGCCGGAAAGACAGAAGTGCCAGAAAGATAGTGAGGACTGGGATGAGCGATAGGGAGAGTGGTGCGAATCGTTGGATCGCAAAAGAAAATCTGTTGACTTGGAAAGGAAATTTATCTGTAATAGGAGAGCTCACTGGCTCCATCCTCTTCTAGTTCCTGAGTCTCCACACTGCAATAGTTTCTCTCCCTTTTTCACTGCCAGCTCGGGGAGATGGCATTTGGAAGATTAATCCCTGTGCAAATGCCATTGTTATAGGGTGGGAACAAAAATAGCAGGAAGGGGTTTTTGTGTACTTCTTTTAATCTCCTATCACCGTGGAGACACTGTAAACACCTGTTTCATTACAAGAGTTATTGATTCTCTTCTATTTTCTTTTCATAATAATATGTTTTACTCCAAAGGTCTTTTCATTTTTAGCAGTCAGTTATCTGAATGTTACTGGAACAACCTCAATATGGAGTAGACTGAATTCCACCCCTTACATGTGATGACAGAGAGAGATACTCTGAGTGGAAAGGAATCAGTTTGAAATAAGGGTTCTCTCAAAGGGCTGAATCCTGTAATGACACAAAAGGAAAGCACCGTTATGACCTGAAGTGTGACAAGGATTTTGGCTCTGGCTCAGTTGCAAGACTGGGTCTAACTTTCAAATAGGGAGGGGAAAAAAATCTTTAAAAAAACACAAATTAACCCAATTATTGTGTCTTCTAGTGGTGGGACCTCGGGCCCATTACCGGCTACCGGATTTACCGGTTAC
>QEPC01012154.1:210973-221158 GCA_003113815.1 Sphenodon punctatus
GTGTGTGTGTGTGTGTGTGTGTGAGAGAGAGAGAGAGAGAGAGAGAGAGAGAGAGAGAAGTGAGTGGGCAACCTCATGACCCTGGCCCCTCTCATGCCTCTCAGCTGTTCTTCTTTCATCCAGACAGTCAACAAGAGAAAGGCTGTCCAGGTGGCAAGGGGTGCACCTATATCTCTTTGTCCCATACCTAACTCCAGGTGTCCCTCACCAGCCTGGTTGGCTGGGTGCCAGGTATGATGTGTCAGCCCCACTCAGTGCAGCCCCTCATCTGTGACACCTGGGGCAGGGGAAGGGGTACTGGGCCTCAGTCCAGCCCCCACAAATGGTGCCTCCTGCTAAGGGCAGGGGTTTTCTCTTTCATTTGTTAACACTGGATAAGGTAAAAAAAACCAATCCTAGAATGGATGTGCTAAGGAGGAGGGGATGTTTCTTGTATCAGAAACAGAGCTGAATCACATAACGAGGTGGGTGGGAAGAAAGGGTTTGTGTCCTTAATGCAAAGTTGTGGAACAGGAAAGGAGGGATGTGTCTGCCCAGCAAGAGTCCAATTGACATGAATGGGACTCGTGCCTGTGCTAACTACTAACACATTTGGCGTCTTTAGACATAACGTCAACAGGTGTCCAAATATGTGTTTTGACCTTGATACGAACACTGGTTTGGCCCTGTGTTCACCATGTGGCGCTGCTTAGACACACAGTCCATCTTGGGGCAAATTAGTGTTTTGCTCGCCACCTGATCTCAGCATGCAACTGCTGCAGCCTTGCTCCCCGTGTTGTACCTGCACACAATGCAATATCATTAGACACAATGTTTTATTATTATTTATTTATTTATTTATTTAAAATTTATATCCCGCCCCTCCTGCCCACAGGGCAGCCCAGGGCGGCGAACAACATTCAATTTATTTATTTTTTAAAAAACAATTTAAAATACAATACAATGAGGGGAAACCCCCCACCCCTCGCCAAAAGCCTGATGGAACAGCCAGGTCTTACATACATGCTGAAACAGCAGGAGAGTGGGATCCAATTGAGCCTCCTCCAGGAGCGAATTCCACAGCACAGGGGCAGCCACCGAAAAAGCTCTAACATCGGTGGCCACCCGCCTCACCCCAGGAACCTCCAAAAAGGCTCCCATGGACGATCTCAAGGGTCACACAGGCACATGGGGACTGAGGCGGTCCTGCAGATAAGCAGGGCCCAGGCCGTGAAGGGCTTTAAAGGTTAAAACCACCACCTTGAACCTGGTCCAGTGCTTTATAGGCAGCCAGTGCAGAGCCCGGAGCACTTGTGTCATGTGCCCCCTGCGACCCGCCCCTGTAAGGAGACAGGCCGCAGTATTCTGCACCAACTGCAGCCTCTGGACCAGCTTCTCGGGCAGCCCCACGTAGAGTGCATTGCAGTAATCCAGCCTCGAGGTGATGAAGGCATGGATGACAGTGGCGAGGTCAGAGTCTGAGAGATACGGCCGAAGCCGCCGGACAAGATGTAACTGCCGGAACGCACTTCCCACCACGGCCACAACCTGAGATTCCAGGCTGAGCTGCGAAACAAGGAGCACACCCAGACTCCGCACTTGAGAGACCATGGGAGGACAAACTCCCCCAACAAGAGGAGATTCAACCACCCCCAGGCCCCCCAAGCCCTTGTCCACCAACATCACCTCTGTCTTGTCAGGATTGTCAGTTCTTACAAAAAGTTCATGGATGCAGATCTTGCCCTTTTCTGTCTGCTATGCTGTGCAAAATGCTACTACTGACTCCTTACAGCTGTTAGTCACTCACTCCCCTTTCGCTGCCTACCTCAGGCAGCAGCAGTAGTAGCTTCATCTCAAGCAATGGCAGAGCCAGACTCTGCAAATGGGTCAGGGAGGAGGGAAAAGAGGTGGAAAAGTACAACCCCACCTCCTGGTCTTCAGAAGATTCCTCTGTCCCGTGACCTCTGGGGTTAGCATATCCAGAGATGCTGAATGGGCCATATAAATAACCTGGGGAATTTTTTTCAGAGGGACAGGATGGAAAGGGGAGGGGCAAAAAAGCTCTCCTGCCCCTTTTCTGATGTGGCCCTCCACCTGCAGAGCATTGTGATGGTCTGATGGGGGCATGGCCATTTTGGAAAAGGAGCAGGAGAGTTCCTTTACCCCATGCTCTTTGTGAGGTAGCCTGCCCCTTCAGGTCAAAGTTTGAAGGAATGGGCACAGTGGAGATGGGTTTCCTACAGAGAAGCTTAAAACAGTTGCTAGGGAATGTGAACAAGTTCCATGGCATCAGGGCCTACTAGGAATAAGGGATCACTCAGGTTTTGACATGTTCACATAAAGATCAAGATTTAAAATTCCAAAATTAAGGGAGTCTCCACCTCAGTCACTGATTCTGCTGCTGCCAGTGGTTGTGGTATTACAAAACTATTCTATCATCTCTGGCTGTAATCCTAAGCACCTTATGCAGGTGGAGTCCTGTGGGCATGGCAATGTCTGTTACTCATATGGAAAATTCTGGCAGCTTCCACTTTCAGGTCCCTCCAATCTCTGAAAGTGACAGTTTATATAAAGCCAGAGTCTGTTTCCACTGAATTCTATGTCAAAACCCCCACTGGCTTTGGTAGGCCCAATCCCAAACTCTGCAAGTTGTGCAAACAGCGCGCACACATCTCACATGCAAGTCGCATGTGGATCATGCACACACACCCGTGGGCAAGACTATGGCCTGTGCCCAAGCCATGTGCAAACCATACGCACATAAGCTGCGCACACAGGGGTTTGGGATCTAGCCCATTGGGAGTGAACAACTTTAGGCTTTTAATAAATAGTTCAACCAAGCTGAAATGTTACTGCCTGTGTCAGAGTGTCACCCATTTAAGGATCAATGGCTCAACCTTCCTGTTTGTAACTGATAATGTCCCAGAGGGAATGAAGGAGGAGAGGGAAGAGAAGCTGAAAGTTTGGCCCAACAGCTTGACCTGGGCTGACCACCAGGGAGGTCAGACATCTCTGTGCATATCTTGGCCAGGGAGGGCTTTGGGCCAGAAAAGCACCAAACTAGGCTTGGAGTCTCCGGCCAGCATGGCCCAAGACAAAGGGAAGGAGCCTCAGGAGCATGGGTGCTGGGAAGGAGTAGAAGTAGAAGCAGATGCGGTGGCAACTCCTTGACACTCACCAGACCCAACCTCTTCCAAGCATTGTGATGTCATTATGCCTAGGAAAGGTTCTGTCAGAAGGGGGGGGAGGTGGTCGCAATGCTCTGCAGTGGGAGGGGCCACATCAGAAAAGGGGGTGGGAGAGCTTTTTTGCCCCTCCCCTTTCCATTCTGCCCACCTGAAAAAATCCTGCTTGCCCCTGGATGTCATTCTGCCGGCACCGTTGCTTGGGAGACCTGGGCAAAACATGGGTACTCTTTCAGACCTGTGACTGAACTCATCTTTCTGGGGACGGAGGCACTGAGTGGAGCAGCTGTGTGAAGAAACAGGGGTTCTGACTCTGCAGTAACATTAATACAAAAAGGATTTTAATCTGTTTATTAAGCTAATAAAAGCAGTGAAAATAGGCAGCCATTATGGTGCTAAATTTATAACTCTTTGCGTTCCTTAGCAACTGGATGTGGGGTAACTGTGAAGAGGCCTTTCCTCCCACCCCCACCCCCACCCCTAAACACTTGTGTGTATATCACAGAGGAGATCATAACAGCAGCTCAGCGCATGTAGAAATTATATCCTTGGTTTTATGGAGGATTCAATGCAAAGAAACTGGTGCACCTGTTCTGTGACAGACATTAACACAGGAGCACTGGGACATAGGACACTGGGGGTTGTATACATAGCACACATGCAAATTATCTTGGCTGGAATCCATCATGTAAGAGCTCTTATACGGAACCCCTAGCAGGGTTGATTGTTATGCTTTTTCTAACTTTGAAAATATCACTTTAATATTTATGTAAAAATACCAGAATAAAAAAATAATAGGAGATTTGTAAGTACAGAGAGTAAAATGAATAAATTATTGAAGTGAGGAAATAGTTGAGAGAGTCTGTCAGTGTATAGATTACAGTGTGAATGCAAAGGATTAATGATAGTCCAAAAGGGACTTCATCCTTATCCCAGTGAAATTATGGCATTGTTCTGTCCTCACAAGCACGCGTAGGAGGTTACATACCTCCCACCTCACTTTAACCGTTCCTATGTTCATGAACAGGGGAGTTAAAATGAGGATAAACAAGGGAACTTGCCTCTCCACAAAAGTGGAGAGAAAGATTTGTACTCCAGGGAGTGATGGGAAGGAAGTAATTACCTCCACATTTGTCCCAGAAACTATCAGTACTTTCTCCTTTTGTGTTTCCCTCACGGTGGTCCTTTTTACACAGGCAGCTCATGGGGGGCGTGTCAGTGTGCGCACCGGTGCATGAGTGGGGGGAGGGTGTAGATGGGTGCACACCATTCACCCATCTAAAAATACGGAGCAACTGCTGTTTTCGCAGGTTGCTCCATGAGTGAGTGATGGGTGGAGGTGGGTGTACACATGCATGTTCGTCGGGAGCTCATGCACACTCGCTCGCCACAGCTTTTACATGAGACGCACCCAGATAGGTGTTCATGCATCTCATGTAAAAAGGGCCAGTGTCTCTGCCTCACTGGCTGCTTATTATTCAAACTCTCCCTGTTGGCAGTTTCTTGCAAGTTGCCAAGTAGGAAGATCTGGCTGTGAACTGGAAACAGACTCAGGGTAAGGTAAACATTGGCTTAACTATATTTGCCCATGGGAACACACCTAAAGGGGCTAAAATTAAGATGTGGACTGTCCTCAATAAGTTATAACCCAAACTCAGCAGGGAACCCATTTCCTCCATTCTCCTCCCCCACCCCTCTGCTCCTGTTTTTACACATGTGCATGAGACAGAAATAGGCAGAGCAACAAAGAACATCTTATTGGACCCCAAAGTCATCAGGCTAGAAGCTATAGGCCTACGGGAGGCATGTCAAAATTATTACTAATTTCTGTGGCACTTTCAGTGTTCAAAATACTTTATAACCTTTATCTAATTCACCATCACAACAACCCTGTGAGATAGGTCATTGTTATTCCTGTTTATGGGTGAGGAACTGAAGCTGAAGGATAATTACAAAGACCACCCAGGGAGTTCATGGCTGCAATGAGATTTGAGCCCTGGTCTCCCATATCTGAGTCCAACACCTTATTCCCTCGCTTACACCAGCTGTCAGAGTCTGTTCAACTTTCACAAGCACCTTTCTGTCTCCCTCAAAACTTGCCACCAATTGTTGACTTGATAAATGTGCCAAGCAGGGTAGATTCTGAATACAGCATCTTTAATCGCACTTCCAGGTATAAACTAATCTCAAGATAAAATTTTAAATCTTTACTACAAGGTTAAAATGAATCATTACAATTGTAATACAACAGAATAAATCTCAAAATGACTACAAATAGGAGTAAAAATATACAAGCAACAGATGATGTATAGAAGTAAAAGAAATAACCGTTATGCAGGAGAAAATTGAGGAACTTATAAGACTTTAGATTTGGTCAGTCTTCACAATGGAGAGATGTAAGAAGTGGTGTGCCCCAGGGATCTGTATTGGGACCGATGCTGCTTAATGTATTCATTAATGATCTGGAAAAGGGCCTTAAGAGTGAGGTGATCAAATTTGCAGACGACAGCAAGTTATTCAAGGTAGTTAAAACATGAGCAGACTGTGAAGAACTGCAACAGAATCTTATGAGACTGGGTGCCTGGGCATCTAAATGGCAAATGAGATTTACTATGGACAAGTGCAAAATGATGCACATAGGGAAAAATAACCCAAACTATGAGTACACAATGCTGAGTACTAAGCTAGGAGTTACCACTCAGGAAAAGGATCTGGGAGTGATTGTGGACAATATACTGAAATCCTCAGCCCAGTGTGCAGCAACAGTCAAAACAGTGAACAGAATGTTAAGAGTTATTCACAAAGAGGATAGAGAATAAAACTGAGGATGTCATAATGCCTCTATACAAATCAATGGTGTGACTGCACCTGGAATATTGTGTGCAGTCCTGGTCACCCCATCTCAAAAAAGACATAGCTGAACTAGAAAAGGTACAGAGAAGGACAACATGAATGATCAAGGGTATGGAACGGCTTCCGTACAAAGAGAGGCTTGACAAGATGGGTCTCTTCACCTTAGAGAAGAGAAGACTCAGACAGGACATGATAGAGGTTTATAAAATCTTGAGTGGTATGGAAAGAGTAGATAGGGAATGGTTATTTACCCTCTCAAATAGTGCTAGAACTAGGGGACACTCCATGAAACTAGCTGCCAACAGATTTAAAATAAATAAAAGGAAGTACTTTTTCATTCAACGCATACTTAACTTATGGAATTTGTTGCCAGAGGACGTTGTCAGGGCCAGTAGTATAGCTGGGTTTAAAAGGCGTTGGAGAGTAGGTCCATTAATGGCTATTAACCAAGTAGCTTACGGGATGAACTTCTTACTGTCAGGAGCTGGGAGTGAATAACGGGGAATGAATTACCCATTATGACTGTTGGTTCTTCTCCCATGTGATCACGATTGGCCACTGTTGGAGGACAGGATGGTGGGCTCGATGGACCATTGGTCTGACTCAGTATGGCACTACTTATGTTCTTATGTTGTTCTGTACTCAGCTAGCCAGACTGAAAACAAAAAAATAGGGATGTGCAAACGTGGTTTGGAAGTTCGGAGTTCGGTCCAAATTCGGTTTGTTCGGACGACCGAACCCGAACCTGAACCGACCGAACCGAACTTTATTCCGAACTCCGAAATGACCGAACAGTTCAGTCGAGTTCGGATGAGTTTGGGTGGCAAAAACGTGTCAATGGAAGGCAAAATGTGACAGGGAGTGGGAGTCAGCTGAGGAGCAGACTTCCAGGCACCAGGGGTGGAGAGGCTTGGAGTAGCAGCCAGCCTGCCCAATCACCATCCCTTTTCGCCTCAGACCACTGGCTTCGCAGTCTGCGACTGGCCACGGGCTAGNCCCATCTACCTCCATATTATCATTTATTTAGCTTAGAGTAGATAGATTTAGGTGTTATTTTTTGTTTTTACCCCTCCCTGTGTTCAATCTTCCTTCCTCCCTTCCCCTTCCATTGAATCCTTTCCCTCTCCCTCTCTATATATTCCATCCCTCATTCCTTTCCCCTGGTATTTTAAAATTTATTTTGAGTAGCATTAGATAGATTTAGGTTTCATTTCAGTTTTGTACCCCTCTCTGTGTTCTTTGTGTCCCTGCCCCCCCATCCCATATATATATATATATAGAGAGAGAGATTCAATTAGAGATAGTAGATAGTTGTAGGAGTTAGCTGAGATATAGTGTTTAGAGATTTAGTAGTGTTTGTAGGAGTAAGCCTTTGTACTTATTAGATAATCCATTTAGTTCATAGCATGTAGAATAGTTAATAGCAGTTAGATTTAGTGTACATAGATATATATAATATTACATAAAAATTTAAATAATAAAATAAAATAAATATATAAAAACATTATTTTGGAGGGAGAAATGGAGAAGGGAAGGAAAGGCCGATCTGCTGCCCATAGGGGAGGCAATGGGGCACGTGCCAGAGGCAGAAGGGGACGTGCCAGGGGAGTGGCAGCAGCAGTAGCCCGAGCACACCAGCACAACCCAAACTCAGCAGGCCTGCTTTAGGGCAACAGGCTTCAGCGGCTCAGTGTCGCCTCCTGGCAGTGCCCTCCTTCACTGCTACACAGGGCACTGGAAGGCCTGCAGTACATGAGGCTGTGGCTGTCTCTGCTGTGGCTGCTGGAGCAGATGCTGCTGCTTCTGATGTTCCTACAGGGCCACCAATGTCGCCCACTGTTGAGGTGATCCCCAGCAGTCCAGAGCTGGTGGATCCCACCCCGGCTTCTAAAGGCAGGGCCTGATCCCTGGGTAATGGCAGTAGGGAGAGGAGTAGCAACAGCAGCAGCAGCACTAGCAGCTATAGAGGGGGGCACAGGGAAAGTGCCAGCAGCATGGTGGGCACGGGCAGTCTAGCCTCACGGTTCCAGTACTCCCCTTCATGGGAAATCACCGTAATCATGGACAGTGAGTCAGAGGCAGACACTAGTGCCGCTGAGGAGATGTCTGGAGCTGAGGCAATGGCTGACCCTCCTCCCAGAGCTGTGTCACCAGTGCCACCAAGTTCTGCCCCTGGCAGCAGTGCATCACCTGGGGTGGGCCAGAAGGCAGGAGGGGGGGGGAGAGAATCCTCTGTCTGGGAACATTTTAAGTTGGTGCAGGCAGATGATCCCAGAGAGGTGCAGTGTACTTTGTGCAATAAGCTGGTGAAGCGTGGGCAGGTGCTCACCAACCTTGGGACAACTGCAATGGCGAGGCACCTGAAATCATGCCACAGTGCTCTGCTGCTAAGCAGGAAGGCAGGGGAAGTGGATGCCAGCAGGTTCCCGATTGCAGCGGCCAGTCGCCCGGCTCCTTCAGCAGGCAAGCGTCCTGCACCAACTGCTGCTGCCTCTAGCAGCAGGAGCAGTATGGGGGCAGAACAGCAGCAGGAGCTTCACCAGCAGCAGCAGTTCACTATGGAGGAGCTGGGGTGGGGGCAGCTGTCAAGGCCATCGGGTGCTGGAGGGCGGCGTGGCTTCTTTCAAGAGAAAGCTAAGCGCCTGTTGGCTGAGATGATTGCACTGGATGGGCAGCACTTCTCAATTGTAGAGGACAAGGGCTTCCGGCGACTGATTGGGTTCCTGGCCCCCCAGTTTAAGCTGCCTTCCTGTTCCACCCTGAGTCAGACTGTGGTGCCACAGCTGTACAGGGCTTTGAAGGAGCAGGTGAGGGAGCAGCTGGCCAGAGCTGGGGGGGGCCACTGTCCACTTTACAACAGACCTGTGGTCAAATAGGAATGCATAGCATGCCTACCTGGCAGTGACTGCACACTGGTGGCAGGACCCAGAGGCAGCGCTTGGCAGTGGCAGGAGGGGTCCTGAAGCAGGGTATAGGTGGGCCCTGCTTTAGGTGCATGTAATGGACAGCTATCACACCTCAAGGAAACTCAAGGCAGCCCTGACCACCATGGTGAGGGAGTGGGTCACACCAGGCATGGCCTTCACCAAGGGGTGTGTGGTCACGGACAACACGACCAATATGCTGAAGGTAGTCCATGACGGGGGCTTCACAAGCATCCCTTGCACCGCACACACCCTCCATCTTGTTGTCAGGGATGCTCTGGGCACGGGGGATAAGGGGATTGGGGCAGACACCCTTAGTTCCCTGGTCAACCAGAGGAGGAAGCTGGCAGTGTTCTTCAATGGGAGCGTGAAGGGCAGCGAGCTCCTCCGGGAGAAGCAGGCCGAGCAAGGGTCCCCGATGCACCATCTGGTCCAAGATGTCTCCACCGGGTGGAATTCCACTTCCTGATGCTCGAGCAGCTTCTTGAGCAGAAAGCTGCCTTGCATCAGGTGGAGCTGGAAACAGACATCGAGGCACCTCCAGGGTACAACAGGGAGGAATGGGAAATCCTTGCTCACACGGTCTTCATCCTGAGATCGTTCCTGACCATGACGGAGACCATGAGAAGCTCCACCACCACCCTCAGCCAGGTGACCCTGCTGGTCCATAGTCTCCACAGGAGCCTGCACGAGATTCTCGGGGGGGGCGGGATTGTGGCTCTGCGGGCAGGAAGATCTCCGATGAGGCACTAGACCTGGCGCGGAAGCTGAAGGCGGGGCTGAGTGCACGCTTTGATGATCTCCTGCACCGGGAGGCTTATGTCTTGGCAACCATGCTTGGACCCCAGGATCACGGGCAGCATGGCACGCGAGACAGTGGTCTATGACCTCCAGAAGGGTGTGCTGGTGCAGAATGTCCAGCAGGCAGAGCGGACTATGCAGTAGGACGCCCCTGTGGATGGTGGGAGTGGGAGCAGTGACCCCTTCCAGCCATCTGGACCTATTCCTGCCCCCAGCCCTAGAGGTAGCAGCAGCACCAGCAGCAGGATGAGCAGCAACAGCACCCCTATTTCCAGCAGCTCCTCCTGTGTGCAGGCCACTCTGGGAAGCATGGGGCCCAGCACAAAAGGGCAAACGGCCTGGCTGAGGGCAGTGGGGCAGGTGGTGCCCACCCAGAGCTACCAGAGGGAGTATGATGGCGCCTCAGCAGCAGTGGAGACCTACCTGGAGGAGGAGCCATGCAT
>QEPC01012154.1:221258-262143 GCA_003113815.1 Sphenodon punctatus
TTCCACTGCTGGGATTCCCCGAGCTGTCCCTGGACAAGGAGTGATGATGCAGTGGCATATGCCATCCCATGCCAGAGGCAGTCTTGGGATGGGGCTCCTCCTCCTCCTCTTCAATCTGGGCTAGGGCTACTGCTCCTCTGCTGCTGAGGTGCTGTCCCTCCCTCCCAATGCCTGGCACCCACCCTGCCCCCCCCCTCTCTCTCATACTAGACGGCCTCGGCTGCCTTATCTGACTGACCTCATGACGCAGGGTGGCATTGGGAAACAAACTGTAAGCCTTCCAGCCGGCCTATGGCTACATGATCTCAGCCCACCTACGTGACACTGACTGGATCTCTCTCATGCTGCACAATCTTTGATAGCCTATCTGAGTGCCCTGCTGCCAATGTCTCAGCCTGCCTTCCGTACTGCCTCTCATGCCATGCTGCCTGTCTGCCCTAGCAACCAATGTCTGCTGCTGTTGCCAATATCGCCTACCTACACTATGCTGGTTGTGCCAAGGGTTCTGTAACCTGCCAAACAGTGTCTGCTACTCTTCTGCTGGTAGTGCCAATGACCCGGGCCCAGGCCTCTATGCTGTCTGTGCCAAGGGTTCTGTACCCTGGAAAGTTTGGAAACCAATGTCTGCTGCTGCTAGTGCCAATCGCCTGGCCCCAGGACTATATGCTGTCTGTGCCAAGGGTTCTGTACCCCGGCAACCCACTGTCTGCTGCTGCTGCCAATGGCCCCCAGACCTATATGCTGTCTGTGGCAAGTGTTCTATATCCTGGCCACCAATGTCTGCTGCTGCCAATGGCCCCCAGGCCTATATGCTGTCTGTGCCAAAGGTTCTGTACCCCAGATTGCCACCAAGCCTTAGCCTACCTTCCTGCCTCTCATTCCAAGGTGCCTGTCTGCCCACCCAGGTTGCTGCCAAGAGAGAGAGAAATAAGAGAGAGCGAGAGAGAGTGAGAGCAAGAGAGAGAAAGTCTCCCCACTGCTAGAAGGAGAGACAGACACGATCCCACCCATGCTGTCACCTGCACTATATGGCCAGAGTGAGAAAGAGAGGGTGAGAGAGAGAGGCTCCCTGCTAGAACGAGAGAGATGGGGTGGAGGGGAGGCCAGCTCACACTGTCACCTGCCAGAACCAGGAAGAACTTCCATCTGTGCCCGATGCCCACATCCAGCAGCAGCAAAAGCATACCAGAATGAGATGGAATATAACAAAACGTGGAACGTATTATGTGCCTGCCTGTGTGTGTTTCTATACCTACCTATTGCACGATTTAATGAAGTGTGCCCAACCATGCACTACTTCTAGGGACATCATTCTGCTCCCATAGGCTGTCATTCCACTGTACCTGAAGCAGTCATGCCCGCCCATCCCAGGAACCATCAACGAGATTTTGGGACCATCATTCCAGTCACGGGGGGCTGTCATCATTCCATTCTGGGTGCTGTCGCTGCTCATGCCTGACTGGCCAGTGGCCACTGGCACCCACTTGCAAGCCTGCCCCCCCAGCCTACTTCTCCACACTCACCCATGGATGCCCGCTGCCAAAAGAGCCTGTGTCTCTTTCTCTCTGGCACACCCACACAGACACAAGCCCTGCCCCTCCTGGGGGGCTGTCGTCCTTTGCAAAATCAACGGCCTCTGCCACGGCCTCCTGCCACTTTGTGACTGACTGCCGGTGGAGCTCCATGCTTTCAATCACCGTCTNTGGGTGCTGTCGCTGCTCATGCCTGACTGGCCAGTGGCCACTGGCACCCACTTGCAAGCCTGCCCCCCCAGCCTACTTCTCCACACTCACCCATGGATGCCCGCTGCCAAAAGAGCCTGTGTCTCTTTCTCTCTGGCACACCCACACAGACACAAGCCCTGCCCCTCCTGGGGGGCTGTCTGCAAGTTGAGACCCTGCTGCTGCCTGACACATCTTTGGGTTAATACCTTAACTACGCTACATGTGGTGCCAAGTGCTGCTGGTAGGGATTGACAAGCTGTATGAGATTCTGCCACCTGCCAGCCTGAACTTCAGCACAGAGGGATAAAAGATTGGAAAGGTCAAACAAGACTCATAACAATAACAACAAATATAACTTTTATTAACAAAAACAACAAACACAACAAAACAACAACATTATAAAACAAAAACCAAACATTTTAAATGAGAAAGGAAACTTAGCTATCTATAACTATTTGGGCCTGCCCCCCGGAAGTTGGGGGAAAGGCAGAAGGGGTAGGGGCAGGGGGAGGTAGGGGCAGGGGGCATCACACCCACCAGCATTTCATAGCCGTGCTCGACAGCATAGTTGATGGCCCCTGCCACGGCCGCCTGCGAGTTGGAGACTGACTGGCGGAAGAGTTGCAGGTTGGCCATCTCAGTGGAGACGTACTTTGAGATGTACTACGCGTATGCCTCCACCTTCTGTTCCCGCACCTCGACCACCTGGAACCATTCCACCAGTTGGTTCTCCATGGTGGCTGCTTGCTGCTGTAGGGCAGCCACAAAGTCCCGGGTGGGCCTCTCCACCTCCACCCAAAAGGCCATTGCTGGTGCAGACACCTGGGGGGACTCCACATCAGAGCTGGAGGAGAGGGAAGGGCTTACATGGCGTCGCTTCTGGCATGCCTTCCCCCCCTTCTTCTGGTGCTGGTGCTCCACAGCCACGCCAGAGTCCTACCACCTAGCCACCGTCTCCCTGTGAAGCTTTTCAATATGGGTGATTAGCCCCGATTGTGGTCCCCTCTCTCTTCCTCCTGAATCTTTTCCAGCAGATCTAAAGAGCATAAAATGATAGGAACATAAGAAGTGCCATACTGTGTCAGACCAATGGTCTGTGTCAAGCCCTGCCTGCATTCTGTCTCCACAAGTGAGTGGGCAACAATCTCTCTCTGCAGGGGACTTCCATGCCTAACAGGTCAGAAGGCAATGCATACCCTGTTGTTCCAGTCCAATGCCTTATCTTGCAGACAGAGAATCCATTCTCCTTATCATACCACCTCCAGACGTGGGACCTTGTCCGCCCACTGTCTGGGGGTGGCACTGGCAACCTCTGCCTCATTGTCCTGCATGGCATGGCACCAGCATCCGATTCCTCTCTGAAAGAGGAACACATAAACAACACCTAAGTAATCGCTAACACATTTGTTTGACAATATTGATATAAAGCGGATAAATATAACTGCAATCCTTGCTTAGACTGAGAAATAAGGACAATATTGTCCGCATACAAAAGTATTGAAATTGGTCTACCTCTTATCCTCGGGGGAGTAGGGCTGGCTGCATTATCATTGCCACCAAATCATCTATATATAACTTAAATAACAATGGGGCTAGGAGGCAACCCTGCCTAACTCCTTGGTAAAGGAGAAAAGTTCTGGTAGCTCTCCCTTTATTATCCAACCTAACAACAGCTTCTGTTTCTTCATACAACTGAACAATTAGCTCCAGCAACTCTGTAGGAGCTCCCATTTTCCTTAATTTGAACCAAAGCAACCCCTGCAAACTGAGTCAAAAGCTCGCGTAAAATCTATAAACGCGGTATAAATCTGTCCATCTCACATTTGCATATCTATCTACTAAATGGTTTAAAATAAAGCAATTCTGAATTGTCGACTTGCCCCGACAGAAACCTGCCTGTTCCTCACTCAATTTATAATGAGTCATCACCGATTGCTCCAATGCCTCAAGGAGAATTCTGGCATATAATTTTCCAATTATATTTAATTCTAAGGTCATTCCAAGTATAACATACAGTGGAGAAATTACCTTGTTAGGATATGTGCAAAAGTTAGAACGGCCCCAAAACCATTTTCTGCAAAGCTTACTGAAAGCCCCTAAAGCAACCCCACTCAGTATGTTGAGAGCAGAAATGGGGGTTATTTCAATTTTTGCTCAGTTATTAGAATGCTCCTTTTTTGGTGGAAAATACCCACTGAGAATAAGGCCTCCTTGATATTCAACTGTTATATGGAAAAAAAGGAACAGATTGAAGCCTCATGATACAAATGGTTGAAGTATGTTCGAGAATTGGCTGTGGACCTTTCCTTACCATTGAACAAGACGGGACTTCCGGATAGTAGAATATCCAAGCTAGATTTTTAAAATAAGATAATAAATTGGGCCCATAGCAAGGAGTTGGTAGGGCTGAGAGAGGTGAAGATTGCTCCAATGTATCATAGGATCAAAGTTTCAGTTAACCTAGAACCATATTTAATCCAGGTGCAAGATCCGAGGTTAAGAAGAATGTTTACCCTGTTTCGATTTGAGTTGTTTGAAACAGCGGTGGTACGAGGCAGGATGGAACAAATTCCGTATGATCAGCATTTTTGTACTGCTTGTCATGAGCAAATAGATACATTGAAGCATGTAGTTTGTGAATGCCCCCTGCACAAGGAACTTAGGGAAGTATGGATAAACCCACTCTTGGGAAAAGACGGATTAGATATAAAAGATGTGATGGAAAACTTGCTTATTGCTATGGATCTTACAACAATTAAAGCAATAGCGATGTTTTTGCTACTTGTAGATAAGGAAAGAATTGCTTAGAGGCATCCTAAGAGTGAAGTAAGAACGAAATCCAGAGGGTGCACTTGTATTAATCTATGAGTGGTTTTTTAAAAAAATTTTGTTTAAAACTCATTTTTATTATTATATTGTATTGTGATAGCAAATGTGCTGAGACAATAAACTTCATTCATTCATCACCTAAGTAATATTATGCATTTATGATGATGTCTCTAGTCCTCCCTCCTTGGGGTGCTAGGGATGGCAAATGGAGAGACCCTGGCTGGCACGTGCAATTAATCCTGCCCTTCTTCGGGTGGATGCTAGGGAGGGATGGCAATGGAGACAAGACCCTGGCTAACATGTGCAAATCCTGCCCTCTTTGGGGTGCTAGGGATGGCAACTAGAAAGACCCTGACTGGCACGTGCAAATCCTGCCCTTGTTTGGGGGTGTGTAGGGATGGCAACTGGAGAGTGGAGACACTTGCTAGCCTGGCACATGTTTGGGTGGAGGTGCTGCTCGTGCTCGACTGCTGGAAGAGCCCCAACACTACAGTACCCTCTCTCTGTGGCAGACATCCATTGCCACCTGCTGATGCCCACCGTGTGCCTGACTGATGCCCACCGCCCACGCACCCACCCGCACGCCAGTGAGCTTGCTTTAACGGATAGTATTCTTCTTGTCCTCAAAGTAAAAAAAAACAAGTTTACAAACCTGGCAGCAGTGGCAGTACCTCTGTGCCCGCCGGCTCTTGCTCCTCCTCCACCACCGAAGGTCCAGCAGCAGCGGCAGGAACCTCTTCCTCCACCACTGGCTCCACCACCTTGGCCTTCCCCCAGGCCTGGCATTTAATGGTCACCTTCTTCATTTTTTTTTTTTTTTAAACAAGCGCACTTATCAACACCAACCAACAGTCACCCACCAACACTCTCCAACAAGCCAAACCAACAGTCAAACCGAAACCAAGACACAGTACAACACATTAGGGACGGGAAACCCGGTAAATCTGGAATCCGATAATGCCGGTACTGGGCGTACCGGCATTATCAGATTCAACCCAGTAATCCGGTCCAGTTACCGGATTCCGGGTACCGGATTTTTTTACATTGCAGCCATTTAAATGAATGGCTGCAATGTAAGCAATGAAAGCCCCACCAAAAAGTCAAAAAAAACAAAAACCTCCCCGAGTCCAGGATGCGCGGGTGGAAGGGGGGACACCCCCCACCCACCCTGCCCAGCCTGGATTTTTGTTTAAAAAAAGAGCCCACCCCCCAGCACCAGCGGCCGCGGCGTCCCCGCAGCCGCCGGTAAGTAAAGACCCGATCCCTGGGGGGGGTGTTTAACACCCCCCCAACCCCCCAGGGATCACCCCTACTAAAGTTGAGTGCTTTGCTTACCTTTGCGGAGCTCCGGGTGCGGCGGCGGCGGGCGGTCCGGCGGCCTCAGCGCCGGCTGTGGCTGCCGGCGTCAGAGACGCTCTAGGCCTTCCGGGGAAACCCGGAAGTTCCCCGGAAGGCCTAGAGCGTCTCTGACGCCGGCAGCCACAGCCGGCGCTGAGGCCGCCGGACCGCCCGCCGCCGCCGCACCCGGAGCTCCGCAAAGGTAAGCAAAGCACTCAACTTTAGTAGGGGTGATCCCTGGGGGGTTGGGGGGGTGTTAAACCCCCCCCCCAGGGATCGGGTCTATACTTACCGGCGGCTGCGGGGACGCCGCGGCCGCTGGTGCTGGGGGGTGGGCTCTTTTTTTAAACAAAAATCCAGGCTGGGCAGGGTGGGTGGGGGGTGTCCCCCCTTCCACCAGCGCAGCCTGGGAGGGGGAGGGGGGAGGAATTAATTGTATTTATTTAATTGATTTCAATGGGGACACAGTGCCCCATTGAACTCAATGAAATAAAACCGGTACCGGTATACCGGATTTAATCCGGGAATCCGGTTCTTTGAGAACCGGAAACCGGTAAATCCGGTATCCGGTATTTAGCCCGGGGTCCCAACGCTACAACACATACACAGCCAAAACACACCAAACACCCAGCCAGCAACAACACACACACTTTCTCATCACACAGCTCTGCACGCTCTCGAATTTCCAGTTTCCGGCATGATCACGGGATATCGCGATACCCTATTCCAAAAGCCTGAAGCGAACCAAACGTGACCGAACCAAACAACCAAACCCGAATGCGGTGGCCGAACCGAACAACTGAACCCAACGATCGGACTGAACCAAATGACCAAACCCGAACCGCGATCTGTTTGCACATCCCTACAAAACTGCTTACCCAGAACCTACGTTTGATGAGTAAAAAAACAAGTCTTCTGCAGAAGGAATCCCAAAAGTTAGACAGGAACCAATTACAGTTATCCCCCTATTTTATTTATTCCATCCATTACCATTCTAACCTAATTGTGACGTGACCACAGATGATATATCCCATTGACTATCAGCTTCTCACTTATGAATCTCTCCTTTTCTCTCTTACATTAAACTGGAGGCTTTTTTTCTTCTAATTGGTGCCAAGCTCCAGTCTCATGTCAATAGCTATGTTCAGTGTTCAGTGCTTTCAGCCTTGAGAGATACCTAAGTCTGCCAATATTTTCAGTCCTCCTTCCCAGGTTCCTATTCACCTTTTCCAGTGGATCCTTTAGTCCACAAACTACTCCTCTGTCAGCTTTTTCTGGGAAAACATAAGGGAACAGATATGCCTACAAAATCTAAATCTGCATAACCCAGATGGTCTCTTAAGGGGTTCCCTTCAACATTTTGTGGACAATCTAACTCCTAAACAGCTTGGGCCCCAGGTATCTGGAAAACCGTTTCTTCTGCTATGTCCCATCATGGCCTCCGAGGTCGGCCGAGGGTGCCTTCTTGGAAGTGTCGATGAAGTTATTACAACGAGGGCAAGCAGGGGGGCATTCTCAGTTGCTGCCCCACAATTATGGAACTCCCTCCCTTTGGAGGTCCACCTAAGTCCGAGACTGTTCATCTTCTGAAGGAGTCATAAGACCTTTTTGTTTGGTCAGGCATTTGGCAGAAAGGAATAAGGTTGGGTGGCAGTGGGTAGAGAGGGCTGGGCAGGGGGGTGGATAGGTGGTGAGGTGGTTGGGATGATGTTGGGTTTTGGGAGGAGTTTCATGTGTTTTATAGTATTTTATATTTTTAAAGTTGTTAGCTATCCTGAGTCTGATAAGAAGGGAGGGATAAAAACATAATAAATAAATAAATAAATAAATAAATAAATATTAAAGTCAATGGCTCAACTTCTATTTATTTCAATGGAGCCTATATCGTGCTCCTTAGCTATAGGTGTATCTATGGAGTGGTGCTAAGACTACTGTCTGTCATCTCTCTGGGCAGGAGAATGGAAATGTCTGAGAGAACAGAACAGTTCCCAAGGTATGGAGGTTGTATATGTATAGAAAACTCTCTGGGGTAAATCAATATTTCAGTTCAATACATTGGGGCTTTATTGGCATACCAGCTACATCAGTGTTGCCAAAGTCTTATATAGACCAAACCCACAGCTCTCTGTCAGTGATGCATAAAACACACTATCTAGGCTAGGGTTACACACAATGGGTGTTTTCAAACGAGATGCTACCATACATGACCACTCAGTAACCACTCATCCAAACACCCATCTGAATAGAGTGGCCATACCTCCCCTTTAAAGGAGGACATTTATGAAAAATACATGGTGCAGGGCTGCACTGAAACCAATGCAGCCCTGCACCATGTATTTTTCATAAGCATCCTCTTTTAAAGGGGAGGTATGGCCACCCTACATCTGAAGGTGGAGTGGGGGGGAGGGGGAGCATGCTCCTGTGAGCACCAACTCATGGCCACTCCCCAAAAAACTGAAGTGCACCATGCGGGGCAAGCAAAAAAATTGCATCACAACAGGCAACCATACATCCCCTGCCCATATGAACCAGGGCAGCCACACCAGCAGACAAGTCTCCCATTCATAGGCACTGTGGGCAGGGGGCACGACCTTTGCAAGTCACAGGAACTGGCCACAAGCGCTGGGGAGCCCGATTCCTCAGCGCTCAAGGTCGGGGCATGTCAATTTCAAAGGCCAGCCCAGCACACTTCCCCCACCCCCATGGTCCATGATATGGGGAGCGTGGGGGGCTGCCATGGTAAGAATGCTGGGTGCCACCTGTTAGAATCCCTCCCCATGCACTCCACCCCCACCCCCGCAAGCCTTGTACATTTAAAACCACCTTTTGTCTGGAATTTGAGCCCCTGTGCACACTTTGTCATTATGGTACATTCCTGGTCTGATGGCAGGTAGCTAAACCTCTCTCTATGGATGGGTAATCAACAGATGGAAGCAAATATTTCTATTGAAACATTTGCAATTTCTTTCAGATACTGTATTTTAAACAAGCTGATTAGCTACCTTTATTATTTTACACTTGATAGCACACACTGTTTTGCTCTGTGTCATTGTTGCATGACATTCCATTTGGCACACAGTTTATTTTTAGCCAGAGACTATCAAAGTATTTTTCAGTAGGACTGTCACTGCACTTGAACAAGGAATCATATTACTGGAAGAACTTTGCCGAAACAAAGAAGAAATATTGAACAAATGGGGAACTATAAATCTAGACCAACCCAAACTTGCACGGGTAATTAATGTTGCTTATTTTAAATGAAATATGCTTGAAACACATCAGCAAGCAGTAAATGGAGATTTTGTCAATTTAGTCATTGCTAATTTTTTCTGGAGTTGAAGGGTAAGGATTTGCATTGTTCCTGGTTTAGATGAAGAACAGCTTACTAGAATCACATTTTCTTTCTGTGCAAGAAAGGGCAACAGAAAAGCTGGCAAATTCTTCAAACCAATAGATCAGATCATATTCGATTAGAATCGCATGTTGAGTTAATTAATATTTCATTATAAAATTTAGAACTGTTTTTATGCTACTCTTCTATGCTGTTAAGATTTAAGACCAAAGGACTAATAACTCTAAAAACAGTGGTTTAACATTGGAATGAAATACATTTTCAAAAAAGATTTGTACATATATAAATGACTACAATAAAACAAAATATAACTAATCTATTAGAGAAACAGCATTAATAATAAGCAGCAGTCATTTAAAATTAAAATAGCAGCTAAGTAATTAGATACATTTAGAAGTTAATTGCTTAGATTACTAGGACTTTTTCATCTATGTCCCAGTTTTTATGGAAACTGAACTCTGTTGTCAATTATATTTTTTAAAGATGAGTTGAAGAAGAAAGTTAGTGAATCCTATGGTATAATCATCGAGAGATTAGAAGATGACCTGCAAATCAGGGAAAAAGAGCTTACAGAATTAAAGCATGTTTTTAGGTAAAGTATTTTGGAAACATGTTTATTATGATTATCAGGTGTGTTTAGCTTTTATGTTTGCTGTGGTTGCCAATGGTTGTGTGTCTATAGCAAGGAGTGGTGAGTCATTTCACTGTAATCTGTTTAAAGAAACCAGTGCTTATAGTGTGATGCCAATTTCCTATGTACAGAAACCAAATTTCTGGTTAATGAGAACTGAGCTAATACTGCCAAAATGATTGAGTTGTAAATGGACTTGCCTTGGGAGTGTTTATGCCTCTTTTTCCTCTGTCTTCCTAAAGTGTTGTTGGGTGCCCTATCTGGGGCACAGAGAATATCACAGGCTCAGGGCCAGGCACCTATGCGGGATCAGGATCTCAGTGTGGGTATATCAGTGCAGGATCAGGTTCATACAAAAACATGTGCAGGGCAAATCACCAAGGACCAACACACAAATGTGTGGGACCAAAGGCACAGTCCAAGGGAAGGGGAACTGGATCTGCAAGGTCCAAGTGGGGATCAGAAAAACAGGGGTTCAGGTGCAAAATGCAGGTCAGAGCAGATGGAGATTCAGGCATGGGGTCCAATCAGGCAGACAGGATTCCAGGTGCAGAGTACAGAGTAGACTCCGGGTATCTTCAGACGTTACGAGATCACGGTGAACCACGGTGAATACCCACCTGTGGTCACCGTGTCTCGAACGTCTGTTTGGCGGCCGCCAGATGTTCGCCACGGTGAATACCCACATGGGGTCAGTTTGAACCACGCTTCCCGGGCTAGCCGGGGGAATGTCCTGGGAAGCGTGGTCAAACGGACCCCGGGCAGGGACCAACGAAAAGTAACGTCTGGCCGCGCGCCACGGCCCGGGATCCCCGGCGGGATCCCGGGCCATGGCGCTTCCAGCCCGATGCGGCGGCTGCAATGACCCCGCCGCCCGCCCGTCTCCTCGGAGGGCGGGCGGCGGGGTGCGTGGAGGGGGCGGGGCCATGTGGCTGCACGTTGCGCCGCGCGGCCCCGCCCCCTCCCAGATTCCCCGCCGGGATCCCCCCGGCACGTCTGATATGGCGTTACGGGGCGACCCTGGTGGGGAATGACTCCGGTGCTTTCGGTACGGGGCCAAAGGGCCCCGTAACATCTGAAAACACCCTCCGGCATGGGAAGCAGATCCAATCCCCAGAGCAGAAGAGCCAGTCCAAGAGGCAGGAGAACACCAGGAACCAGGGAGAAATAAGAACGACAGCAACAGTCAGTTGATTCACCGAGCTTCCTGTAGGGGCTGGTCTGCCTTATATCTAGGCAGGCAGCCAACCAGGAAGCTGGGGGCGGGGGGCGTGGAGCTAGACCAGATCAATTGCCCCAGGGGGTGTGAACGGACTGGCCAAAGACGACCGTACAGCCACTCTGCAGATTTCTACTAGACTACTGTGACGGTGGCACTCTAGGGCAAGCCACTACCTCCACAAATCCAGGGGCACTGGTTCAAGGCTGGGTCCTGAGAAGTGTGACTGTTAGCAGATGAGTTTAATGACAGGAGTATTTGATGAAACAATAAATCTCTAGCAAATATTGGGTCAGAAGGTTTTCTGAAAGTGGATTTCTAGATCCATAACTGTATTCTCTTAAGAAACCAGGTTCTGTGAATCATGCTGATCCAGTCAGATAACATACCATGTTGCCTGTGGTTCCACTCAAAACAGGTTAAACAACAGTAGATGTACAAGCTTCTTGTGATTAATTTAACAAAACAGTTCCCCAGGATGCAATGTTACTTTCATGCATGCAGTAAGCACCCATGGATATTCTGGCAGGATCAGTGCTCCAGAATTAATTTATTCAGACTCTTAAGTAAATAGTTTGTCATAACTAACTAATGCTCTTAGCATGCTGTTCCCACTTGTCAACAGACATCAAATGAAGTTGACAAGAGAGAAAGTAGTTAAGAGGATACTTTTTATTGGGCCACGTTTTGAGAGTTGTTTGATGCACCATAACTGATGTCATAACTGTCTCCATTAACACTAAGAACAGGAAAAGGAGCAATGGGTTTAAATTATAGAAAGATAGGTTTAGGTACATGGAGCCAGGGGTTTAGTTGAGTCCAGGCTCTGAACTCTGGGTGAAGAGGACCTTTGCAAGCGACCTGAGGACTAGGGGTGTTTGATTCGTATCATTTTAATTAGTTATGAAGACGGATGGAGCCCATTAAGTTAATGAAAATGAATGAATAAACAAATGACATTTGTTTAATTTCATTCCTTTTTATTATTATTTTCCATTTTATTCTATAAAAAAAGAATTTAAATCAATCAGCCACTGTATATATGCAAAATGGCCACTGAGCCCGTTCCATGCATACGCCCCTTTAAAAATGGCACTGGCACCATTTTGGAAAAGGGTCATGCATGCAAAGAATGGCCCTGGCAGCCATATTGTGCATGTGCCGTGATTTTTTAAAAGATTTTTAAAATTATTTTTAATAATATTAAAAAAAATAAAATAAAAAAAAATGGGTCATTTACGAAACCCAACCAAAAAAACAAGAAAACAAGTGTGGGGTGGTATAAACAATAATTCCTTTATTGCAATTGGAACTGATCTCTGCCAAGGCGAGAGATCTATATAAGGATGAATGTATACAAACACATGTGAACCATGAACCACATACACCATGAACAACACAAAATATAAAATTAAAAAAACATTGTACAAAAATCCCCGTAGGGAAGGAAGAGAACAGAAGACCCAGACGCATTTTGGGGTCCCGCCCCTTTCTCAATGGGTCATACAATATATATTTATTTATTTTTAAAAGGGGGGATAAGTACCACCCGTGAATACAAAAAAAACAAAAGCCTGATTATGGACACTGTGTATATTAAAAAAACAATGAAAATTAAACAGATCTATAAAAAGGAAAGGATAAGCCCTGCATACTTATTATAGTGGCACACTCCACATTTCCAAATGGCTTCCTTATCCTATGCCAACTCTAAGGGATGTAGCCTGTTAAGAAAAAAAACATAAATAAAAGAGGATGAATTCTCCTACAATTGTGCCCCTATAGATGTCTCCTTCAATATCTACTGAAATAAAAATTAAAAAATGGAAATTAGAGGCTGGAAAAAATTGTCAAAAAATTGCCCCCGCTAGGGGCAGTCAGTCAGAAATTACTGGCAACCAGTGTGGCACTGTGAAATCTTCAAATGCTTCAAAAACCTGACCAAATCATTGCACTTCACATTTTGTAAAAGGCTGAGGCTACACCAGTTGAAAACCAAACTGCATAAAACCCATATTGGCTAACTGCCATACAATCTGAAAACCCTGCATACATACCCAACATGAAAACAAATCCATTTTTACTGTAGCCTGAATGCAGTTCACAGTTAGGCATCTGCTGCCACTGCTTTCCAGTCCTGGGTGGTGGTGAGACTCCTCCTCCAGGAGGTTTTAAATCATGAACAATCAGCTATATTCCCTGCAGCTTCTTCATTTACGAAACCCCCAGATACAAAGGGGTTTTTTTGTAAATGAAAGTGAAAACTAATGATGTGCCTGTGGCAGAGTCCTACCACAAGACGACGATGGAGCCAGGAGTATGACGACAAAATGGCGTCATAGAGAATGTGACTAAGGCCATTTTTACACGGACACCCAACCCCCCTCGGTGTTCCAGTGGGTGTTGGGGGGGGGGGGTATCCATATAAACGGCCGGTGGGTGANGCGCGGCCCCGGCCCCTCCCACTTTCCCCGCCGGGATCCCCCCAGCACGTCTGTTGGGCCGTGCCGGGGTGACCCCGGCGGGGAACGAAGACGTTCGTTACGGTACGGGGCCAAAGGGCCCCGTAACGTCTGAAAATACCCCTTGTTACAGAGCTCACAGCCTTAACAGATACTTTCTATCATAGACACAGTTTCGTTGGCAATGGCCAGGCAACACCTTCTGGCTCTCCTCACTGTCTCTCTAGCTGTTTGCTTTGCAATTTCCCCTTCAGCAACTCTCCGAGTTCTCAGGGCATCAGCAGATTTCCCCCACTGAGCTCTGGCTCAGCTACGCCCAAACACAGCTGCTTCTGCTCGCGCGAGCCAGCCTCTGCAACTCCACTAGCGCCGTCTTCTTAAAGGGGCAACGGCTCTCACAGAGTCTGCCCTGTTATAGCCCCTCTACAGTTTAGGGCCTGGGCTCAAATGACCCCCTTCACTCCATGGTTAGCCATGCCTTTGAGATGCTCATTATTTCCTATGACTCTTCCCTAGTCACGTTGGCCCATCAGCCCTTCAGGTGTTTCAATGCCCACTATTGACGTGATTGTTCAGATTACATAGACTCAACCCACCCTTTCTCCATGGAGGCTATTGGGTGCTCCTGTAGGATTACTGCCTTCCTTCAGGTTTTGACCCCAAGGAGGCAGTGGAATGCCAGAATGGGGGAGCCAAAAGGACTCTCCCGCTCCTTTCCAACATGGCCCTGCCTCCTTGTGTTCATATTGCACCAAACACATGGGGTATTTTCAGACGTTACAAGATCACAGTCAACCACAGTGAACCACGGTCAATTTCGCTGTGGGGCCAAAGTGCCCTGAACGTCTGTTTGGCGACCGCCAGATGTTCACCACGGCTGATTCCCACATGGGGTCAATTTCGACCACGCTTCCGGGGCTCCCCGCTAGATAATCCCCGAAAGCGTGGTCAAAGAGATCCCCGGTGGGAAGCAATAAAAAGTAACGTCTGGCCGGCGATCACAGCCTGGAATCCCCAGCGGGATTCCGGGCCTGTCTCTTATACACATCTAGATGTGTATAAGAGACAGGGGGTATCCATATAAACGGCCGGTGGGTGAGGGTATGGATGTACGCCCATGTGAACACCACAGGCTGTGGGTGCTTGTGCATGTGCGCTCCTGATGCACACCCATCACCCACCCATGGGGCCCTCCGGAAAACTGGAGGAGGCTAAGTGGGTGGAGATGGGTGGAGGTGTGTGTGTGTGTCCATGTAAACACCCATCCAGCCCCATCCATGTAAAAATGGCCTAAGACAGTCAAAAGGAGAAATGGATGCTGGCCCTTTAATTCAGCAACAGAGACTCCATTGAGGCTTATATAACTAGCGTCTGCAACACTTGTCAGGGCTGTTGGCTGGAGACTGAGCAGGGAGAAGGATTCCTTCTAGACCTCTAGGATGCCAGGGCTAGGAAGTCCAACTCATGTTCCACAAAGGAGCCTCTTGGATTACTCAAGCCCCAGGCTCTGAAGGAGCAAGTAGGCGTCGTCATCCAGAGGAGACAGAACTCCAGCACAAAGGTGTGCTCAATCCTATTCGGACTTTTTGTTGTGTTTTGCTTTATGTTAAGGGGGATCCACCCTTGATGGGAGAAGCCCTGACTAAGTGGGTCTAGACTTGGCAATAAGGGGCGGTGTGGAGGCCAGGTACAAATTTAGGTTCCTAGACCCCAGGCGGGTGAGGTGTAGGAGGCACCCCACTAATACTGTGCGGTGCCAAGCTGGTTCCCCAACTTTGCAGTTATCAGGGCCTTGTCACAGTGCCTTCTGCACACTCCTACTGAGCACTGCCAGCAAATTTTCACAGTGGGATGGGGAAGGAGCAGGCCTCTGCCCTCTCTTAAAATGTCCTGCCCAATGGGATTACTGTTGGTCCAGGGCAGGAGGCTCATCCATTGGAGCCACACTTGGGAGGCTACTGCTTAGGGAGACCCTGCCCCCTCACCCTTTGGATGGCCCATAATTGGGATACGAACCCAAGCCTACCACCGCCTGGGTTAAACATTAGGAAAAAACTACCTAGCAGAACTATTTAACATTGGAAAAAGTGGCTGAAATCTCTTTCCCTGGAGGTTTTCAAGGAAAAACTGTACCAGCATTGGTCATGGATGCTTAAGGGATAGGGAATCCTGTCTCTGGACAGGGGATTGGATTGCATGACCCAGAAGTTCCTTTCTGACTCTTCACATCACTTCTATGATTCTATGGGCATTTTCAGACAAGACACTCTCCACCCACTCAACATGTTGCAGGGGTGCATTGTTGCCCTGTGGGTGCCCTTTAACATGTATAGTGGGTTGGAGGTGTTTTGGGAGTACCTTATTTGAAAACACCCTATCTTGGAGCTACACTGAGCTTGTCTGCAAGCAAATCCCCAAGAGAAGTGAAAATATCCTCTTAACTATTCTGTCTCTTGTTTCTCTCATATCAGGAACCAACATGGGAACTGTGCTCTAAGGCCACTTTTAGACGAGACGCATTTGCGCATTTTTGTTAAAAAATGCGCTTGTTTTAATGCTCGTTTAAACACCTAAACCGTTTTAAATGTGTATTTGCCGTGAACGTATAAAAGCCCAAACCATTTTGAATGTGTTTTTTAAATAATGCACATTTTTAAAAACCGGTTTTGGCACCCCCAGATCATCAAAGATGCTCAAAACCAGTTTTAAAAAATACGCATTATTTAAATGCGCATTTACAAAACCACATTAAAAGTGTCTCGTCTAAAAGCGCCCTAAGCATCAAACAAAGGTGTCAGGATTCTCCGATACGCAATAGAATGTAATTTACCCAGAGAGAAAACAAGTAAGCAGGAAGAAACAAGTGGTCTTTTTGGATGGGAGAATTTTACTATTAGACTGTGAAAAGTCAATATAGTGGTGGTAAACCTTGTGCACAATGCCTCTACATTCCACCTCACATTACACACCGGTGCACCGACGTCTGCACTGGCTACCTATAGATTTCCAGGCACAAGTCATAGTGCTGTGTTTGACTTTTAAAGCCCTAAATGGTCTGGGCCCCACATATCTGAAAGACCGCCTGTCCTTCCATGCCCCATTGTGGCCTCTTCAATCGGCCGGGAGCACCCTTCTGTGGGTATCATCTGTTTCCCTTGTTTGTATTATGGGGGCTCATAGGGTGGCATTCTGGATCACTTCCCTGATAGGGGTGGGTTTGGGGTACATTTAATTTAGTTTACTTATTTAAAACATTATTATCCCGCTCCAGGGTGGTATACAGCATATAAACAACAATGTAAAATATAGAATATAAGCACATAAAATTCAATAAAAACAGCAATACTTCCCTACGGGTCATCATACTTCCTCAACCAAACGCCACCCCTCCCCCACCTGTCTCCCTCACCAAATGCCTGGCAGAACAATATATTTTTACATTGATGCCTGAAGGAGGGAAGATCTTGGGAAAAACGAACCTCCGCCATGAGGGAGGTCCACATCCGAGGTGCGGCACCCGAGAACACCCTCTCCAATGTGGTCCCCCCGCTGAACACCAGGAGCCTTTAAAAGAGCACACCCAACCAACTGCAGTGGCCACTGCAGAACCTGGGGAATGAGGCGATCCCACAGGTAGGTGGGGCCCAGACCGCATAGGGCTTTATAGGTAACCACCAACACCTGAATCGAGTCTGGAAGGCTATAGGCAGCCAGTACAGAGAACGGAGCATCAGTGTTATGTGCTCTCAGTGGCCTGTCCCCATTCTGCACCAGCTGCAGCCTCTGGTTCATCACCTTGGGTAGCCCCACATAGAGTGTGTTACAGTAATCAAACCTTGAGGTGATGAAGGCATGGATAATGGTGTCAAGGTCGGAGTCTGAGATATATGACTGTAACCATCGTACCAGATATAATTTAGTAAATGCACTCCTTGCCACAGCTGCCACCTAGACATTCATGCGGAGCTGTGAATCGAGAAGTACCCCCAGACTGCAAACCTGAGGAACCAAGGCAGGGCGCACTCCATCAATGATGGGAGCCTCCACTCCCTCGACCCTCCCCACCAGCATCACCTCCATCTTGTCAGGATTCAACTTCAGGCAGATCGGCCTCATCCAGTCCGCCACAGCTGCCAGACATCGAGTAAGCAATGAGACTGTGGGGTCTGAGTCTGCTGAAAATGAGAGGGAAAACTTGGTGGCATCCGCATATTGATGACAACACACTCCATGTCCTCTCACAACCTCACCCAACGGCTGCATATACACGTTGAACAGAAGGGGGGACCGCATGGAACCCTGTGGGACCCCACATGTGAGATCCTGGGGAGATGATGTACAGTCACCCAGAACCACACGGCGAGTTCTTCCAGCCAGGAACAAGTGGAACCATTCAAGAACAATCCTGCCCAACCAGGCACAATCCTGCAGACAAGTCAGCAACATCTCATGGTCAATGGCATCAAAAACAGCTGATAAGTCCAACAAGACCAAAAAGGTCGACTGTCTCAGATCTAGAGCACGGCACAGGTTGTTGACTAAGGCCACAAGCACAGTCTCTGTGCCATATCCTGGACGAAAGCCAGACTGCAGGAGGTCCAGAAAACCAATTTGATCAAGATGGTCCTGGAGTTGATGGTCACCAGAATGGTGAAGGGGGCTCGGTGTTGGGAATTGAGAAGTGGTTTGGGGTGAGTTTGGTGGGGAATTGTGGGAGGGTTAGGGGTTTTCCAAGTTTAAGGGTATTTTTGTATGTTTTAATATTTTTATTGTTTGTGACCCGCCCTGAGTCTTTGGAAAAGGTGGCATATACGTTTAAATAAATAAATTAAATAAATAAATAATTTATTTAATTGCTCCCATCATATACCAATGGCATCATAGGTCTGACCTCCAGAAAACATTCAATTAGTTGTAAAACCATAGATTTCAAAAATAATAAATCTGGAATTCTTTTCATACTTTATACCTTTTTGTTTTTGAGCCACCAGAAGTTTCCAGGCTTCTCCCTACACCTAGGAGAAAATTGTTTCTTAAAATTTGAAAAATAGTTACCTGACCCTAGGAACTAGAGTTTATGAAAAACCTGAAGTGTCAGAAGACTCAGAATGAAACTGCAGGAATTGGCAGCGCAACTGTGTAGCAGCTAGCAGGGCAGGCTGGAAGGGAGCCTGACCCTTTAAAACGTTACCATCAGTCAGAGTAGCTCCAGCAGGGCAAGCACAGGTGCTGTGGCAGCACAGGACAGTGCCCTAATATGTCACAACTGAGCTAGCCTTCACAACTGGACTAAAAGAGGAGCTGATTGGGGCTAGCTGAGCTGGACATGGTAGAGTCCACCCAGAGCTCAAGAGACTGAGCTGAGAGCCCAGTCAGGAGGAAGAACTAGCAGGAAATAGGATGGTGGAAACTCTATCTCCCAAGAGCTCCAGGGAGTCAAGAGACAGGGAGGGTTCTGCCTCTAATCTGGCTTCAGGAGAGCCTGTGCCTGGCCAGCAGAGTCTACAGGGAAGGCTCTGAGCCCAGTGTGAGAGAAGGCATGTGGGAAGCAGGAGCTTAAAGGGAAGCTCGGCTTGGGGACTAGGTAGCCCAGGACTGAGGCTACCTGGCTACTGAGGCTCACTCCTGAGCTACCCAGCAACAGACAGGACTCAGGAGAGTATAGAAATGGGGTGTCCGGCTGTTGTAGGAGTGCCAGGCCAATAAGGGGATGCTGAGTGGGGTGGGCCCACAGGCCCCCTATGGCAGGACTAAGGCTCTGGTAGGAAGCACCTAGCTGGTGGGCTGTGGCGTGTAGGCCCAAGACAGGGAGGACTCTAAGGGTAACACCCTGCCGGCCCAGGCCTCCCAAAAGACTGTCCCCGAGTGTGACCACACTCCTTCCCGGGAAGGGGGACTCCAAACAATGTTAGACCCTGCTCTGCAGAGGCCAGAGTATCGCAAGCAGAGGCTCATGGCTCACAGGAGGAGCCATGCACAGTCCAGGGAAGCTGTAAAGGGAGTGATCTATCCCAGAAGGGGGTGACAACAAACAGAGTGAGAACTGAACCACCCAGCTGGAGGCCCAAGTGGGGCATGGGACTACTCATTGGCTAGATGCTATTTCCCCAAGATGAGATCTGTAACCAGTGAAGAGGCCGTTCCCAGACAACCGAGGCCATAAGTGAGGGCAGAGATCTCCCTGGAACACTCCATGACTACAAGCTAGAACATACTTTTAGTCCTACAAGAAGTTAGAACTGAAGTAAGTCTGCTCCTTAGAAATATGTGAATTTTGAAGCTGGCAACCTCCTTTCCAGTGTTATCACTTTTTCTATGGCATCAGATTATTGAAGGGAGAGCAGGAGATACAATTGTTTAATATCATCCAGTTGGCATATTCTGAGACTTTCGCAATTCTCACATCACTTCACCCTCTCAGTGCATTCAACAAAAAGTATGAAAACACAAATACAAAGCATATAAAGACAAAGGACTCCTCCCCCAGCTTCTTGGAGCTTGTCTTTCTCACCATTACCCTTCAGAGAATAGCTTGGAAGAACAGGTGGCCTTTACATCAGTATCATTAATCAAGACATGCCTGAAAGGACACATATGGAACAAAAATTATATATAAATGAAGAATGAGATTTTCTTTGTACTGAGCAAACACACACACCCTGCCCCCCCCCCCTCTCCCGCAGTAGAACATAAATGGTAAATGAAGGGGGAAATGTGGCCGTAATGTATAGAAGAATTGTTCCAAAGAGTTTACAAGAAAATATAAGCAAGCTCTCTCAGTGCTTGGAGACCTGTCATACAAAAGGGGAACTAGTCAAACTAACAGAAGTCAACAACAGCTGCAATCAAACTGACACACAAGTTTCAGAAAAAAAAGACAAAATCTTACGTTTAATAATATTTCCCTCATACTCATCTATATCCATTTCATGCCAAGTTGACTGGTCTGCCATATATGTAAATCTAGGTCACCTAGCTTCTGTTGGAATAAGTGAGATTGAAATCAGGCTCTTAGCCTGAAGCTAAAACAGCAAATAGTTCCCAGATGCTCCAGTGGCCACTTTCAGACATATCCCCCCCCCACACACACACACATATTTGGGCTGCAGGGGGGAAAGCGCAGCCCGAATATGGACGGGGATCAGCCAATCTGAAAGGCCCGCCCCTTCACGCGGTTTTGCCAACAGAGACACGTAGGGATGCAGAGCTCAATTTCCTGCTCTACATCCCACGCGTCTCTGCTGGCAAAGCCGTGGGGGGAGGGGCCTTTCAAACTGGCTGATCCCTTCACATATTCAGGCTGCGCATCCCCCACCCCCCGCAACCCATATGCGTGCGGGGGGGGGCGCGGGGGCATGTCTGAAAGTAACAAGGCTGCGGTGGACCAGAACTCATTATCCCAATTATGAATCTCCCCACCCTCAGGGCAAGGGAGGGATGTCGTCTTAAGCAGCAGCCCTGCCAAGGGGCCTCTCAGCCAGCATCACCACCCGCCAACAACGAGTGGCAGCAATGCCACCACGGAGGAAATTTTCAGAGTAGATGTGGACAGGGACAGCACCCCACCCCTTCCCACTCTCAACATTTCTATCTTCATGGGGTCCTTTTTCAGGCGGTTTGAATGCTACTAACAAAAATCAGAGTGGGTCCAATTCCCTGCTTCCTCCCACACCCATTCTGAACATTTTCTAGCAGCTTAAGCTCCTTGCAAAGGACCCCTGTGGCAGCGACGGACTTCCCTGAGTGTAAGTCCTGTCACGATCTGGGCCCCAATCAATTTCTTCTTCGTAGGAATTAGCTCAAGTCACATATTCTAGGGAACAAAACTCTATGTTCTTTCATTCAAGTCTCCATACACAATCCACATATACAGAGTCTCTATCCAGTTCAGTATCTCCACCATATACTCAGTCTTGCTAGCCTCAGTTTAGTCTCCAGGCACAAAACGTCTGGCTCTTATTCCAGCTTCTTCTACTGTAAGTCAAGCTCCACTCTCAGGCTGGCTATAAACACCAGATCTCAGCCTTTGCTCCTGTCTCTCTCAGGAGTCAGCTTCTGGCCTCCCAAAGTCCTTAATGTTAACTCAGGCCCAGCCTAGCAGTAAGCCCCCGGCTGACTATTCACATCACCTATAACAGGCCTTGCACCTTGGGTGATTTCAGACGTGACGAGATCACGCTGAACCACACTGAACCACGGTGAACCCCGCGGCGGGGCGAAAGGCCCCTGCACGTCTGCACAGCGTGCGCCAGATGTTGGCCACGCTGAATCTGCAGACGGGGTCAATTTGAACCACGCTTCCCGGGCTAGCCGGGGGAAGGTCCCGGGAAGCGTGGTCAAATGGACCGCGGGCCGTGGCGAACAAAAAGTAACGTCTGGCCGCGTGCCACGGGCCGGGATCCCCGGCGGGATCCCGGGCCGTGGCACGATCGGCCAGACGCGGCGGCCGCATTGGCCCCGCCGCCCGCCCGTCTCCTCGGAGGGCGGGCGGCGGGGTGCGTGGAGGGGGCGGGGCCGTGCGGCCGCACGTTGCGCCGCGCGGCCCCGGCCCCTCCCACTTTCCCCGCCGGGATCCCCCCAGCACGTCTGTTGGGCCGTGCCGGGGTGACCCCGGCGGGGAACGAAGACGTTCGTTACGGTACGGGGCCAAAGGGCCCCGTAACGTCTGAAAATACCCCTTGTTACAGAGCTCACAGCCTTAACAGATACTTTCTATCATAGACACAGTTTCGTTGGCAATGGCCAGGCAACACCTTCTGGCTCTCCTCACTGTCTCTCTAGCTGTTTGCTTTGCAATTTCCCCTTCAGCAACTCTCCGAGTTCTCAGGGCATCAGCAGATTTCCCCCACTGAGCTCTGGCTCAGCTACGCCCAAACACAGCTGCTTCTGCTCGCGCGAGCCAGCCTCTGCAACTCCACTAGCGCCGTCTTCTTAAAGGGGCAACGGCTCTCACAGAGTCTGCCCTGTTATAGCCCCTCTACAGTTTAGGGCCTGGGCTCAAATGACCCCCTTCACTCCATGGTTAGCCATGCCTTTGAGATGCTCATTATTTCCTATGACTCTTCCCTAGTCACGTTGGCCCATCAGCCCTTCAGGTGTTTCAATGCCCACTATTGACGTGATTGTTCAGATTACATAGACTCAACCCACCCTTTCTCCATGGAGGCTATTGGGTGCTCCTGTAGGATTACTGCCTTCCTTCAGGTTTTGACCCCAAGGAGGCAGTGGAATGCCAGAATGGGGGAGCCAAAAGGACTCTCCCGCTCCTTTCCAACATGGCCCTGCCTCCTTGTGTTCATATTGCACCAAACACATGGGGTATTTTCAGACGTTACAAGATCACAGTCAACCACAGTGAACCACGGTCAATTTCGCTGTGGGGCCAAAGTGCCCTGAACGTCTGTTTGGCGACCGCCAGATGTTCACCACGGCTGATTCCCACATGGGGTCAATTTCGACCACGCTTCCGGGGCTCCCCGCTAGATAATCCCCGAAAGCGTGGTCAAAGAGATCCCCGGTGGGAAGCAATAAAAAGTAACGTCTGGCCGGCGATCACAGCCTGGAATCCCCAGCGGGATTCCAGGCCGTGGTCAAAGCGGCTGGGAGCTGAGGCCGCATTGGCTGCGGTGCCCGCCTGTCTCCCCAGAGGGCAGGCGGCGGGGGACCATGGGGGCGGGGCCATGCGGGCGCACATTGCACCGCACAGCCCCTCCCCGATTCCCCGCCGGGATCAGCCGGCACATCTATTCGGGCCATTTTTTGACCACGGGCGGTGGGGTGGGGTGGTTATTTCATTTACCCCCGCCAGGGATTCACTGGGACGAATCGGGACGGCGTAACGTCTGAAATCACCCATGGTGAGGAGCAATGGATTTTTTTAAAAGGTAATCCCATGACACACACATAGTGAGGAGCAAAGGATTAAAAACAAGAAAAACCCACAACGAGGCTAAAAACACGCTGAAGCTAGATGCACCTCAAAGGGGAAGCTAGAAACGGTCGAACTATCCAATAGCCTTTTAAAAAGCAAAAAGTGCAGTAAAATCAGCCTTGTCACCTAAAAACAGGGCAAGATGGACAGGGTCAGCGGGGTCTGGTTGACTCCATAAAAACAGGGCGTGCAGCAGCAAAATGGGGGCAGACAAGCAGAACATGTCTGACAGTTAAAGGCACATTGCAGAGGCTACACCGAGGCGCAGCCTCCCCCAGAAGCAGATGTCAATGGGTGAGCAGCCCCTGGTTGAGACGCAGGTTGGCCAGGATCACTTCCTCTCAACAGATTCAGTATTACGTTCTCTACCACAGCTGGATACAGGCTTCATGTCATGCAGCTTAGCTATCTGACACAAATGGACTGCCAGTGCACCATAAGGCAGGGCTTAAAAATGGGAATAAAAATCACTAAAAGGAAGCTATATGGTCAGCTGATCGAGCAGCTACATCTGCCCGCTTGTTCCCCCTGATCCCCACGTGCCCAGGAATCTAGCAAAAGAGTATGCGGGCACCCTGTGACCAAAGGTGATGCAGCTGCAATTGGATTGCTGCAATCAACAAGCCCAGGTTAAAACAGAGGGAGACCAGGACCTTCAAGGAACTCAGAGAGTCTGAATAGATCATGGGCTATGCCAGCTGCTCCGGCAACACAAATTGCAAGGCAAGGAAAATAGCAAAGAGCTCCACATTAAAGATGGAACACTCCAGAGAGAGTCAGTGGGCAATGCAATGGCCTGCGCAGACCATAGATGCCCCCACTAAGTCCCCAGACTGGGAGCCATCTGTAAAGAGGGTTGCAGAGCCAAAGTGGCAGGAACGATGTTTACAATAAAGCTGCCAGTATTGCTCTGGTGGTGTCACAGAGCATGGACACAAAGACAGGGAGTAGCAGCAGAAAAGCTAATTCATGGCGGAAGTGGAAGGGTAGCAGAAGCCCCAGGATCAATGCCATCCAAAGACAGTTCAACTTCTGCAAAAGGGACCGTAGCCAGAGCCCAAAGGGCAGAATGACAGAGCTCCAGAATGCAAATAGGATCTCATACTGGGGCTGAAACAAGTAGGGTGCCCCAGCAGGAAGTGAAGCTTGCAACATATTGCAGAGAAAGTTGCATATGCTAAGCAGAGTGCAGCAGGGGGTCTTCCCAGGGCCACACAGGGGTTCTGGGGTCTCACTCTGGGGAATTAGTAAACCCCCTTGCTATGCCTTTTCAGCCCGAACCTCAGCTGAATTCCCCCTTGGGGAAGGGGTTACCCTCCTATAGGACCAAACACCACACCAGTCCAGAGGGTATTAGTCAATCATCTTTATTGACTCAGTATCCACAATCCCTGGGACTGCCGGCTCAGTCACCTCCACCCTGCAGGCCCAGGTCAGTCTTTCACAGGCTTAGGAGCAACACAACATCAACCCCAACATCCAGCCAGCCAGAGCCCCAGGCTCTGGCCAAGCCTTCCCCAGGCATGCGGCTCCCTCCTGGACACAGCCTCTCCTCAGTACCTGGTTCTCCTCTTCAGCACCCTGGAGAGCACAGAGTGGTAAGACCTTGTCAGAGCAATGTGATCCCTTCTGCTCCCAGGCAGAGACTGCTCCCTTCTTCACCTCAGCCTTCCTCTTATACAGGCAGAGTGGGCACGGCCAGGCTTCCACTCCTGAGCCTTAAAGGGCCAGCATCCTGCCCACTCTGTATCAGTGTTTCTCAGTCTGTTGCCTTCACAGGCTGGCACATGCCATCAGGGCTGGCTCCACCATGCCCAGCACCAGTCTCACTCCTCTTGGTTCCCACGCTCAGCCCTCTTAAAGGGGCAACAGCCACTCAGGAGTCAGATTGCTCACTGCTACACAGAGGCTCAAACATCTCAACATATAAACTGTGCATGGGTGAGGTGTGAAATGCTCCTGTGCAGAGATGGAGGCCCCGTTGATGGGAGGAGTCCAGTCTTTGCAGAATGGAGGGCCTGTCCGAGTCATAAACAATGGAGGCAAAATCCAACTTGGAGGGCACAAAGGCAGTGGTCAGTGCTTCAGGAGGAAGAAGAGATGACCCACAGAATGTTCAGTGCCTTCTTGCACTTGACCTGTAGCTGACACATGTGGAGGAGGAAAGTCAGCTTTCTGTCCAGCACCTGACCAAGCCAAGAAATGGCTTCAGCAACAACAGGAAGGTGCATCCATCCCAGCCACAAATCAGGATTGGGGTGCAAAAGGCAAAGGTGCATGTAGTCAGTCTTCTTTTCTAAAAACCAAAAAACATTGTCAGTAGCTCATTGAGAGCTATTTTCAGTTGACACTCAATGTACTGCACACTGGGCAACCAGCAGCAGCTCTGGAAGTAGTCCACATACAGAAAGTTGTGACCAGCCAGGGGCAGAGAATGGACAATTCCATTAATGTCCACAGAAAACAAAGTGATACTCAGGACATTGTCCTGTAGAACCCCCTCCTCCTGCTCAAAAGGATGGGAAATTAGGTAGAAACGGGGTGGACCCAAAACATCTGGAACTGAAAGGTCCTGAATAAAAATGGGCAGGTTGCCCCACAACCCAAACCAATGCAGGTCACACAGAATACCATACTTCAAGGAAGCATCATAGGTTTTCTCCAGATCAAAGAACACAGAGACCAAGTGTTCCCAACCAACAAATGCCTTGCAGATCAAGGTTTCCCGGTGCACCAGATGGTCCAACATGGAGCACTGCCAACAGAAGCCACACTGGGTGTTAGTGAGCAGACCATTCGTTTCCAAGAACCAAACCAAGCGAGCATTGACCACGCACTCCAGCACCTTACAGATGCAACACGTCAATGTTATTGGCTGAAAAGTCAAGTTCTGAGGCTCAGACCCATATTTGGGGATCAGAAAAGTGCTTTATGCATCAAAGTCAGGGAATTCTCCACCCTGCCAGACCCTTTTGTAAAGTTGCAACAAAAGGCCAAGAGTAGGAGGGGAAAGCTGCTTCAGTAACTCATAATGTATGCCATCCAGCCTGGTAGCTGAGTTGCCAGCTGAGTGCAACACAGCACTGAGTTCAAACATGGAGAAAGGCTGGTTTCAACTCTCCAGCTGCAATGTCCCAAACTGTAAAAGGGTCTCCTCTGCCCAACGTTTAATAAAAAGAAAGGCCACCAAGTAATTGACTGAACTAGACCAATGGGAAAAGGTCTCCCCAATGGCATTTGACCATTCCAGGCAGTTCAGCCAACTTGCAGCCCTAGTGATGCAAGTTTGGACATGTCACAGAGCAGGAGACTTTAGACCAAGAAACTTTCTGAATCTTCTCCCAAACCACTTTCATGCTAGTGGTACTAGAGTTCCCAGAGACAAAGCGAATCCAGGATTACTTCTGGCTCTGGTGATGGACATGATGAGCTGCAGCCTGTGCCTGCTTGAAGGCCAGAAGGTTGGATTATGTTGGATACTGGCAGAAGATTCTCCAAGCATGCTTCATCGATCTCTGTGCCACAGCACAAGAAGCATTCCACCACAGCTTCGGAAAATGAGAATAAGACACTGAGGACAGGGATGGACTGCTCAGATGCCCAAAGGATACAGGCACTGAACTCGGCCACACAAGAATCGATGTCCCCCTGAGCAACTACATCATCTGCCACTACAGCCAAGCTCTGAAATTTAACCCAATCCTCTTTCTCCAGCCACCAATGGGGTGACCAACCGGGAAGACAATCACTCCCAGTGGCATCCCACAGGAGGACAGGAAAGTGATCATTCCTCCTAGAGGAATCATCAAATCCTCCAAATGAACTGCGGGACTAAAACCAAGGAAGCAAGGAAAAGGGCGAGTGGAAGTAGGTCAGTTCACCAGTATTCAGCACCAAAAGGCCATTGTCTAAGACAAAGCATTCAATGAGTCGCCCATGAGCATTCATTTCCAATAAGTCCCAGAGCCCATGATGGTCACAGAAGTCCCCAAGAAGCAGGGAATGGCAACTGAGAAACCAAATTCCCTCGGTCCACGCCATCCACAGCATCCCGTGGGAGCAAATAAATAGAGCAGAGGGTAAGCACACAGCAAAAATATTAGATAGGGAAAGCCTTTTTGTCCTGACTCTTTCTGACAAGGGCCCATCCCTGCTGCCCCAATTTCCCCAGAATATCCAGCTACTTCTGGATAATCTGGGAAAGTTCGACTTCACCCAGAGCCCAGAGTTGATGGGTTAAAACCTGGTGATTCCAGGTCAAACCTTGAGGAGTGAAAATCCTCTGTTCCTGGGTGTTCTCTAATATTTGCATACGATACCATCTCGAGGAGGGATGCCACCAAGAGCTCTCTAATGCTCTCTCTTCCAATAGAAGCCTGGATGTTGGCCTTCAAGGCTTGACCCATAAAAATATCCCACCAGATAATAGCAAACAACATGGAGGAAACTAGACTAAACAAGCAAACAGCAGACATTCAGCTCAGTCCTGCATGGTGTTCCTATGCAACCATCTGACACATAGCTTTCCCAGGAGAGCAAACAGAGCACTTCAGGGTAAGGATTGTGCTGCTGACCCTCAGAGAGGGATTACGGAACCCTTGAAGAAACAAGCTAGTAATAACACTTTAGACACTCCATGCTCCTCTGATTCTGAACAAGAACACAGGCTACGATCCTCAAAGCACAAGCTGGCACAAGCCTGAGCCATACTGAATGGTGAATCCACCTTGGAGGTCTGACTGATGAATAACATTGCTTCCAAAGAAGTTCAGGCTTGCTACAGCCAAACCAGTCATTGCTAATTATCCCTACTCTGAGATGTAACAGGCACTTTCCTGCACTCACCAACCTTGTCGACTCCCCTCTGCCATAGTCTGGTTCTTAGGAGAGGCACTGAAGTCAATGCAATTAAGCATGTTTTTAAAGCTTAAGCATGTGCTTAAATTCTTTTCTCAGTCAAGTGGGATTTGTTGACCACATATTCTGAAGTTATGCACATGCTTATATATTTTGCTAAATCAAAGTCAATGTGCCTGCCTCACTGAGGTCAACAGCTAAAGGTTCCTGGACCTAAATAGGATCAGAATGATGGATATAATTTATAAGCTGGAGCAGAGAAGATGCATCCTTCCAATTTAATAATTGGGGATTATTAATACCCACATCCCACACAACGTCTGAGTTCCAGCAGCTTCCTGCTTCCTGTAGAGTTTAGTGGGAGGAAGAGGCAGTGGAGCAAAATGGTTAATGGACTAATTAAATTGAGTCACCTTAACCTGATTGATTTAAATTGCAGGGCAAAAGGGCTTTGGGTGAGGAGAGACTACCTCACTGAGACTTCAGGAAGGTGTGGGGACCAGGCCCTCAGGGCAGACCTGCCTGGGGGTTTCTCCCTGCTGAGAAAGATACTGGAAATACAATAGACGGGGAATATGCAAATTCTTCCTGGAATAATAAACCCTTCCACAGAAATAAACTTTTACAAGTTCAAGCATCTCAGAGTTTAGTTTTTCAATGATTTCTGTGTTTTCTGGGTAAGGAGACAGGGTATACATTAGAGATGGGGCTTTTCTGGATCAGGAACAAATCCAGCATCACATTTAGTGCAAAGTTATGCTAATGATCAGAATTACTCTCAGGAAGCTTTGATAATATCTTTCCTTAATTACAACCAGTTTTCAAGGCGATTTCTCTTTGCAGAACATTTTAAGGAACAGCAAGGAGGTCATTTGAGCTAGGAGACAAATCAGATCAAGACATTATTTCAAATTGGTGACTTTTTAAAATGATCTGTGACTCAAAAATAGACTGACCAATTTCCTTCAAGCCTGCCAGATTTTTTTTTTACTCCTTTATGACTTTTATGAGAATAATTGTGACACCTAACAAGACAAAAGAATTTTCCAAGCCAAGTTAGAGTTCAAGTTTAAATTGAGTTTTATAATAAAAAGTAGTTGCAATTTTAACAATAGCTCCTGACTTTCCATAATATGTCATTAATCATCCAGGGGGAGGGGGAAAGGTGCCCAGTCAAATTGCTTGTAATATTCTAAAACATACCATATGTGTTTATTTGTTAAACTTGGGGCAGTTTTAACTTTCACATTTACTCTGTTGCCAATTTTTCCAGCTTTATTTTTATTAATGATTTCCCTTTTGGCAATCTGACATGCACTGTAGTTGGAAAGGAGGTCACAGAGCACAGCTTAATGAATCATAAAACTGCATAGACTGGAACATTTTTAGGTGCACTCTGCATTTTTTGTACTCAAATAAAGATTTTAGCATCAGGGGCAAATGCTGCATGTCTTTTTTTCTAATGAAGCAGTGTAGATATTTCTCTTGTTTGAGGGATATATTATTAGAAATGTATTAGTAATAATTACCCCCATTTTAATTATTAGCTTTGTCCATGTATGTCCTTAACCAGCACCATGAATTCATTAGGCAGTATTAATATGTACCCTGGCATACTGAAAGGGTGGAGGAAAATTAAAAAGTAAATGGAGCTTTGAATGTCACAGTGCATAAGTGGTGCTCAGTTGCCAGAGAATTTGACAGGCAAGCATGCAATTAGTAGAGAAAGGGCAAAAAGGGGGGAAATTGCATTGCTCTCCAAGGACTGAGGTGGCTTAAAACAAGAATATTTTAATTGTCAAAATGAAAACCAGAAACATTTTACTAAAAGCTAATGGCAAGTCAGAGCAAGGGGGTCTTCACATGTTTCTAAAATTGATTTTAAAGGATCAAATTCCAGTCAATAAATAGAAGTAGAGAGAAAGTGCTAGAACATCTACTCAGGGCCCACCCGTCGATTAGAGAAGGTGGATGCATTCTCTGGGGTGACCAGCTTCACTGGGTAATTTCAGATGTGACGGGCCCGGAGGCCTGTCACGCTGAACCACAGACCAGGATCCATTTCAGATCCCAGTCAGGAATCAGGCGGTCCGTCCATTAGACGTGCTGGCCTGATTCTGGAGGGGGATCAGGGAGGGGGTGGGGCTGCGTGGGAGGGGGCGGCTGCACAGCCCTGCCCCCCCATGCTCCCCTGGCCGCCCACCTTCTGAGAGATGGGCGGGAGCAGCGGCCAATCCGGTCGCTGCGCCCGATCCCGTCCCGTGGTCAGGACCACAATCCGGCAATGCTGAAGGTAACAACGTTACCTTTGGCCCTTTCTGGATCATGGCCAATCCAACCACAGTTTGGGGCCCGGTCCCACCACAATTCTGGACCTCTGAGCAGCCGGAGGTCCATAATCGTGGTCAATGTGTTTCCCGCTGGAGGTTCAATGAGGTGAACATCTGGCAGAACGCACATTAGACATTACGGGAATCACGTCCACCACAGGGGATTCACTGTGGTTGACTGTGATCTTGTAACATCTGAAAATACCCATTATGTGCATTGCCACTAGGGCTGAAACGAGCATCTGCATAAAAAGAATTTCCCATCAAAATCATGGCACCTGATACCATCCCAGTCAAATCAAGATGTGATCAGTACCCGTCAAATTCCCCCCAACTGAACCTCAAATAAAATTGACCATGCAATACTATCTAACGTCAAATAAACTTAGTCAAATAAGCAAGGAAGAGAAGGGGCTGTGTTGGAAAGGCTGTGGAAGAATATTATTATTATTATTATTTATTTATTTATTATTTTACAGATTTATATCCCGCCCCCTCCTGCAATGCAGCTCGGGGCGGCTAACAACAACAATAAAACATTAAAATTCATTTTAAATATAAATATAAATATAAAATACATCATATAAAACACATCATATAAAAACAGGGCTAGAAAACACATAAATAAATGGGCGGGGGATTAAAATCACCCCCCCCACCCTCCCTCCCGAAGGCCTGGGCAAACAGCCAGGTCTTACAGTTCCGCCGAAATGTCAAAAGGCTTGGGGCCAGGCGAGCTTCCTCCGGAAGGGAGTTCCACAGCCGCGGCCCTACCACCGAGAATGCTCGCTCCATCGTGGCCCCCCGCTTAACACGGGGGACCTCCAGGAGGGCACCCCCGGCAGACCGCAGGAGCCGTTCCGGGGCGCGAAGGGCGAGGCGGTCCCTAAGGTATGAGGGGCCAAGGCCGTATAGGGCTTTATAGATCATCACTAGGACCTTGAACTTGGCCCGGCACACTATCGGCAGCCAGTGCAGCGCTCGGAGCACCGGTGTAATGTGCTCCCGGCGACCCGTCCCCGTAAGAAGACGAGCCGCCGCATTCTGCACCAGCTGCAGCCTCCGGGCCAAGAACAAGGGAAGCCCCACGTAGAGCGCGTTGCAGTAGTCGAGCCGCGAGGTGACGAAGGCATGGATGAGGGAGGCCAGGTCCGGGCCAGAGACATACGGACGCAGCCTACGTACCAGATAAAGCTGGCGGAAGGCAGCCTTAGCGACTGCCTCCACCTGCCGCTCCAGCCGCAGGTCTGCGTCCAATATGACCCCCAGACTCCGGACCTGCTGAGCTACAGGGGGGCAAACCCCCCCAACCAGGGGGGCCACCACCCCCTTCGCCCTCCCCACCACCATCACCTCCGTCTTATCTGGGTTGAGCTTCAGTCTGCTCCGCCGCATCCAATCCGCCACGGCCTCCAAACATTGGGATAGCACCGAGACAGCAGGGTCTGGGTCAGTAGAAAACGAGAGGTACAGCTGAGTATCATCAGCATACTGGTGACATCGCACCCCGAACCCTCTCACGACCTCCCCCAAGGGCTGCATATAGATGTTAAATAATAATGGAGACAAGATCGATCCCTGCGGAACGCCACACGGTAAGGCGCGGGGGCTCGATGTTTCCTCCCCCAACACCACCCGCTGGCTCCTCCCCGAGAGGAATGAACGGAACCATTCAAGAACAGTCCCGTCCAGACCCCCCCGGTCACGCAGTCGTCTCAACAGCAGCCCATGGTCCACGGTGTCAAAAGCGGCCGAGAGATCGAGCAGGATGAGAAATGTCGAACATCCCGCATCCATCTCCCGGCGGAGGTCGTCCACCAAGGCCACCAACGCCGTCTCGGTGCCATAGCCGGGGCGGAACCCAGATTGAAAAGGGTCAAGGAGCCCGATATTATCTAGATGACCCTGGAGCTGGAGCGCCACTGCCCGCTCAATAACCTTCCCTAAAAAGGGAAGGTTAGAGACAGGTCGGTAGCTGGCGAGCGCGTCTACGTCCAACGATGGTTTTTTCAGCAGGGGGCGCACCACAGCCTCTTTTAAGCAAGGCGACAACCTCCCCTGCCGAAGGGACGCATTCACCACCCTCGCCAGCACCGTCCCCAACGTCTCCCCGGAAGCTTTTATTAACCAGGACGGGCATGGATCTAGTTGACAACACGTGGCCCTCACAGACCCCAGGACATCCACCACATCGGCTGGCGTCACTTCCTGAAACTCACCCCATAAAGATGGACCAGACGGACCCTCCGCCCCCCCGCGCTCTTCCCCTACTGCTATCAACCCAGCGTCGAAATCGGCCTGAATCCGAGCGATCTTGTCTGCGAAGTAGATGACAAACTCCTCACAGCGGGCCCGGGACAAGTCCCCATCCAGGCGGAGGGAGGCCGGACTAACCAGCCCCCGCACCACCCGAAACAGCTCCGCTGGACGCGACTTCGCAGACGCTATGAGGACGGCGAGGAATTCCTTCCTCGCCGTCCTCACAGCCTCCACATAGGACCGCAAATGGGCCCTATGGAGAAGACGATCGGAGACAGACCGAGTCCGACGCCAGCGTCGCTCTAGCCTCCTGCCCACACGCTTCATACACCGCAGCCCCTCAGTAAACCAAGGGGTCCTGCGGTGACGAGACCGAGGCAGAAGGCGCCTCGGAGCCACCCTGTCAATGGCCTCCTCCAGCAAGATGTTCCAATGCCGGACCAGCTCATCCACAGAGTGACCGTCCACGTCCAGGGTAAGCTCCCTCAGGACCTCCTGGAACTGCTGGGGTTCCATCAGCCTCCGAGGGCGGACCAACCTAACTGGTCCCTTCCCCTTCTGGAGGGGGCGCGCTAAAAGACACATACCTACACATTTGGTTGGAATGTGACTGAATTAAGCCATTGTGGACATATGTCTGGAACAACATCCAAAAAATAACAGGTATCACAATCCCATTCAAACCGGGGATAGCATTGTTGGGTCTCTTCCCTCAAATGAAGCTAATCAAACACTACAAACCTACATGTGTTGTACTGTTTTTGAAGCCATACTGGTCATATTATAACACTGGAGGTCAAAGACAGAGCTGTCCATAGGCCAATGGTTAAATAAACTGTGGTATGCTTTTTTATGTTGGCAATACTACAGGACAAGGAGGAAGACTTCAACGCCAAATGGTACCCATGTATGGATCCCATTCAAGCCATGACACGACCGAAAGAGCAAAAATTTATTTGACTATCTGCTGCAAAGAAGAAAACTGGATAAACATTACTAACCTGAGTGGTTCCATATTAAAAATCTATCACAAGCTGTTAATTTTTGTTGTAAAGTTTGACTAAAGTTATTTTTGTCAATTTCATAATTAAAAAAAAATAGAAATCATTATGTATACATCATAATGTAAAGATGAAAATTCAATAAAGAATTTGGAAAAAAAATTTAAAAATCCCCCTCCCAATCAATTTCCAGTTTCCTGATTTACTGATAATGTTTACTGATTTCCCCTGGGCAGTGGGAATGTCACACGATGCACTGTACTATCGCGTGGCCCGGCTGCCTAAGGATGGGTAAGGCCCAAGACGTGATAGCCTTCCTTCCCTGTCTCAACCCATAGAAAGTGTATCAAATATCAGTAGGCGTTGCAACCCCATCTGCAAATGGCATCACTCCATTTGGGGTCATGACCCTCAAGGAGTCTTTGGGCTAGTGTATTTTTGTATTTTTATTTAGTTAGCTTCCTTAAGCATTCATTTAAATAGTTTCACTGCCTTTCCACAGAGCCTCATTTGGGGAACAGAAACAAAACTTTTTAAAAAACCCTCTCCTTTGTCTTGGTATTTTTTGAAACCAACTTCCTTCGCTGTTTTTCCATATATCATATTGATGGGTTCATTAGAAATGAATACATAGATTTTCTAATTTCCCCCCATCACTTTTATCATCTTTAAAGACAGAAAGAAAGAAGAAGCTTTTGTTCTTAGATCAGATTATTTTTCTTCTTAAAAGAAGTTTTTCTCTCCTTTTATTTGTAATCTACTTCTAATGTACCTGTTTGTAGACGTGTGTACAGAAATAGTGTCAAAACGGAATTACTGCCTGAGAAAAATGATCTGTTGAATTCTGAGCCCATTTACCCCAGTTTAAATCTGGAGAAACTACACTAACTTGGCTAGACTATATCTGGTTTTCAATTGATGTCAATAAGATCAGAATCCTGCCCTATGTCTTTATAAAATCATGGTAAGTTTTCTTTTTTGGAATTTTCCAAATGAAAGAAAATATGCTAAAAGATTAAAGCTGTGTTCATCTGTAAAATCTCTATTTCAGCTCTGATGAAGCCTTCAGCAAAGTCAATTTAAATTATCGCACAGAAAATGGGCTGTCTCTCCTTCATTTATGTTGTATTTGTGGTGGTGAGTATTTGAACCCTGATACTCTATAAACCTATTATTTACGTGGTTAGTGGTCTGGACTATCTAATAACCTACAGGAACATTATATTTTTAATCTATTTGCCTCCTTTGCTCTGTTCTTGTTGACACACTGATAGGCATTAGCTGCAATGCTCTCAACTGCAGTGACAGGGTGGTTTAGATCTGATTAGACTTACTGAACCGATTTCTCACTAATTCCCCAATCCCATAAAAATCCCAACAGCCTTTGATGTGAATTTAAGTACAGATGTGCAGATAACCTGACATGAGTCACAGTGTTTATACCATAATTAAGGTGTATGTAGAATTACTCTTTATGAAATATAGATGTTGCTTGATAGTATCAGGATGAAGCTTTTCAATACTATTTTTTCACAGATATAGAATGTCATTTTCTGATATAGCCATCTTATCAGAAGGTGATACCATTCTTTAAAAAAAAGTTAGATATTTTAGTAAAATCAATCTCATCTGATAGGGGAAATCCTGCAGAAAGAAAGCCAAAAACTTCAGAAGTCCCGCAAGAAGATAGAGGATGGTAGAATTTTCTACTCTGACATTCCCTGCAAGACTGTTACCCTTAATGTGAGAAGGGAACATTCCACCATCCATTGAAGTCAATGGCAAAATTCCAGTGGTCGATTGTCCTGTTAGTGTATGCATGCGGTTTACTCACAATATGCACCCAAGATCCTCACTGATGTTCACCAAAGAGCATTTAATCCTGCAGCCGACTGACTCTGGACTCTAATGCATAACCAGCAGCTCCCAACTGAGACAATCAGTCATTTCCCGCACTAGGATTCATTAATATCCTTGATTAACTAATATAGCATGCCATACTAACATGAATACAAAAAGCATCTCTACTAAAAGTAGCACTTGAAGAGGTGCTGAGTAGAGCATCAATGCTAGAGGGATGTCCAACATGCTTGTAGAATACCTGTAGTTACTAGTTATCTTGCCCAGCTTGTTTGCAACAGAATCTCCCTGATAGAAGATTATTATTGTGTCCTTTAGCTGTCTCTGAAAAATCCTTCCGAAAAAGTGACAAGAGGAACATTTAGAACAGGGGTGGCCAGGTTTATGATGCATGCAATCCTCTCAGTCCAAGTGTCAATCTCAGGCTATCTACCAGAACCATTCCTGCTGACTTCGGCACACCAGGCCAGGATGTTTCTTGCTGTCTTACAGCACTAAAGCATGTGAGCAACTGGTCTCAGGAGTAGAAGGAAGCACTCTTCTTTAGAGAGAGAGCCTTTCCTGACATGAGGAGTTCTCCTAGCTTGTCTCCTCCCTGAAGACACTGACTAAAAACAGACATGATATTGGCCTGCTGTGGCCTGCATATCATGTCTGTTGAGTTGCTGCCAGATGTTGGCCCTGGAATGTCCCGGGCCGTGTTGGCAGAGAGCCTGGGCTATGATCTAGGAAAACCTCCAAGGACACAGCCCGACCTGTTTGTTGTGGCCAGACATGACATTGGTCACCATAGTTGCCCATTATGGTGGGGACAGAGCGTTGGGAGCAGTTAGTAGGCAGGGCTGGCCACCCATATGTTTGTTGTGCTTCCCGGCTGTACCCAGGCTGTGCAGTCGATGAGACTGCTCCCTGGGCATGGTCATGTGTGTTCGGTGCCCTGACTTGACCTGGACTGTGTTATCTGGGATTTTCCACCCTAGGATGGGTCATGACGGCAGCGACTCACTGGCACATGTGTTTTTAGCCATTCTCTGGGATGGCAATTCTGTTCTCATCCCCAGAGGTGAAATGTCAGAAACTGCCCCCCTTCCTCACACCATGGTCTACTGAAAACTATCTTGTGATATACTAGTAGATCATGTTCTACCTCTTGTTCCCCCCTAATTTGAAGAGATGATGCAGCATTTCCTATTGAGGAACAGATGGTGTCTGGAAGACAATGGGCAACAATTCTGTTCTCTTTGTGGGTATTTTCAGACGTGACGAGATCACAGTGAACCACAGTGAATACCCACCTGTGGTCACTGTGCCCTGCACGTCTGTTCGGTGGCCGCCAGATGTTAACCACACTGAATACCCACATGGGGTCAATTTCAACCATGCTTCCCGGGCTCCCAGCGCAAGAATCCGCTGAAGCGTGGTGAAAGTGATTCCAGGCGGGCATCAATAAAAAGTAACGTCTGGTCGGCTATCACGGCCCGGAATCCCCAGCAGGATTCCGGGTTGTGGTGAACTCGGCCAGACGCTGCGGCGACATTGGCCTCGCCACCTGCCTGTCTCCCCAGAGGGTGGGTGGCGAGGCAGCGTGGAGGGGGCGGGGCCATGTGGCCGCACGTTGCGCCACGTGGCCCGACCCCTCCCTGATTCCCCGCCGGGATCCCCGGAATGTCTGTTTGCCATGCCTGGGTGATCCCGGCGGGGAATCTCTGGGTTGTTTTTGGGATGGGGCAAAGCCACCCCGTCACGTCTGAAAACACCCTTTGTCTCTGCTCCTTTCTGGCATGACTAGCAATACAAGGGTAGCTAGGCAGAAGAAGATCATTAGAGTCTGTCCATTAAAATTTCAATCCATAGAGCAGAGTTGGAGCAGCTATTCCATTCACATTGAAAACTGCACATGTTTATATAATGAAGTGAACAGGGCTAGTGTTGCCAGATCTCTCTGTGAATCACAGCCTAAGCCTTTCTTGTTGAGTTAATTTGCATGCCCTTTTTCCTCAATTCCCCTTCTTTTCCATTTTTCTTACAAAGGCAACAAATCACACATTAGGACTCTTATGCTAAAAGGGTTGCGTCCATCCAGGTTGACAAGAAATGGATTTACAGCCCTGCATTTGGCAGCTTACAAGGTAAAGTGTTTTAAATTAAGCTGATAAAAAAAAACGGAGATGGCTTTCTCAGTAGCCAGCTTGGTAGTTGTTAACCTCCAATGAAAATTGCTCAATTTGGTATAAACTCTGGACTTTCAGGACCAAGATGCTTATAAGACAATGTCATGCCCCCAAATACAGTGAATTTACACTTTGCCGTCCATGTGAAGACATCAAAGTGCTCTACAGTCTGATCTTCTAACTGCTGTGCTGGTAATAGCTGTCTTGAGCTAAATGGTATAGCCACCTGAAGACATGCTGTTAATAACACTCATCAACTATCTCAACAATCCAGTGAAGGTGGAAATTGTTACTAGTAATAGTACTACTACTATCACCACTCCTACACTCCTGCTACATCTAGTCAAAGAAAAATACTTTGGCAATTTCTTCTATGTCACCAAGGGGAGCCTTTTTGTCAGCATTTTCTTTTGACAAAATTTTCATAGCTAGCTGTAATATTTGACTACTTCTATTTATTTTATTTTTTCAGACTGTCCCTGCCCTACTATTGTTCCTGCTTTAAAGAAACAAAAACCCAAAGAGACAGTTTGGAAAGGCAAAAATGACACATAGGTGTCCAGCTTTACTTGATTTTCAAAGGGTGATAGATGCTTAAGTGAGTTTTTGCCTTTGAAAATTGACTACGGATGATTTGTCTAATGCCATAGGAAGTCTGTTAGGAGAATTAGAATTTATCTCTCTCAGCTCTACATTATCTGCTTTAACCCAAAGCCTAATTACTGAAATATGATCTTTCACTATATCTTTGGTTATTTCTGTGATTTTTTTTGCTAGTTTAATATTATGACCAGTAATAACATTTGAAAGTAGTTGTGCAGACCAAGGGTGTTTTAGATGAGATGCTACTCCGAATGGCCACCCATGAGCAATGGACACACACACACACACCTGTCTGAAGGTGAGCTCCGTTGTCCATCCTGGGGGAATGCATGCTCCCATGAGTGACAGAGCACCCACCCATGACCATGCACAGAGCACTGCCAGGAAATCTAGAATGCTCTGTATGGTGCAAGACAACTAGCCCTGTAACAATGGGTGGCCAAGGAGCCCCTTCCCATATCAACGGGAGCAGCCAGCCACACCAGCAAACCAGTCCACCACTCATAGTCACTGTGGGTGGAGGACACGGCTTTTCCAAGTCACAAGACATGGCTGGAAGTCTGGGTTCCTCAATGCTCATGTTGGGAACATGTCAATTGCAAAGGTCAGCCTGGCGCACTCCCCTCCCCTCTGCCCCTGCACCATGTTCCATGGCAGAGGGAGTGTGTGACAGCTTGCCTCCATGGCTGGGGTAGCCACGCTGGGACTTTCTGTGCAGGGCTAGGCTGGTAGGGTGGGGGTGTAGGTGGGGTGGGTAAGAGGGGGGAGGATTTCCCAGTGGTTACCGTGTTGGGGGTGAGGAGGGGGGGAAAGACTCCTGGGCGGGCAGCCAGGTTTGGGGGGCTGGGTTTTGGTGGACGGAGGGGAGGGTAGGGCTATTGGGGTGGTGATGGGGCGAGGACGGTATGGTCCATGGGGTCGGATGGCGCACGCCCCCAGGGGACCGAGGTGCATAAGGGAGGTACAGGTCGCCATCCCCCCACTGAGGGTGAGGGAGGAGCCAGGTCCAAGGTCCATACGTGGCGGGCTGTTGCTGTTGAATGCGAGGTCCATTGTGAACAAGACCCCAATTATCCGGGATTTAATCTCGGATGGGGCCGTGGACCTCGCATGCATCACGGAGACCTGGCTGAACGAGCTGGCCGGTACAACCTTTGCTGAGCTCGTTTCGGCTGGGTATGCCATGCAGCACCAGCCCCGCACGGATGGCCGGGGAGGAGGTGTATCTATTATTTTTAGAGAGGACTGGCCTGTCAGGAGGTATCCAGTTCAGGAGATGGTGGGTATTGAGGTCCTTCATGTGGTGTTTGATTTGGCTGGGGGCAAGCTAGGGGTGCTGTTGGTATACTGGGCCCCTTCCTGTCTGGCAGCATCCTTTACCGCTCTAGCAGAGCTGGCCTCGGAGGTGGTGTTGGGCTCCTCTAGGACTTTGTTTCTGGGGGACTTCAACATCCACGCCAATGTCAGCCTTGTCGGGGCGGAGCGAGAATTCATGGCGGCCATGGCAACCATGGATTTGCCTCAGGAGGTGATCTGCCTGACCCACGTGGGGGGACATACCCTCGCCCTGATCTTCGGTTCTGGCCTTGAGGCGGGGGGTCTGGTTGTGGGGGAGGTTACAGCAGTGCCCTTGTCATGGACGGACCATTATCTCCTGCAGGCCAGTCTTCTAGCGCACCCCCTCCAGAAGGGGAAGGGACCACTTAGGATGGTCCGCCCTCGGAGGCTGATGGAACCCCAGCGTTTCCAAGAGGTCCTGAGGGAGTTAACCTTGGACCTGGATGGTCACTCTGTGGATGAGCTAGTCCAGCGTTGGAATAGCTTGCTGGAGGAGGCCATTGACAGGGTAGCTCAGAGATGCCCACTGACTCGGTCTCGTCACCGCAGGGCCCCTTGGTTTACTGAGGGTCTGCGGTATATGAAGCGCGTAGGCAGGAGGCTAGAGCGACGCTGGCGTCGGACTCAATCTGACTCCGACCGTCTTCTCCATAGGGCCTTTTGCGGTCCTATGTTGAGGCTATGAGGACGGCAAGGAAGGAGTTCCTTGCTGTCTTCATAGCGTCTGCGAAGTCATGCCCGGCGGAGCTGTTTTGGGTGGTGCGGGGATTGGTTAGTCCAGCCTCCCTCCGCCTGGATAGGGACTTGTCCCAGACCCGCTGTGAGGAGTTTGTCAACTACTTCACAGACAAGATTGCTCGGATTCAGACCGACTTTGACGTTGGATTAGAGGCAGTAGGGGAAGAGTGCGAGGGGACGGAAGCCCTGTCTGGTCCAGCTTTGTGGGGGGAGTTTCAGGAAGTGATGCCGGCTGATGCGGC
>QEPC01012154.1:263269-279498 GCA_003113815.1 Sphenodon punctatus
GACCTAGCCTCCCTCATCCATGCTTTCGTCACCTCGAGACTGGACTACTGTAACGCGCTCTACATGGGGCTTCCCTTGTTCCTGGTCCAGAGGCTGCAGCTAGTGCAGAATGCGGCGGCTCATCTCCTTACGGGGACGGGTCGTCGGGAGCACATTACACTTGTGCTCCGAGCTCTGCACTGGTTGCCGATAGCGTGCCGAGCCAGGTTCAAGGTTTTGTTGTTGATCTATAAAGCCCTTCACGGTTTGGGCCCCTCATACCTCAGGGACTGCCTCGCCCTCCGCGCCCCAGAGCAGCTCCTTCGGTCCGCTGGGGGTGCCTTCTTGGAGGTCCCCCGTGTTAAGCGGGGGGCCACAATGGAGAGGACATTCTCGGTGGCCGGGCCACACCTTTGGAACTCTCTTCCGAGGAAGCTCACCTGGCCCCCTAGCCTGTTGACATTCCAGCGAAGTTACAAAACCTGGCTGTTCGCCCCGGCCTTTGGGGGGAGAGTGGGGGGGGGGGTTTTAGCTCCCCCACCTGACTTATCATTTATAATGTTTTAAGCCCTGTTTTAAATAATTTTATTGCTATGGATGATTTTAAATTGTATTTTATTATATTGTGTTTTATATTGTTGGAAGCTGCCCCGAGCTGCTCTGCAGGAGGGGCGGGATACAAATTCATAAAATAAATAAAAATAAATAAAGTTGCCCACTTGAATCCCTCCCCACGCACTCCACCTGAGTGGGTGCTCCGTGGCAGTGCCACTCAGGGGCCATGGACCCCTCCCCCATCACCCTGCTCATTTTAAAACACCCTAACACAATAATACTGGTGATCAAATCTTACGCCTCAGGATTAGACAATAATCTATGTAGCCATGATGTAACCTTTCCCTTACAGACAGTGCGATATGGTTAGCTAGTTCCATCATGGAATCTTCTGAAATACAACTGTGTAAAAATCCACAATAAACAAATCACGTCATCGCCCAGAGCTTAAGATTGTGCTATTGCAAGTACAGCTATTTGAAACCCCAAATGCCATTTTCAGCATGCGCACACACACACACACACACACACACACACATCAAAGCAAACTTCAAAACTTTTCACTGAAATCTCACTTCAATGAAATGGCATTTTGCACCTGTTTTATTAATGTCCACCCTGTCTACCTGTTATGACACTAGTTTCTATTAAATGACTTCAGCATCTCAATGTATTATTTATTATTAGTAGTAGTATTAGTATTATTATTATTATTAATAATAATAATAATAATAATAATAACTTTTGCTATTGTTTTCATTGCTGCTATTATATTAGTCAGAAATGGTAACAGTGCATTAGCACATTAAGTTGCCATCCTGCAGGCCCAGACAAAGGGAAGAGGCACACAGCTTGGTACCTGATTTGGTATTCTGCATACTGACCTGCGCACTAGTCAGATTTCATTTGTAGATCTTAGAGAGTCCTAGAGTTCCCTTCTTCTGTGTGTGACACTCTAATGCTTCTGACATTTAAAACAGCCTATATGTATATTTTAAACTGATTTCAAGTTTAAAAGGGGTATTTTTAAATATCATAAAATCAAGGAAAGACACCTCTTTAGAATAATACGTTTCCGTAAAATAACATTTTAATGGTGTGTATTTTAGGACAATGCAGAACTGGTGACGGCATTGCTACACGGCGGAGCTGACATTCAACAGGTGGGCTACGGAGCACTTACAGCACTTCACATTGCAACAATAGCAGGTCATCATGAGGTATGCTTTTTTCTTACTCATATGGTAGCAAGTAAAGTACACTGAATGGCAGGATAAATAGACTCATTTCCCCTACAGAATCCCTTTACTACCAAATAGTCACAAAACAGCTCGTCAATAACACTGTCGTTCTAAACTTGGTTTATTGGCATTTTGTACCACTTTGGAAGAGTTATTAGGTTAAAAAAATACTCTCTTTACATGAGTGCATACATAGAAGAATATGCATACAAAAATACACAATGAATATTTATATCTTGCCCTGCCTGATGTCTCTCTGAAATGCTTCCAATGTTTTCGGCATAAGCATTATTATGCCTTCATTAATATCAAAACAGCATCAACAGATTTGCAGTTGCAAATATATTTAAACACCATGAGCAAGATTGTTCTTTTGGTCCATGTTTGCCCCATCCAGCATAAAGGGGGATCCAGGTCTTCATACCATTATGTCTTCACCCAAACCTGTAGAAGGTGCTGTCTGAGATACAAAGCTGCAATCATGATGGGAGTAGAAGCTGGCTAGGGGCAAAGATTCCTGGGAAAAGTTACAGTGAAACCTTCCCAAGGATTGATACCATTCCTGAGATGTTGCTGTGAATTTTCCTGCTGAGCCCCACTCTGAGGATCCCATGCCAGAGGCTACAGATGGAAATGGGTAGCCAATTTGCTATCCACAGGTAATACCTGAAAATCCAGGTAGCCCATGAGGTGACCAATCAGCCAAGTACCCAAAATACCAGGTATTACCATTACTGAGTTTCTGATTTCCCATTTCATCGACCCATTCCATTTCACTTTTTCTCATGTTTGTAAAAGTTCCTGACATTTTTCCTACCTCAGCACATGGCAGAAGCAGAAAATCGGTAAGGGGAAACCAGAAAGTTGGTAACAGAAATGGTAATTTGGTTAAACAGGTCCCAATTAGTATCCGACATTACTGAGTTGAGTCAGGGACCACGATTTGTGGGACATACACATTTTTGTGAGTACTCATTTGATCATCCATCCCAGACAGCTGCACTCGGAGGAATCCGTTGTAGCAAGAATCCAGGCATTTGGCAAGACCTGGACATCCTCAAGATTTAGGGTTCTGAAGCAGGCAAAGCTCTGCCTCCCTGATGGGATGATCTGAAGAAACTCTGTGAAGACATCCTTAAGGAATTCTCTCTCCTGAGCTGCCTTCTGAGGGGTTTTCACTAAAGACCTCTATCCAGTCCCACATTACCTAAATATGCTTTTAGTCATGAATCTGTTATCCCATCACTTTCCACTTAGGCCTCAGTTCAATCACTTCACACATCGTCTCATATGCTGTTGTCCTGGCAACGGTTCACTCAGTCTAATTTATTTTAAAAAATTATTTCTTGAAGTGCTTAATATCATGTGTGCAGAATTATTTTTGTAATGAAGGGTTCACAATCACAAACATAATCATAAATGCACAATTACTTGTGTTCTCAATTCCTTGGGCTAAGTCAGCCAGCCTAAGGTCAAAATAATTGACTTAGACAAAGTAAGAGAATGAGACTAACTGGAAACATAAACTTCCAATTTCTTTAAGCATGAGAGGTCAATAAGTGCAAGATTAAGAAATATAGAGCACAATGGTAGCTTTGTTTACAGTTGGGGAGTTAAGCATTGCCGTGTAGAGGTCTATGCCCTGACCAGAGCCTGATGGCATCTGCCCGATAAGAAGAAACAAAATGATCCTTGTGCACAAAAAAATCTAAGGACAACCATCCAGCCTAACCCAACACGAAGAAAGAGGCAGATGGATATATCCACAATAAAGTACTTATCGATACACTATATATATATGTTAATAAAATAGATAAAATACAAAGGAGACCAAGCTGATGTCTGGTATAAACAAATGAGTGCTTGTCATCTAATAATCACAAAAACCATAATGGAGTACAATTATATACGTTGCCTTCAATGTAACGAATCACATACACCCAAAATCACATGAACTAACATAAACCCAAACACATATAAGGAGTGAACAGACCCTTTTTCTCAATGGGTAAATATATATGCACAATAATTGGCTACATGGTTTAAAACAAAAAGGCAAATGCTAGCATTTCTAGCAGTAAATCCAGATTCTCTTATTTCATATGAGAAGAGGTCCTTGGTCAGTCTTCCATAAGGAGAAAATTCCATAAGCTGCCAAATACAGTGATTAAAGTGTGTGGCTGATCCCATCAGAGGTGGATCAGGGCAGACGTTATCATTGCAAAAACAATAACAAAGATAAATAATAACAAAACCAATAACAATACGACAGTTGTTATTGATTTTGTTATTGTCTGGCAGGTGATTTTTGGAGGGAAATGTGGAGAGGGGAGGAGGTAGCAGACATCTTGGCGCTAGAAACAGTGTTGAACTCTTGAACTGGGCCTGTGATGGGAGGGGAAGGACCTGATGGATGTAATCGCTGGCCAATGAGCAGCGCAAGCAGATCCCAGGCAGTTGAATGGCACCCTCTGATTGCTCAATGCCTCCTACCTCCCAGGACCAATCATGGGGGCTCTGTGGAAGGCACTGCAACCATTTATGTTGCAGGGCCAAGATAGCCTGTTTGACTCTTGTTCTGTGTTAGCTCTTGCTGTGTCAGGTTACGTTTACAGAACTCTGGTGCTTGCACTAAAAATCTTCCCCAGCCCTCAGTGTTATATCTTACCTTTCCTTATACCCTTTATTACCTTTTCCCTTCCCCTGCCTGTCGCCCCCTGTACATATATATAGGAGTTTTAGGTAGGTAGGTAGGTTAGATTACATAAATAATATAATCTATATAATTATTACATAATAATCTAATCTATATAGTCTATATTATATAAATAATATAGATAGAGATTTGATAGATATACCCTATAGTTTTTTCCTTTCCTTTCCCCCTGTCTGTCTCCCCCGTTCATATTATATATAGATATATTGTTGTATGTAGACAGACAGACAGACAAGATATTATATAGATATTAGCACATACAGGCTTTTTTATTATATATCTTAGCATTATAGGATAGTAATAGGATAGATAGATACTTAGATAGAACACATAGCAGATACAAGTTTATTGATATAGATACTTAACTAGGAATATATTGCATATAGTATAGGTTATTAGGTGTAGGTTTAGGTTAGACATACGTATTAGTCATTGTTCATGTTGTCATTGTGCACTTATTAATACTGCATTATAATGAGAAAGGGAGGAAGGAGTTCAACTTCTGAGAAGTCTGGGGCAGGTGTCTGCCGGCACTTCTGCCACTGGTCGCAGCCCACAACGGAATCAATACCAAAAACAAAATCTTTGTTATTGCTCACAATCTATACCAGTACAAATAACAACACCAATAACGAATGAAATTTTGTTATTAATGATAATGAAAACAATAGTTCTTAATAACAAAAAACAAAAACAAAAAATGACACCCCTAGTGCTTCCTTCTATAGTATGTCTTCTCTCAAAACTGATAACATTTATACTGGTACATGCATATCTAATTTTTTTCAAAGTCCAAGTTCAGTAAGCTTGTGCCAGAGGGGTGCATTAGACGCTTACACACCCTCCTCCTGGAAGTCGCCATTGTAAGCAGCAGTGCTGAACGACTCCCACATGTCTGAGATCCGGATTTATAAGTCCTCTGATATCAGGGGCTTACAAGTCTGGGTCTTAAAACATGTGAGAGTTGCCCAGCACTGCTGTTTACAATGGTGCCCAGGTGACTCCCAGGAGGGGTGGGAATCGTCTAATCTCCACACTCCCAACCCCGTGCAAGTTTACTGAACCCGGACTTTGAAGTCCAGGAGAAAGCTGGTGCATGTAAAAACGCCCATTGACTTCAAGGAGGATAGGGAGGCACCCTCAGTAATACATTTAGGTAGCTGCATGCAATTTTTGTCTTCTATAGAGGTTGTGTAGTGATTTGCGTTTGCGTATAAGCTGAATGCCAGTTCATAATGTCTTATATATTCAGTGATATTTTACTTTGCTGCAGGCATCAAGTCTTTAAGAGAATTTTCTGTATTCATTAATAAGGCTTCAGGCATATCTATAGTAGACATTTCTAAAAATAACTTTTCAGAAGTACCATGCATATTAGCTAAAGTTTCTCAATTCACGTTGAAATCTTCCTCATTATACTGGACACTTGTTAGTTTATTTGAGATATTTTAATAGTGTCTTGCTTTCTGTAAGGGTAATTCACAGCTGCTTCACTATCAGGTTTGCAGATGCTGGTCTTTTAAATAAATTCCAGCATTGCACAGAAGTCTGCTTCCTCCTCAGTCACTCCCACCACCACAACTCCCTCCTGGAAAGGAAACCAGACCTGCTTAGAACCTGCTACTGCCAATCCTGAGAGCTCAGGTCAGGCTGGAATTGGATCAAAACAAGCTAGCCCAGCTGCTTAGCTAGGAAGGGAGCTCTCTAGCCCAGACCTTATCTGCAGATCTCAGAAAAGGACAGACAATGGATCTGCGCTCTCTCCCGATAGGGTCCTGGATCGGACTCTGCAGTTAACTGGAGGCACCCTCCTTGAGGTCCCCCGGCTTTCTTGGGTGTCAACTATGAGGAGGGCGTTTTTGGTGGCTGCACCATGACTGTGGAACTCCCTCCCGTTGGCGTTCCACCTGGCCTTAGACCTCCCCTCTTTCCATAGACAGTGTAAGACCTGACTGTCCCACCGGGCCTTTGATGAGGGAGACAGGTGATGGGGGGTGGGGGCAGGCTTGGGTTAGGGTTGGGGTTTTTTTCTGCCTGGATCATTTTAATATTTTATATTTTGTGATTTTATGTGTTTTTATGATGTTATTAGCTGCCCCAAGATGCATAAGCAGGAGGGGGCAGCATAAAAATCTGAAGAAATAATAATAATAATACATTTATTAAAAAGAAGCAGCTCCTGATGTCTGCAGAGGAGCAGTTCATCCATGGGACAGGATTTTCCCCTGGGGTAACTCCCATTAGCCCAATGGATGAGCTACTCTGCCAGAGAGTTCGTTAGATCTTCAGGTGGATCAGAACAGTATTGGTAAGCAGTCCAATAATCAACCCTCGTTTATGGACAAGGGGCGTGCAGGTCTGCACATATCTCTACTTGAAGCATTGTCCTTGTCATTCTAGCACTGACCTTTAATGCTGTAACATCCAAGAGCAGATGCCCTAGATCTATTTCACAGACTTCAGTAAAGGTGATCTCTGGGACTTCTTGAATGAATAACTTTACAGCCTGCAGTACATCATTTTTATTGATGAGAGGCAAGATGCCATCTATATAGTATCTATATAAAATTGGGTTACTATTAAGTTTCTCAGACCCTGAATCTAAATTGTTGCCCAAGGTTGCTTCAAATTGATCTATTCCCTGGACTTGTTTTGAGCCATGGATGGAATAACAGACTGCTTAGTTAAGGTTTTTGACTAATTAGGGCTTGCTTTTTTGCAGCTTAGATGCCTTTTGATATATTAAGAGGACATTTGCCCACATTTTTCTTCCTTCCAAGTTTTTCTTTTCATAAGCCCTTAAACTTGATTATTACACAAGTGCGCACTCAGGCTGTTTGTTTGGATTTGGAAGTCCCATCTCTATTTAAAGGCACACAAAACTGAATGTGCATTTTTGAACTGCTTAGGCTAAACTTGCATAGACAATACACTAAAGTTGCATAGACAATACACTGAAAGTGTCAAGCTTTAAATATTATATATATATATATATATATATATTTAAGTACGTAACCCATTGTCGGCGCACCCCCCAAATAAGACGAGGACACGCTCAATGGGATTAAACGGCCGCACTCTTTATTGAATATTAACAAACAGGAAGGGGGGGATGGGGTCACCCTTCCCGCCTCCCACCCTTCCTGAACTGGGGTCCTTATTTCTACTAACCTTATTAACTACTAATTAAACAACCCCTTTTGGAGGAGGTCCCCTTTTCTCCCCTCTCGGTCCCCGCATTCTGTGCGTACCTTGTCCCCTGTTCCTCCGTTAAATCGAGAGGGTAACCTCCTGTCCCTTCTTTACTATTAACTTACGCCCTGCCTCGTGCCCTGGGTTTCCCCAGGCCGGATGGGTTGTTCGTGCCTGCCGCATCTCTGGGGTTAATTTCAGCAAAGGTTGAGAACACCGTTACCCGCTGTTTGGCAGATGCTCCTCCCAGCAGGTGCGGCCGTCTCTCCCTTCAGGTTGACCATACAGTGGGCCGCGCTATGGCGACTATGCCATGGACCTTCCCATCTCTAAAGGAGATGCTGCTACCCATGCTATTCTAACTTATAACTTTGAACCTTGTAACTTCCAACCTTGGGCTTACCTTTGCACCTCACCACCAAAACTGCCAGCTTCGCTTGGCTGGTTTGCCGCCACACCAAAACTGCCGATTATCTGCCTCAAGTGTTGTTTCAGGTCCCCGAGGTACAAATCACATCCCACATCTGATAGGTGAACCCCGTCACCTCTGAAAAGTTCATCCCTATCATACCGCATGTCCACGTGTTTAATAACCCTACCTCCCCTGAGCTGCAGCCAATTACCAATTTCAGCGTTGGCTCTCCATCTGGCCCGGTCGACTCGACCTGGGCACACCGCTGTGGCCCATACTCTCCTCGGGAGCATTTCTGACCAGACAATTGTGCATGCTGGGAACCTGCCCTGTATTATCTTCAGATCTAACTTCACTTATTTTGTCAGGCCCAGCCCCGTTACTCTGGGGAGATTGTTCTCCCCAAGGTGGATCACCATTACCTCTGGGGCCGGGAATGTTTCCTTCGCCCCCGTTAACGTCGGAAGGAGTTGCTCCCATAGCATCCCCCTCCTACCGAGCCAAACAATACTTGCTCGTTCACTTAGGCCCAGCTGGGTACCCCACCCGCTGCGTGCGGCCTTCTTCCCTGCCCAGTGCACGATGCTGTGTCCGATGAGCCACACAATGTACCGTTCTTGTCGCACTGGTGCTTCTGTAAAAGATATAAAGGTTAGTAACTCACTGCGGTTGTTGGCCCAGGTCGGCTGACCCGTGGTCGTGTTTCCCTTATATAGGCTCGGTAGGCATTCGAGCGCCAACGCCCTATTGCCTGAATTCATTCACCTGAAAACCCCATGTCTTCTGCGAGCGATGCCGCCCCTATTCTAAATGAATGGGCACTGCAGCTACCTTGGTCGAGTCCCACCATCCTAATGCATCTGCTAAGGACCGCTCCAAACTGGTAACATGTCAGTGGGGATCCATCATCATGTGTGAAAAATGATCCCCCAACCCTTGGGTGAGACCACAAATACCTCCTCATCGGCCCGACGGGGCAGATACGAGGGTCCCCGGCTGGGCGAAGTCTAACCCATCGTCCTTTTCCCCTCTGGTCGGTCTTGGACCTTCTCAGATGGAGGATGAGAGTATCTCCGTACCACGAAATGTCCATTAACTGTAACGCTCGACCTGACCTGTCCCTTTGAGAATCAACAACCATCTCTCCAATCCAGAAGGCTCCAAACAAAGCAATTTGAAAGACCACGGTAAGGAGATCGCATTCGCGAGTAGAGAAACAAACCTTTTCAAGCGCCCCTGTAAGGGCCATCAAGATTGGAAGCGTGATTGGGGCCCGGGTATCCTGCCTGGGGGGGTGGGGCTTGGTGGCCTTTAAATGGCTCATAAAGAAACCGTTATCAGGGGAGGGGTGGCCCACTAGATGGCTCGTAAATGTGATGGCCGATATTCTCCCTGAAATCGTGCCCGGGGCCAGTCTGTCAGCCCGCAACTGCATGGAGTACTGTAATAGGCACCCCTCTGCTATGGGAAAACCTGTGTCCCATCCTTTTTGACACCTGAATTCCTGGAATTCGCTGAACACCTTCTCATACGCCCATCTGGTTCTGGGCGCGAGGGATCCCTGCACTGCCTGGTAAAGCTCTATAATCCAAGGCTCCACATGTCCCTTGGTAACGGGTCGAGTTTCTTGTTGACTTCTGGGGCCATCTGGCGGAAGCGGTCTGCCTGAAATCGAGAAAGGGCATCAGCGATGCCATTGGCAATCCCCGGCACATGCTTGGCAATGAATAAAACGTTTGCTCTCAAACATTTGAGAACAAAAGCACGCACCAGCCTCATGACCCTCTGCGATTTAGACGACAGCTTGTTGACAACATGGACGACTGCCATGTTATCGCACCAAAATAAGACCCTCTTGTTGGCGAATTCAGCGACCAATAACTCCACAGCCACCACAATGGGAAAAAATTCCAGGAATGTCAGGTCCCGGGTTATCCCTTGTTCCACCCATGCTGCTGGCCCGGGGGCTGCACACCACTTTCCTCTGAAGTAGACTCCAAAACCATGCCCCCCTGCCGCGTCTGACTGTATCTGGAGCTCCGCCTCCAACAGGAGTCGCTGCCGCCAGAAACTAACCCCGTTGTATTGCGCCAGGAAAGATTCCCAGGTAGCCAAATCCTCCCGCATCTCCACTGTCACCCTGACGTGGTGATACGGGGGGCGGTCGCTCCCCACCAGGGCTGCCGAGGAGTGACTGCAATTCCCTAACTGTCACATTTTTTGCTCACCCTACACTGCTTACCGCCTCCCGGAGCATCTGTAACTTATCCTCCGGAAGCCGGGAGAGTGACATTTCAGTGTCCAGCTCTATGCCCAGGTAGGTCAGTTTAGTTATTGGGTCTTCTGTTTTTTCCTGCGCTAAAGGTACCCTTATCTCCCTTGCCACCTCCTGAAATGCCAGCATTATGTGCTCGCATTCAGTGGTGCCTGCCTTTCCCACGAAGAGGAAATCATCAAGATAATGCGTGATCCGCCCGCCACTTGCGCGGTGACGCGTGATCCACTACAATACCGTACTGAACTTCTCGAAGGCCGCACATGAGATTGAACATCCCATGAGCATTGCCTTGTTGAAGTAAAATCAGCCACCAAACTCCATGCCCAACAGCTCGAAGTCATCGGGGTGTACAGGCAGGAGTCGGAATGCCGATTTGATATCACACTTTGCGAGGAGGGCAGATGTTCTGCAGGTACGCACCATTTCGACCACCAAGTCAAATGATGCATACCGCACGGAACAGAGTTCAAAGGGTATAGCATCACTCACCGACTCGCCCTTGGGGTAGGACAAGTGATGAATCATGCGGAATTCCCCCAGTGCCTTTTTTGGCACGATACCCAGGGGGGGATATCCGCCGTGTTGATATAGGCAAGAATTCGAAGGGGCCTTGTCTCCTGCCCTCCTTCACCTCTTTGTCGATCTTTTGCTGCACAATCTCCTCTTTCCCCACAACAGATTTCAAGTTCCTCGCTTCCAGATGATACCGTGGGCCCACCGTCGGGATCCTGAAACCCTGTTGGAATCCTTCTACAATATATTGGGCAGTTGCTCTATCAGGGTAATCTTGGGTGGCAGCCTCTAATACCTCATGCCAAACTGGGGTTGGGGCCCTTTCCCACCGTTGCCAGGGGCACGCCTTGTCCTGCGGCCCCCTGTCTGGTGTTTGCCCGCCCTCGTGTCCTGTTTCCGTATTGCCAGAAACGGGATCATGCTGATGCGGAATGCTCGCCACCACACTGAGTGCATGCATGTTTAAATCTGCACTGGGCACGAAAACACCGCCCTCCATCATTGAAGTCCCAACACGTCGATCCCGCTAGGGACTGACGTGCCCGGCCAGTTGATGACCCCACCTGCGTGGTCCCATGTCTAGTCAGGACATACCCACTATCCGACCGTGGCGTGTACCTGGTGCAACTGATGCACTCTAGCCAAATGTCAGGGGCATGCACGTCCCACCTCAATCTAGGGTTGTTGGCTGCCCTCCGTCTAAAGGACTCGTTGTAGCACAGCCACGCTCCGGGGCCCCCCGTATCGAAAGCCCTCCGCACTATATCGGAGTACTTGAGTATCTCCAGGCCCCGATCTGGAAATCTGATCAATGTCACTCCCATATAGATTGTATAGGCCGCTGTCCAATTGGACCACGACCTCTCTGCTTTTGGCCTCTTAAATTTTTCTTTTTCCTTCTTTTCCTCTTTGTCGTTGGGATCTGGGATCGGGTCACTGAAAAGGAGGGTGAATATGTCTATATATTCGCCGCTCCAGATCTTTTCCTTAGTCGCCTGAAGGAGATGCTCCCCCAGGGGGGCCGACACATCCGCGTGCCCTCCCGACAGGGGGCGCGCCACTTCCCTACTCGGACAGCGGTGGGCCATTGAACACCCACAACACTGGGGGGCTCCCCACATGAGCCGCTGACGCGTAACCCTGATCCGTGCCACCCGATCACCCTTCGCAGAGAGCTCGGTGCGGATGCCTGGGCACAGTGGGGCTAGCACACACCCCTTGCCATCTCCAGCCCCCATATCCCCATTCCTGCACATCCCTGTCAACAGTGGAATCTAGGTGGGGGGGTCTATAGTACTCCGGGCTACACTGCCCAGGCCCTTCTTCCCACCACGGGTCGCCCCACTCGTCACCTGTCCACGTTTCCGGGTCTCCCCTGCACCTCTGTAGCTTCCGGAACCAGCGGGAGTCGGGCGCGCCCCTTCCAACCTGTCCTCTACCCCATGTCTTCCTTCCCGCAAAGGCTCACCCCACGCCTGGGGTATGGGTGGCGAATCCTCTCTTCTCCTGCTGGGTCCGGGTTCCTCGTCCCTGTATCGAGATGGAACAGCGCAGCACCTCCCCAGGCGGGTAGATCCCCTTGCCCCAGGGGGACAATTGACCCTACCCCCGGCAGAGCACCAGGCCCGCATTGCTCTCCATGGCTAATTCAGTCTCTCCCCTTCTGTCCTGGGCACTCTCCAGGTCCTCTATCCTTGATTGGTAAGCAGCCAACTGCTCCTGCATTGTTCGCAGGACTACAGCCTGGCTGTCCCCATTTCCTCCTTTGCCCCTCTATCCTGTTCCTTTTTTTCCTGCCCCCCCCCATTTTCTTTGGCGGGGGGTTCTTTTTAGCCCCTCATTTTTTGAGTGGCATGTTAGTCACCTCTATGGCCAAGGATAACCAGGCAAAATTCTTTCCCTATCGCACTGTCCTCTTTAGGTAACCCCCTATTGGGCCGCCACTTAGGCACCCAAACACAAGCCCCTTTTTGGGCAGTTCACCCAAGCTCAGGCCCTAGTGGGCCTTTCACCCCTGACACGGGCCCCAGTGGGCCTTTCACCCCCCCGAATCACAGGCCTCAGTGGGCCTTTTTTGCCCCCCAAACGCAGGCGCTGGGGGGCCTTTCACCCGTACACAGGGCCTGGGGGGCCTTTCACCCTTACACAGGCCCTGGGGGGCCTTTTACCCCTACACGGGCCCTGGGGGGCTTTTCACCCCTACACAGGCCCGGACAGGCCTTTTTCCCTTATGCAGGCCCTGTGGGCCTTTCACCTCCACGCAGGCCCTGGTGGGCCTATACCCTACGTGCAGGTACTGGTGGGCCTATACCTACACACAGGCCCTGGTCTCTTCCTTATACACAGGCCCGGAGGGGCCTATTCACCCAGCCCAGGCTCTGGTTGGCCTTTGCCAGGAAACAGGCCTTGCTAGGCCTTACCACCCACCCCCGGGCCCGATAGGGCCTGTCTCGGCCGCTGGGGACACTGTTGGGCCTTTTAGCTCCGCAAGCCCTATTGGCCTTTTCCCCCAGCCCTGCAGGCCCACTGTGCCCTTTGCAGCCCCAGAGCTCACTACCTGGGCCCTACTGGGCCTACTGCTTTTCCCCACATGAAGGGGGGGCGTCGGGGCACCCACTTTTGAGGGCGTTCTGCACCAGCCGCCCCTTCCTGTCCATGTGCCCCAAAGATTTTCTGTCCCCCTCTGCTCACACGAGCCGCGTGGCCTGCACCAGGCCACTCGCTAGTGCTGTACGTCCTTTCCCTTGCTCTGGCTGCACAGAATGTTGCACCAGAGCAGGGAACCTAAGATGGTGTCTGGGATCTCGCTGATCTCGCGAGAGTCCCAGGTACTTGCATGTTTTGCCCCCATTGCTCTGCAACGAGGGCCCCTCCCAACTTGGTGGCCTAGCAGCCGAAGAACCCCGCCCGTGTCCCTGTCCTTCCCAGCTCAGGGGAGTGGGGGGGGGCGGCAGCGCCAAACCCCCGCCGCTGCTATCGCAGAGGAGGGAAACTGATAGTGGTAATAATAGTGCTCTACAGGAATTTGAAAGCACTTTGATCACTATAACATAGTGATCCATGTTAATCCATCTCCTCTCCTTGCTCCCTCACCCATCTCCTCTCCCATCTCCCATAACCCATCTTCTCTCCTTGCTTTAAACCAGGAAATCCAGCTCTGCATCCCTGCACGTGTCTACCGGCAAAGCCACGTGGGGGGGCTTTCAGACAGGCTCATCCCTGCACATATCCTGGCTGCATATTCCCTCCCGTAGCCAGAATGCGCAGGGGGGTGGGGGGAGGGGGGGAAGGTCTGAAAGTGACACCATCATCACACCCCACAACAGCTGCCCCCAGTGCCAAATCACTGCTGCCAGTGCCAGCTGGTCAGGACAGGTGCACTGCTGCACCCCCCTTCGTTCCCTCCTCCAGTGCCAGTGCTAGTGAAAGGCTGGTGCTCTCTGCCTTCTACAGATGCCATTTACAACATTTCTGTAGCTTCTTCTCCTGATAAGATCCGCACCTGAGAGGGTCTCTTAATCTTGGGTTGTGGGCTGCCAGCAGTGGCAGAAGTGCAAGCAGACTCACCAACGCCTCCACACCCATGCTGTCGCCCATGCCCTAAGTGGTGGGACATCTTCTGCTCACAGAGAGATTGCCCCATGTGGGCACTGCATGCCCACCTTGGAAAGCCCCTGAGTGGCGGGGCGTCTTCTGCTCGCAAGGAGATCACCCTGCCACAGGAGGCAGTGTTGGGAAGCCCCTGAGTGATTGCCCCATGGGGAGCAGGGCATAGGAGAGAGAGAGAGAATTAGTAAGTGAGTGGGATCACTTCAGTCATTGTGATTGGTGGCAGCAGGTACAGGCAGGCACATATGTTGTGGGTTTCTGTCGCATTCTGGTAGGTTTTCTGCAGGATATGGGCATTCAGCACAGATGAGATCTTTCTCTGGTTCTGGCAGGTGACAGCTTGGCCAAGATGCACCCCTATCTCTCTCATTCTAGCAGTGGGCTGTGTCTCTCTCACTCACTGTCTTTCTCTCTCTCTGGATCTGTATAGCGGGCGGCGGCATGGGTAGCATCTCTCTTGCTCTCTCTCTCTCTTTCCAACAGCAGGGTGCCTCTCTCTCTCTCTGGCAGGTGGCAGCATGGGCAGCAGCATGTCTCCCCCTCTCTCTCGTTCTAGCAGTGGGATGCCTCTCTCTCTCTTTCTCTCTTTCTCTCTCTTTGGTTCTGTATAATGGGTGGCATTGGCCAGTAGACTCCAGCCAGTGCAGCCACTGCCACTGCACTGAATCTGTTAATATATACAGCTTGTCAGATCCCTATCTGACACAATATCAAGGCTTCAACTTGCAGTGTGTGCCCCTGAGTGGCCTGCTGGCACCGTGTGAGGTAGATGAAATGGCAGACGGGCGCTGGCAGTTTGGACTACCTTATGTTACAGGGTGTCAACTTGCAGAGATTGCCATGGGGGTGGGGGGGCGGAATAATAATTAGAGAAGCGGGGGGGATGCAGTCGCCGGCCCAGCCAGCATTTGGGCAAGAGGGTTGGGAGTGGGAGGCATTAAGAGAGAGAGTCTAGGGAAGTCTCAAGTGTACCCCCCTCACTCCACGGCCAGCTCAGGGAATCCCAGCAGTGGCAAGTTGACCTTCAGGAACAGCAACTGCTCCACCAACCCAGTGCCCAGCCTCATATGGTGGGGACTCACAATATCCCCTACCTGAGAAAACAGGGGTTCGCTGGGCATGCTGGTTGGTGGGCAGAACTCCAGTTCCTGTGCCATCCCGGTCAGGGCATGCTATACTTTCCCCTTCTCCACCCAGTACTGCAGGGGATTGCTACTGTGATCCAGTACAGGCTCCTCTAAGTACTTGGCCACTGCAAGCTCAGCGCTGTCAGGTTCATAAGAATATAAGAACATAAGAAGTGCCATACTGGGTCAGAGCAACGGTCCGTCGAGCCCAGCATCCTGTCTCGCTCAGTGGCCAATCACGGGGACCTGGGAGAGGCACCGAACAGGTCACCATGCTATCCATTCCCTGTGGGTCATCCCCAGGCTCCCGACAGTAAAGGGTTTTGTTCTCCAATCCTATCTGGCTAATAACTGCTAATGGAACTATCTTCCAAAAACTTGTCCAAACCTCTTTTAAACTCAGCTATACTGCTGGCCCTGACAACCTCCTCTGGCAGTAAATTCCACAACCTAATTATACGCTGAGTTAAAAAATACTTTCTTTTGTTTGTTTTTACTCTGCCACCTGTGAGTTTCATGGAGTGTCCCCTAGTTTTAGTACTAGTTGAGAGGGTAAATAACTGTTCCCTGTTTACAAGTTCCACACCACTCATGATTTTATAGACCT
>QEPC01012154.1:282007-293887 GCA_003113815.1 Sphenodon punctatus
GAGCACAGGTGTAATATGCTCCCTACGGCCCATCCCCGTAAGGAGACGAGCCGCCGCATTCTGCACTAGCTGCAGCCTCCGAAACAGGAACAAGGGAAGCCCCACGTAGAGCGCATTGCAGTAGTCTAGCCTCGAAGTGATGAAGGCATGGATGAAGGAGGCCAGGTCCAGGCCGGAGACGAACGGACGCAGCCTCCACACCAGATACAGCTGGCGGAAGGCAGCCTTAGCGACTGTCTCCACCTGCCGCTCCAGGCGGAGGGCTGCGTCCAATATCACCTCCAGACTCCGAACCTGCTGAGCTATAGGAGGGCGAACCCCCCCAACCAGGGGGGCCACTACCTCCTTCGCTCTCCCCACCAACATCACCTCCGTCTTATCGGGGTTGAGTTTCAGTCTGCTCAGCCGCATCCATTCCGTCACGGTCTCCAAACATTGGGATAGCAACAAGACAGCAAGGTCTGGGTCAGTTGAAAAGGAGACGTACAGCTGAGTATCATCAGCATACTGGTGACACAACGCACCTCGAACCCTCTCACGACCTCCCCCAAGGGCTGCATATATATATTAAATAATAGCAGAGACAAGATAGAACCCTGCGGAACAACAAGACAAAGCACGGGGGCACAATGTCTCCTCCCCCAGCACCACTCGCTGACTCCTCCCCGAGAGGAATGAATGGAACCATTCAAGAACAGTCCCGTCCAGACCCCCCCCAGGTCACGCAGCCGCCTCAATAGCAGCCCCTGGTCCACGGTATCAAAAGCTGCCGAGAGATCTAGCAGAATGAGAAATGTTGAACATCCTGCATCCATCTACCAGCGGAGGTCGTCTACCAAGGCCTCCAATCCTTTGGAGATGCCACAACCCGAACCGTGCACTCCGCAGTGCCTGTCGGCTTTCCCCCAGGTTCTAGTTTAAAGACTGCTCTATCCCATTTTTAATTTTTAGCACCAGCAGTCAGGTTCCATTCTGGTTAAGGTGAAGCCCATCCCATTTTTATAGGCTCTCCTTTCCACAGAAGGCTCCCCAGTTCCTAATAAAACTAAAGCCTTCCTCCTTGCACCAATGTCTCATCCATGCGTTGAGACTCTGGAGCTCAGCCTGCCTCTGGGGTCCTGCGCGTGGAATGGGGAGCACTTCCAAGAATGCTACCCTGGAGGTTCGGGATTTCAGTCTACTACCTAGCAGCCTAAATTTGGCCTCCAGAACCTCCCTCTTCCATCTACCTATGTCATTGGGGCCCACATGGACCGCGACAACAGGCTCCTCCCCAGCACACCCTAGGATTCTGTCTATGTGTCGCATGAGGTCTGCAACCTTCGCACCAGGCAGGCAAGTTACTATGCAATCCTCACGGCCACCAACAACCCAGCTGTCTACATTCCTAATAATCAAGCTGTCCTATTCCCACCCTTCTGGGCACACACCTCTGGAGAAATATCCTCAGTGCGAGAGGATAACGCATCACCTGGAACGCAGGTCTCAGCTACAGGATCACTTCCCACCATTCCAGTCTGATGCTTTCCTTCCTGGAGACCTTGCCCCTCCAAAGCAGCACAGGGGCTGCCAGAGTGGAGGAGGAACCATTCTACTGTGTCCCTGAAGGACTACTCAATAAACCTCTCTGTCTGCCTCAGCTCCTCCAGCTCTTCCACTCTAGTCTCCAGAGACTGTACACATTCTCTGAGAGCTTGGAGCTCTTTGCACCGGGTGTTTACATACGACCTCTCACCAACAGGAAGATAGTCATACATGTGACACTCAGTGCAAAAGACTGGATAACCCCCATCCCACTGCTGGACTACTGTCTGCATCTTATTTAGGGAGATCGTTAGGCTTAGCACTAGTTATGCGATTGTGTACGATCGGATGTGGGTTAACTGTCCTGCACAAGTGCACTCACCTCACCTCACTAGGGTGTCCCACCCACAACTCCTTCCCACGGTGAACTCCCTGGCAAACTCCCCTTGTTTGCTATGCCTCTTTGCTATCTCCTAGGTCGTTTTCTGTCTGCTCGCCTTCTAAACTCTGGAGGCCTGGCTTCTGAGTCAGCAGGAGTTAGCTCCTCCCCCTCATTAAGCAACACTCAGCATTCAGCTAGCTCCTCCCCCTTGTTAAGCCTAGATCAAGCAACACTCAGCTCTCAGCACTCTAGTCATCCCAGAGCACATGGCCTGTTGACAACAAGCACACACAGACCCCTCACCCAAACAAACCCTCTACTTACCCTCCCTTGCTCCTGCTCACGGCAGTACTCCCTGGCAAACTCCCCTGTTTGCTATGCCTGCTCGCTAACTCCTGGGACGCTCCGCTCCTAGGTCATTTGCTGTCAGCTCTCCTTCTGAATTCTAGAGGCCTGGCCTCTGAGTCAGCAGGAGTTAGCTCCTCCCCTTCGTTAAGCAACACTCAGCACTCAGATAGCTCCTCCCCCTTGTTAAGCCTAGGTCAAGCAACACTTAGCTCTCAGCACTCTAGTCACCCCAGAGCACAAAGACAAAATGACAACAAGCACACACAGACCACTCACCCAAACAAACCCTCAAATTACCCTCACTTGATCCTGCTCACAGCAGTACTCCCTGGCAAACTCCCCTGTTTGCTATGCCTGTTCGCTAGCTCCTGCTTCTGCCTCTGCCTACTGCTTCTGCCTCTTCCTTCTGCCTCTGCCTGCTGTTGCTGTCTACCTCCTCCCCATCACCTCTGCCCACACTGCCTGCCCTGGTGTGGTCCATTGGGTGATGACCGCCGAGGACCTGCTGCTGCTGCTGGTCCTGCTACCAGAGCCGCTGCTGGGGGTGCTCTGCATCTCCTCCTTCCTGCTGCTGCTTTGCCCCTTCTCTCAGCCCTGCTGCTTCTGCTGTTGCTCCCATATAGCCCTCTCTACTGCCCACACCCTCTCCAGCAGAGCATGTTTCCTCAGGGTGAAGTCAGCCATGTAAGATGCCACACTCACCTTCTTCACCCTGGGGTCCAACATGGTGGACAGAATATAAACCTCCTTCCCAATCAGGGGGTCAAACCTCCTCTTGAGCCCCTCCTTCAACCTTTGTACACGGGCCACCACTTCTGGTACAAGGCGCTGCTTCACCATCCCGCCTCTTGGTCAGTCAGGAAGCCTTCCATTTGTCTAACCAGACTATGGACCATGGGGGTGATCTGGCTCAGGGTGGCCATTGATGCCCTTAGGGTCTCCGTCATGTCCTTAAAGGCCTTAAGAACATGCACTGTCTGGGCCATCATGACCCATTCTTCCCACCCTAATGGTCTCACCACCCCAATCTCCCCCACAAGGACTACCTCATGCAGGACCCACTGCTGCTCCACCAGATGCTGTAGCATGAGGTAGGTGGAGTTCCACCTTGTACTGACATCCTGCATGAGGTAGTGCTGCTGTGCTGGTAGTGCATCCTGCATGAGATAGTGCTGTAGGTGCCCAGCTCCACCTGTTTTTCCCTCAAGAGTTGCCTGCATCTCATGCTCTTATTAAAATACCCAGAGATTTTTCTGCCCTTCCCGATCAGCAGGGTAAGGTGGCTGCCTATGCCATCTGCCTTGTTCCCCCCCAAGTCGAGGGCATCCTTCACCCCCAAGTATCATTGCTAATATCTATATAATATCTTCAATTCAATTCAATTTTATTAAGACACTAGCTTTCGCCATGGTCAGTAAAAACAAAAATTGACAGTAAAAACAAAACATAGGTATTACAGCCAATAACCCTGAAGGGATACGGACGTATCAAAATGCAAGAGGAACGTGCACCAGACAAAAATCAGGAAAACAACTTTCAGAACCAAACTGAACAAGATCACGACACTGCTTCATCTCAAAGCTTTATGGCTAAAAAAACAAACGTAGCAATTGCCTTCATAAACTTCTCATCCGATGTTGACAATAATAGCTCTATTTTACAGGCAGTTGATAAATAACCCATCTCCTTCCACAATGGAACCAACCAGTTCTGCCTCAAATTATCATACAGCGGACATTTTAAAAAAAATGTATTAAATCCTCTATCACAAGATTAGTACAGGGGCAAGTCCGCTTCTCATAGGGGATACCATTATAATGGCCTTTAGTGGTTGCCAAGGGAAGCAACTGAAAGCGTAAGTATGTGAAAGCTCTGTGCAGCATGGGCTCCTTCAAGATATTCAGATATGGCTCAAATCTATGCAATTTCTTGAAGTGGCTGAGTCAAGGAGCAACCTTCCAGGAGGCCAACACGGCCAGATCTTCCTGCCTGGAAATGTCACTCAACCTGAGCTTCGCCAAACTTTTTTGTGAAATTATATCTCTCCCCCAGAAACAGGAAAATGAAAGCCCAGCATATGCCATGTAGGATGCTATTTGAGAAATCCAGGGGTAAGCACTCATTCCTGAATGTTCTAGTTCTTCTCTCAAACAGAGAGCGGGCAGAGAGATCTCATCTTGGCTGTTCAACTTGATCCAATATCTGAGGGCTGACTGCCTTCCGAGGCAGTTAATGGCCTAAGTGTCCGTCTCGGCCCTAACCACTACGGCCGGGGTACTCTCAGTAGCTTCCTCAAGAATATATTTTGGGCAATTTCGAGAGCCTGAAAGTCAGATACCAAAATGACTTTGGAACCAAAAGTTAAGATAGACTGCACTTTTGCCCTAAACACACTCAGAATAGATGAACTGCTGATCCCAGCAGATCACGCAGCTAACCTTAGGATTCCTCCAAAGTCAGCCTTAGCTTTTAAGACAATTAACTTTCAATGCTTCTCCCACAAGCCATTATCTAATAGAGCAATTCCAAGGTAAACATAAGAGTTTACCTGGCAAAATTCTTTGCCCTTGATGATCCACCTATGCTTGCAAGCCTTTGCTTTACCCATAACCATGATCTGGGATTTTTGCAGATTGACACTCAATTCATTTTCTGTACAATAATCTAGCGAGATTTCCTATATAATATCTAATCTAATCTATCTATCTATCTATCTATCTATCTATCTATCTATCTATCTATCTATAAATATACAACTAATATATCTGGATATAATATGGACAGGGGGAGACAGACAGGGAAAGGGAAAAGAAACTATAGGGTATATCTAGTCAATATCTATATTATCTATATCTGAAATCAACATCTATCTATATATCTATCTATCATCTTCTACAGGGGGAGGCAGACGAGAAAGGAAAAGGGAAAACAAATAGTGATGGTCAAATGCAGTTCAGAAGTTTGGAGTTCGGCCCGAACTCATCCTGTTCAGATGACTGAACCCGAACCCGAACCCACCAAACCGAACCTGATTCCGAACTCCGAAACAACCGAACAGTTCGGTCAGTTCGAATCGAGTTTGGATGAGTTCAGGTGGCAAAAACGTGTCACTGGAAGACAAAACATGACAGGGAGGGGGAGTCAGCTGAGGAGCAGACTTCCAGGCACCAGGGGTGGAGAGGCTTGGAGTAGCAGCCAGCCTCCCCAATCACCATCCCTTTTCTCCTCAGGCCACTGGCTTCACAGTCTGCGATTGGCCATGGGCTAGGCTGCATGGAGCCAATGGGGCTTGCAGTGAGGCAGGCACAGCAACTAACAAAACTCATTGCCCTCCCCCCTGCCAACACCTTCTGAGCTAGTCACTGTTCACAGCAGGTGTTTCAGAAGGCTCCCTCTCCCAACAGTTTTGTTTTCTTATCCTCAATACATTGCAATCCTCCTCCTTTTTCATCCATCCAACCCATCTACCTCCATATTATCATTTTTTAAGCTTTTATTAGATAGATTTAGGTGTTATTTTTTGTTTTTACCTCTCCCTGTGTTCCCTGTGTTCAATCTTCCTTCCTCCCTCCCCCTCCATTGAATCCTTCCCCTCTCCCTCTATATATATTCCATCCCTGATTCCCTTCCCCTGTTTTTTTATTCATTTTGAGTAGCATTAGATTGATTTAAATTTCATTTCAGTTTTGTACGCCTCTCTGTGTTCTTTGTGTTCCCCCCATCCCATAGATAGATAGATAGATAGATAGATAGATAGATAGATAGACAGATAGATAGATAGATAGGATGTCAGTTGAATGTTGGGGAATGTGCTGTATTATTATTATGTGTTTTGAAATTGATATTATAGTAAATTGTATATTATGTTAGTGTTGTTGAAATGTTGTTCTGGGCTCCCTGTGTGGAAATTTCCAGAACTATTATTGTATTGTTGTAAGCCGCCTCGAGTCCTACGGGAGAGAGTGCGGGGTATCAAATATATATGGATTGGATTGGATAGATAGATAGATGTAGGAGTTAGCTGAGATATAGTGTTTAGAGATTTAGTGTTTGTAGGAGTAGGCCTTTGTACTTATTAGATAATCCATTTAGTTCATAGCATTTAGAATAGTTATAGCAGTTAGATTTAGTGTTGATAGATATATAATATTAGATTTAACATTTTAATTTAAAAAAATTAAAAATTAAAAAAATCAATATAAAAACATTATTTTGGAGGGAGAAATGTAGAAGGGAAGGAGAGGCCAGTCTGCTGCCCATAGGGGAGGCAATGGGGCACGTGCCAGAGGCGGAAGGGGCCATGCCAGGGGAGTGGCAGCAGGCAGAAGCAGCAGCCTGAGCACATAACCACACCCCAAACTCAGCAGGCCTGCTTTAGGTCCCCAGGCTTCAGCGGCTCAGCATCGCCTCCTGGCAGTGCCCTCCTCCACTGCCATGCAAGACACTGGAAGGCCTGCAGGACTTGAGGCTGCATCTGTCTCTGCTGCTGGTGGTGCTACTGCTTCCGATGTTCCTACAGGGCCACCAATGTCCCCCACTGTCGAGGCGATTCCCAGCAGTCCAGAGCTGGTGGATTCCACCCCGGCTGCTAGAAGCAGGGCCCGATCCCCGGGCAATGGAAGTAGGGAGAGGAGTAGCAGTAGCAGCAGCAGCAGCAGCAGCAGCATTAGCAGCTACAGAGGGGGCACAGGGAGATTGCCAGCAGCATGGCGGGAATGGGCAGTCTAGCCTCAGGGTCCCAGTACTCCCCTTCATGGGACATCACTGTGATTGCAGACAGTGAGTCAGAGGCAGACACTAGTGCCGCAGATGAGATGTCTGGAGCTGAGGTGATCGCTGACCCTCCTCCAAGAGCTGTCGCCAGTGCCACCAAGTTCTCCACCTCCCAGCAGTGCTGGCAGCAGTGCATCACCCTGTGCAGGCCAGAAAGCAGGAGGGGAAAAAAATTCTCTGTCTGGGAACCTTTTAAGCTGATGCGGGCAGATGATCCCAGAGAGGTGCAGTGCACTTTGTGCAATAAGCTAGTGAAGCGTGAGCAGGGACTCACCAACCTTGGGACAACTGCAATGGCGAGGCACCTGAAGTCATGCCACAGTTCTCTGTTGCTGAGCAGGAAGGCAGGGGAAGTGGATGCCAGCGGGTTCCTGACTGCAGTCGCACGACTCCTTCAGTGGGCAAGCGTCCCACACCAAATGCTGCTGCCTCTAGCAGCAGGAGCAGTATGGGGGCAGAACAGCATCAGGAGCCTCCCCAGTAGCACCGTCAGTCCACCATGGAGGAGATCTGACCAGGCCATCATCAGGGCACCGTGGCACAGGCTTCCAAGGGAAAGCCAAGCGCCTTTTGGCAGAAATGATTGCCCTGGATGGGCAGCCCTTCTCAATTGTAGAGGACAAGGGCTTCCAGCGGCTGATTGGGTTCCCAGCCCCCAACTTTAAGATGCCTTCCCGCTCCACCCTAAGTCGGACTGTGGTGCCACAGCTGTACAGGCCTTTGAAGGAGCGGGTGATGGAGCAGCTGGAAGGGGATGGGGGGACCACTGTCCACTTCACCACTGACCTGTGGTCCTCCAGGAACACCCAGCATGCCTACCTGGGAGTGACTGCACACTGGTGGCAGGACCCAGAGGCAGCGCTTGGCAGTGGCAGGAGAGGTCCTGAAGCAAGATCTAGGTGGGCCCTGCTTCAGGCACAAGTAATGGACAGCTTCCACACCTCAAGGAACCTTGAGGCAGCCCTGGCCACCATGGTGAGGGTCACGCCAGGCATGGCCTTCACCAAGGGGTGTGTGGTCACAGACAATGCAGCCAATATACTGAAGGCAGTCCTTGATGGGGACTTGACAAGCATTCCTTGTGCCACACACACCCTCCATCTTGTGGTCAAGGATGCTCTGGACTTCAGGGATAAGGTGATTGGGCCAGGCCACCCTTAGCTCCCTGGTCGACTGGGGGAGGAAGCTGGCAGAGTTCTTTAACAGGAGCGTGAAGGGCAGCAAGATCCTCCGGAAGAAGCAGGCCGAGCAAGGGTCCCGGTGCACCATCTGGTCCAAGATGTCTCCACCAAGTGGAATTCCACCTTCCTGATGCTCGAGCGGCTTCTTGAGCAGAAAGCCACCCTGCATCAGGTGGAACTGGAAATAGATATCGAGGCACCTTCAGGGTGCAACAGGGAGGAATGGGAGATTCTCGATCACATAGTCTTCGCCCTGAGACCGTTCCTGGCCATGACGGAGACCATCAGCAGCTCCACCGCCACCCTCAGCCAGGAGATCCTGCTGGTCCATAGTCTCCACAGGAGCCTGGATGAGATTCTCAGGGGGCGGGATTGCGGCCCTGCAGGCAGGAAGATGTCCAATGAGGTGCTTGACCTGACATGGAAGCTGAAGGTGGGACTGAGTGCGCACTTTCACGAGCTCCTGAGCTGGGAGGCATATGTCCTAGCAACCATGCTGGACTCCAGGATGAAGGGCAGTATGGCATGCGAGACAGCAGTCTATGGCATCTGGAAAGGTGCGCTGGTGCAGAAGGTCCGGCAGGCAGAGCGGGAGATGCAGCAGGACGCCCCTGTGGATGTTGGGAGTGGGAGAAGCGGCCCCTTCCAGCCATCTGCATCTATCCCTGCCCCCAGCACTAGTAGTAGCAGCAGCACAAGCAGCAGGATGAGCATCAGCAGCAGGACCCCTATTGCCAGCAGCTCCTCCTGTGTGCAGGCCACTCTGGGGAGCATGGGGCCAGCACAAGAAGGCAACCAGCGTGGGTGAGAGCAGTGAGGCAGGTGGTGCCCACCCAGAGCTACCAGAGGGAGTATGATGGTGCCTTAGCAGCAGTGGAGACCTACCTGGAGGAGGAGCCATGGATTGATCCCGGCAGCAATCCCTTGGCCTACTGGGCCGATAAGGCCAATGTGTGGCCAGCCCTGTAGAAAGTGGCCAAGGGTATCCTGTCCTGCCCACCAACCAGTGTCCAAGACAGTCTTGGGATGGGGCTCCTCCTCCTCCTCAATCTTGGCTAGGGCTACTGCTCCTGTGCTGCTGAGGTGCTGTCCCTCCCTCCCAATGTCTGTCACACGCCCTGCCCCCCCCTCTCTCTCTCTCTCTTTCTCTCTCTCTCTCTCTCTCTTTCTCTCTCTCTCTCTCTCTCATACTAGATGGCCTTGGTCACCTTATCTGACTGACCTCATGATGCAGAGTGGCATTGGGAAACAAACTGTAAGCCTGACAGCTGGCCTATGGCTACACGATCTCAGCCCACCTATGTGATGATGACTGGCTCTCGCTCTCTCGTGCTGCACAGTCTTTGCTAACCTATCTGAGTGTCCTGCTGCCAATGTCCCAGCCTGCCTGCCCTACTGCATCCAATGCCACTCTGCCTGTCTGCCCTCCCAGCTTGCCGACAAGATCAAAGCATGCCTCCATCGACCTGCCTGCCTCCCATGCCAAGGTGCCTATCTGCCCACCCAGGTTGCCTAGCTCAAAGCCTGCCCAAGGCTGCCTGCCCTACTGCCTCTCATGCCACACTGCCTGCCTGCCCACTCACTCAGGCTGCAAAGCTCGACACCTGCCTCAGTCTGCCTGACTGCTGCTCATGCCACACCGCCTGCCTGCCCTGGCAACCAATGCCTGCTTCTGCTGCTGCCATTGGCCCCCAGGCATATATTCTGTCTGTGCCAAGGGTTCTGTACCCTGGTAACCAATGTCTGGTGATGCTAGTACCAATGGCCCCCAGGCCAGGCCTATATGCCATCTGTGCCAAGGGTTCTGTACCCTGGCCACCAATGTCTGCTGCTTCCAATGGCCCCCAGGTCTATATGATGTCTGTACAAAGGGTTCTTTACCCTGGAAACCCACTGTCTGCTGCTGCCAATGGCCCACAGGCCTATGTGCCGTCTGTGCCAAGGGTTCTGTACCCTGGCCACTAATGTCTGGTGATGCTAGTGCCAATGGCCCCCAGGCCTATATACTGTCTGTACCAAGGGTTCTTTACCCTGGAAACCAATGTCTTCTGCTGCCAATGGCCCCCAGGACTATATGCTGTCTGTGCCAAAGGTTCTGTGCCCTGGTATTGGGCCCGGTATTGGCTGGGTCAGCAGTGGCCTGTAGGGGGCTGCAGTTGCATTGGAGGCCCCGTCCCTAGACCAATAGGAAGGAATGGGGAGTATGCAGGATGTCAGCAAGGGCGGCGGCTCCACAGCTGGCAGTTGAGGCATCGCCGCCATGCACGGTGCTCAGTGACAAGGGGGTGGGGCCATCGGGAGTTCTTCAATTCTCAGAGCATCTGCGTGCAAAACAGGGGCAGAGCTAGCAGCATAATAGGGAGGCCGTGATCACACAGTGGCACCGGTGATCAATGTAGCTGTGAGACTGGCCCCCTGCATTTGGCAAGCAAGTGAAAGCTGAGGTGGTGGAGCGAGTGGTGAGCGGGTGTGTGAGCGAGTACAAAGGAGCGTAAGGTTGGTGTGTGAAGTGTGCGTGGCTGAGGGAGTGTGTGTGTAGTGAACGGGGTGAGTCGACAACACAACCCTGAACCTTCTTGTCTGGGCCCCATCCCTGTTGACCTGAGTGAGTGTCCTTCTCCTCCTCCCATCTCTGTGTTGCCTGTGGGTTCTGCCCCTCAACCCCTCACTGCGCTACACCCCCCCTTTGTGTTCCCCTCCTCCCCTTGGAGCACTGTGTAAGTTCTCAAAGGGTGGGTGGTGGTGTGTTGGGGGAACCAGTGGTGAGTCTGTGGTATTGGTGGTGGTGCATGAGCGGGGGCATCACTCAGGGCCTCGTTGTCTCCGCCATCAATGATGATCTGGCCTCATCTCTCCTGAAGAGTCATTAGACCATATAAGAACCTGAGGGGTGTTTTCCTTCCACACGGCAAGTGCCCCCCTGGTGAGAAAAGTCCAAGGCGCGTGTAAGTGTAGTGTGGCTGTCCTTCCAGGACCATAATCCCTATCCCTGTACCCCGTCCATAACACCTGGCCACCAATGTCTGCTGCTGCCAATGGCCCCCAGGCCTATATGCTGTCTGTGCCAAGGGTTCTGTTCCCTGGACACCAATGTCTGCTGCTGCCAATGGCCCCCAGGCCTATATGCTGTCTGTGCCAAGGGTTCTGTACCCTGGCAACCCACTGTCTGCTGCTGTCAATGGCTCACAGGCCTATATGCCATCTGTGCCAAGGGTTCTGTACCCTGGCAACCAATGTCTGGTGATGCTAGTGCCAGTGGTCCCCAGGCCTATATGCCATCTCTGCTATGGCATCAAGAAACCACTCCAGCCCCAGGACCCACCATCAGGGTTCTGGGGCCTACGTTACTGGCAGGGAGGGCTGTGTCCAATATCTAGAAGCTGCCACTTTAGCCCCAGCCCAGGACCCACCCTTATGGTTCTTGTGCCCTGTCATTCCACTCACGGGGTGCTGTCATTCCACCTTTTCTTTATGCAACATGCTGTTCATGGTGAGAGAGAGACAGACAGAGAGAAAGAGAGAGAGAGAGAGAGAGAGAGAGAGAGAGAGAGAGAGAGAGAGAGAGAGAGAAGAGAGAGAAAGTCTCCCCACTGCTAGAAGGAGAGACAGACACGACCCCACCCATGCTGTCACTGGCACTATATGGCCAGGGAGAGAGAGAGAGAGGCTCCC
>QEPC01012154.1:313318-357886 GCA_003113815.1 Sphenodon punctatus
GAAATCCGGTACCGGGGGCCGGATTACCGGGCCGAATCCGATAATGCCGGTACGCCCGATACCGGCATTATCGGATACCGGTAGATCCGGAATTCCCATCCCTACTTTTTATACTACAGGAGTTCAAGACTATCATGTGGCTATTATTTGAATAGGGTGAGCATGCACAACCCTGTTGTGAGAATGTTAGGTACCATCTCAAAGAACCTTCTTTACAAGGCTACAACCTTTTGATCAGCACATGGAGGAACTGTTTATAAACAAACAACTTTATCTCCCAGTCCCATCGGGTTGTCCCAGCTGCTGCTGCTGCTACTGCTGCTGCAGCACTACAGGAGGGAGAGGCAGGTGAGGGATGGCGTGAGCTCAGCAGAGGGGAGGGGAGGGGGGCATGTGTCAGCTGGCAGGGGGGGGCAAGGCAGGAGGGGGAAACCAAGATGGGATAGGCAGCCGGGGCAGGCTTTGCTACCAATGGGGGTGGCAAACAGCGGCACCACACTCCGTCTCCAACCCGCGACCCCTCCCTCAGAGGCCACCATGGGACCATGTGCCTGGGCGCTGGTGGCACATGACTCAGGCCGGCCCTGGTCTGGGGCTATCATGCCTCGCACAGAGGCAATGTCATTCCACTGCATCAAGAAACAGCCAATCCAGCCCCAGGACCCACTATCAGGGTTCTGGGGCCTACATTACAGACAAGGAGGGCTGTGGCCAATATCTAGAAGCTGCCACTCTAGCCCCAGGACCCAATGTCATGGGTCTGGGGCCATCAGTCCTCGCACAGGGCTCTCATACTTTTTCCGATTGCCCGAACCGAACACGACTGAACTGAACGGTCAAACCCAAACTCGGTGACCAAACCGTACGGGTGGACCGAACCAGACCGAACCGAACGACCGAACCCGAACTGCGATCTGTTTGCCCATCCCTAGAGAATAGGTCCATTAGCAGCTATTAGCTGGGTAGGTTTGGGGGAACGTAACCTCTTTATTATCGGAAGCTGGGAGTGAACAACAGGAAACAGATCACCCTATTGTGACCTATTGTATATTCCTTCCAAATGACAGAGATTGGCCACTGTCAGAGACAGGTACTGGGCTAGCTAGACCATTGGTCTGACCCAGTATGGCACTACTTATGTTCTTATGTATAGTTTTTAAATTGTCCATTATGTTCCAAGGTAAATATGTATTCTGCACTTTTCAGTCTTTATAATGCAATGAATAGGAAAGAGAGAGAGCAGATTCTTCTTGGATATACCTTTAAGAATATTCTTTTAGCTACATGTGTATGAAAGGTTGTGTGGCGTTGAAAAGCATCTAATATGAAAGCATACTGCCCAATTTGATATGAAATATGACCTGACATACTTTGGGGAAGATGCCAGAGATAGATGGACAGATATATTAAGAGGGGATTTAAAAGAGAAAGTGAGCCTAAAACATTATACATCATCTTCCAAGAATGTGCCATACTACTAAAGGCCTGGATACCAAGCAGGTATAAGAACACAGAAATATTGATTCAAACTTAGTGAATATGATTGCCTGATCTACCATTTATTATTGTTATTATTATTATTATTATTATTATTTATATATGGTTTTTATAATTTAATCTCCATGAGTATTAAGGGAAAGGCAGGATAGAAGTTTTAATAAATAAGTAAATAATAGACTGAACCAGGATTGTCTCTCATATGCACACACTCACACATGCACTCACATACATGCATACCCAACATGCAAGATCTGAAAACCCCAGAACCTTGGGAAATTCTAGGTCTGAATTTTGCAGCTTCTGTCGGTTTTGGGAAATGATTTGCTGCCAGTGCAAATCAGGTAGAAATGAGCATGATTTATTCATTGACTGGTAGCTATGATGAGTACTTCACCACTCCAGAGAGCTGATGCCTATTTCTAAATAAAACTAGAAAAGTCATTGTTTCCTTGTTCACCTTCGAAGGCTGTGCCACACTTCAATATGTTTCAGCATACCAATTGTCTCTCTGCTATGGGGACTGACTGCATTGGCGTTTGGAATTCCTGTTCAACTGCATCTAATTTTGAAGCCGAGTAAGTGCAGTCTTTCATCATCAGCATCATGTGGACAAGTACTAAGCAGCCAATTGGGGCTTAAGAAAGACAATTGGAATGATGGAACCTATGAGAGGAATCTGCATCTGTCAAAGAGAACCAGGAGTTCTTTGAGCCAATTCATTACCCTTTTCCCCTGTCCCAGGAGATGTGCAGAAATACAGAGCAATTTAACAATAGACAAGTGCATTTGGAAAAGATATACTGAGGGATGCTCAAAACTTACAAAAGATGATATAAAGAAAGCAAACAATGGTGATTTTAAAAAATATCTATATAGTAAACGTCTATTAGTTAAAAAAAATATTTATAAATGTAGCATTGTATGTCTATCCAATATACATTTGCATTATCTTTACACCAGTTGTAAGGTTTCTATTTATTAAAACAGTGGCATCATCAAGAACCCTTAGAGCAAATGAATCAGAACCTTAATATGTAGTATTAAAGGTCAAATTGGACCCATCCTTGCAACTAAATAATGCACTTACAAACCAAACATTCTGAAGGAGGGCTTAAAAATTAAACTCTTTGGGTGCAATCCTACAGGCCACTTCTGCCAGCCCATACTTGCACGCAAGCAGTGAACATGTGCACTCAGGTGCACATACACCCCGCATGTGCAGCAAGCCACATGGGGCAATAGCACGCCCCCTCTGATGTGACCCCCAGAGCCCATACACCATGCAACCCAGGGGACGGAACAGGCACGACTCTTGCTCCATCCCCCAGGCTGCAGGATGTATGGGCTCGGGGAGTCGCATCGGAGGGGGTGCACCATTGCTGCAGATGCAGGGCGTGTACATACATGCCTGAGTGAGCACCGCCCACTTGTATCGTGCACCTGCCGCCAGCATAAACCATCAACAGGATTGGACCCATAGAGTTGATTGGGGTCTGTCTATTGGGACTGGTGGGACAGGCTCTATTTTACATTCAGACCAAGTCAGCATTTTATAAGTGCAACTTTTTGCCATTGTTTCATCAATTTGAAAGTCAGAATATTTTGGGAGCCAAATAACGAATGAGCTATGCTAATAAATTTTGATGTCTGGGTAACTAGAGAGATTCATGTACATCTTCAGGTTCAGAAAAAAATCCTTCACATACAACTTTCAGTTCTTTATTACTTAATTGCAGTTAGTTGGCTTAAAGGAAAAAAACCATCGACCCAATTATGCATGATTTTTCAATACATCTGTAGCAGGAAGAGCTCTAATTTACTTTCTCTGCTTTTTGAGTTATTTTATTAAGCAATTAAATTCCAGTATGTTCATTAACTTCTAGAGGGAGAAGATATTGCAGACTGGAGTCCACGTGTTGAAATTTTCACCCTGAGGACCTTAATTTTTCTCTCCAGTTCTATCGTCTTCTTTTTCTACTTGTGCCCCAAAAGACTGACTTCTTTCTACAATCATCTTTTTATCCTGTGCAAAAAAGGAACACATTTACTTTCCATATACTGCATGTAGGCCGTAATCCTAAAACCAACTCCTCCATAATGGGACTACTCTAATTATCTATTTACTTAGATTTAAATCCTGCCCTGTCCTGAGTAAAGCTGTATTTTCTACCGGGGAGATAATACCCACATTTTTGGGCATCCCCAGAGGGCACCTGATGGTGTACCGCCCCATTGGGTACCCAGTGCTCAAAAATGCAGGTATTTATTATTTATTTATTTCTAAAACTTATATGCCTCCTCCTCCTGCCTCAGGCATCTCATGGCAGCTCACAGCATTTTAAAACATATTAAAATATACAGTATGTAAGTAAGTAATATTTATTCGGCTAGCTTTTGCCATAGCCGCAAAACATTATATCACAAAATAATCAGCATATCCAACAATACAAAACAACAGTACAACAATAAAATACTTCAAAATTAAATTCACTATGCATACAACATCGTATTATCGTCCTGCGCCAGAGCTGGGAGAAGCACGTAGAAACAAAGAAATATTGCCTTGCTCTTCCACAGGGGTTACTATGGCAGAACTTGGCCCCTGTAATATAACTAATCACCAACTTAGTACTTGAGCCCGGAAATTGATTATCTCAATATTGGTCTTAAAGGATACAAGGTCAGGGGAATGTCACGTCCGTGACACTGTCAGCCGCCGCAGCCGCTTCACGGCACGACGGCTGCCCCAGCAGCAAGGTATCCCCGCTCCCCCTACCCACAGCAGCAATCAGGACACGCCCCCGAGCGAGCCGCCCCCGCCCGGAAACACCGAGGGCGGAAACAACGGGATAGACAGCTCCGGGATCGCCCGGGATGCTACGGAGCCCTGCCCCCGCCGCGGCGCTCCACGCGCCTCCAGGCACGCACGGGGGGCGGGGCCAACACTATAACTGCCGGCACTGCAGGAGTAGCAGTGCCGGTGAACAGAGCTTCAATCCTGGAGAGACTGGCCCCCTCCTGAGCTAAGTGTGACTTGACTGACCCTTGCATTGATTGTTGCTTGTATTGTTGCCCCCTCGCCCTAACCCCTTTTCCCTGAAACCTGCTGCGTTGTGTGCCTCAGTCCTTCCTAGTATAATTGTGTCTGTTTGAAATCCCTGCTCCTCCTGACCCCTGGTGTTGAGTGGGCAACTGGGAGCCTGTGGGCTCGTGTGGGTGGGGGTGGGTCCCCCCCTTCTGCCTGGGTCCTTCCCTGTCTCCCTCTCGCTGAGTGGGTAAGTCCTGTGTCCTGCTCCTGTAGAACCCTGGTCCCCATCCCTGTGGACCCTGCACTCTCCTCACATACCACCCTGACCTTTCCCCTACCAAGTGAGAGCTGAGCGGCTGAGCCCCTTCCCCCCGCATACAGCTCTGCGCCCTATGATGATAGGGGTCCATGTTCAGAGTGCGTAAGCACATGAACAGACCCAAATACTATTCTGACAGGCTTCTTTCCTCCGCAACCCGACAGCAGAGCTCCCTGGTGTGCAAGAGGCGTGAGTGTGTGGTGCTTTTCCCCCTTCCTTCCCCATCCCTCTGACAGATTCACCGGCCCGAGCGCCACTCCCATTAGCTTCAGTATGGACATTGCCCAAGAAATAGGGAAATTGGTGCACGCGGTGCAGACCTTGGCCATGCAGATCAAGGAATTGCAGGACCAACATGCTGAATTAGCAATGGCCGTAGCCCAGCAGCAGGCCACAGCCCCCCCCATGGCCATTCTGCTGGCACCCCCGCCTGGGGCGGTGGAATCAGAGGAGGTAGCAACAATGGCACCGCCTCCCCCGCCGGACCCGGTCCTTCCAGTAACCCAGCGTGAACCCCGGGGAGCCCAAATAGAAAAATTCCTGGGGTAACGCAGAAGCTGCCAGGAGTTTTTGGCCCTCTGCGAACTTACTTTCACCACCCAGCCTGCCACTTATGATACGCAAGCCCTTAGGGTGGCTTTTGTGATTGGGAACCTAGGGGGGGTGGCCCGAGAATGGGCCACCAATCTACTAACCAGCAAAAGCCCCCTCTTGACTGACTATGAGGGGTTCATATGAGAATTCCGGTTCCTCTTCAACCACCCTCACTGTCACAGGGATGCGCAGGCCTCAATACTCTCTTTAAGACAAGGCCGTATGCCTCTCCTAGAGTATATTACATTGTTCAAGCAGCTAGCTCTGGAGCTGCAATGGTCGGAGGGTGCCCTACGAGCCCACATTCAGAAGGGGCTAACAGACGAATTAAAGGACCAGTTGGCCTACGTCGTCCTCCCAGACACCTGGGATGGGGTAACTACCCTAGCCCTCCAGATTGATGCACGGCTGATAGAGAGGCGAAAGGAGAGGCGGAAGGACAATAAGGTTTTCCCGGTCCGGCCAGCATCCATCACGTTCCCTACTTCTACAGCAAGCGGACAGTCCCAACCAGATCCGGAACCCATGCAGCTGGGGGCTTCCCGGGGTCCCCTTACAGCCAAAGAACGGAATCGGTGCCGTCGTTCCCGGGCGTGCTTCTATTGTGGCCAGCCGGGCCACTTTATCCACAAATGCCCTGCTCTGCACCTTCCCGACACCAGCCGGGAAATGCCAAGGGCCGGGACGAACAGGGGACCGCCCGACCATAAAGATCGCCCCTTCCCTTACGTTGCAGACTCCTCAACAGTTACGGGTCCCCATCACCTTGTCCCTCGCCCCACGTCATGCCCTGGTGATGTGGGCCTTAGTGGATTCTGGAGCGTCTGCGAATTTTATAGATGCCACCCTAGTGCATCATCATGTTGTGCCAACATGCACTAAGGAGCACCCTGAAGCCGTCCATATGATCGATGGGTCCCCCTTCTCTCAGGACCAGTGGTGCAACAGACCACTCCACTGCCCTGTGCTATAGGGAACCATCAAGAGCTCCTCGCCTTTGATGTGGTTTGCACTCCTCTTTTCCTTATCGTTTTAGGTCTTCCATGGCTGATGCTGCATGAACCCCGGATTCAGTGGGCGCAATGACAATTGTGTTTTTCCTCCCTGTATTGCACCCAGAACTGCCTAACTCCAGTTCCCCCAAGCCCAGCACCTAGGACCGTCGGCGTGGCCATGGAAAAACCCCTGCTGCCCCTTCCCAAAGAATATCAGGAATTTCAAGAGGTGTTCAGCAAGACCCGGGTGGCTCAGCTACCCCCGCACCACCCGTACGATTGCCCTATCGAGTTACTGCCGGGAACAGAGCCCCCCTTTGGTCGTATCTATGCCCTTTCGAAACCCGAACTTACCGAACTTCGTGCATACCTTGAAGAGGCTCTCCACAATGGCTTTATCCGTCATTCAACCTCGCCGGCAGGGGCACCTATCTTTTTCGTGCTGAAAAAAGATGGGGGCCTGAGGCCCTGCATAGACTATCGGGGACTAAACAGTGTAACAGTCAAGAATCGCTACCCCCTACCCCTAATTCCAGAGTAGCTCAATCGGCTCCAAGGGGCTCAGTTATTCACGAAACTGGATCTCCGCGGAGCCTACAACTTACTACGTGTGCGTCACAGGGACGAGTGGAAGATGGCCTTTTGTACTCGCTACGGGCACTTTGAATATTTGGTAATGCCGTTTAGGTTTGCAAATGTCCCTGCCGCATTCCAGCACCTCATTAATGATATCTTACGAGATATTCTGGACACTTTTGTAATAGCTTATCTGGATGATATTTTTGATATACTCCACTTCATACGAGCAACATGTAAGCCATGTGCGACAAGTCCTGCAACGGCTACAAAAGCACCACCTATATTACAAGCAAGAAAAATGTGCATTCCATCTGACCACCATCAAGTTCTTGGGCTTTGTGATTAGCCCCGCTGGGATCCAGATGGACCAGAAGAAAATCTTGGCCATCCAACAATGGCCCTCCCCGCAGTCAGTCAAAGCCCTACAGCGATTTCTCGGTAGTATTAATTACTACTGGCAATACGTTTCCCATTACTCTGAAGTAACAACTCCCCTAACCCAGCTCCTCAAGAAGAATCGCCCCTATGTGTGGGGACCAGAGCAGGAATATAGTTTCCAGTTCTTAAAGGAGGTCTTTATAAAGGCACCCCTCCTTCAGCACCCCGACTTCTCCAAGCCCTTCTACGTAGAAGCCGATGCATCCAGCCTGGCTGTTGGGGCGGTCTTGCTGCAACAAGCAAACGAGGGGAAAACCCTGCCTTGCAAGTACTACTCTAGACAACTTTCCGCCACCGAAAAGAATTATACCATTCTCTATCGAGAGCTACTGGCCATTAAGGCCGCCTTTGAAACATGGCGGCACTATCTAGAAGGGACTTCACACCCCATCACCATTACCATGGATCACAAGAACCTAATCTTCCTCCAAACCACCCAGATTACCAATCATCGGCATGCCCGTTGGGCCTTTTTTTTTTGCCCGGTTCTCATTCACCATTCAGTACAGCCCCGGAAAAATGAATTTACTGGCGGATGCCCTTTCCCGATATTACGAAGGAAGAGAAACAGTGAACCCTTTACACGGGCCTATCCTCGAGCAGCGAGTATTCGCTGCCACCATCCCATCCCTGGTCCAGTTGCATCAAGCATCCACACAGGAGCTGGCACCAGGTCCCAACTTGGCATATAGTCAGGAAGATGGGTTACTAAAAAGGAAACACCAGGTAGTGGCGCCCCCATCCTGTCAATCCCAGATCTTGTGGGCCCATCACGATGCACCACTGGTGGGACATCCTGGCACTGCCTGAACCTTGGCCCTCCTCCAGCACCAGTACTGAACAAAGATCCATCCATGAACAAAGATGTTCAACACTATGTGCAGGCTTTTGCAACTTGTGCATGGACAAAGGTGCTGAGACACGCCCCAGTGGGCTTGCTGCAACTTTCCCCTATGCCTTCAGGACCCTGGAGAACTATCGGTCTCGATTTCATTGTGGAATTACCTCCGTCGTGAGGATACAACACGGTCTTCGTCATAGTAGACCACTTCTCAAAATTAGCCCATTTTGTTGCATGTAAGGGACTACCAACCGCATATCGCACCGCACTTCTGTTTATACGACATGTTGTTAAACTCCACGGGTGGCCCGCAGAAATTGTAAGTGACCGAGGAACGCAGTTCGTCTCACGCTTCTGGACCGCCCTATTCAAAACCCTCCAAGTACAATTGAAACCCACAACTGCATACCATCCACAGGCAAATGGGCAAGTGGAGAGGGTGAATCAAAATCTGGAACAGTATCTCCGATGTTACATCGACTACCTGCAAGACGACTGGTACACCTGACTGCCATTTGCAGAGTTCGCATATAATAATGCACCAAATGCATCCTTGGGGAACTCCCCCTTTTTTATTACTTATGGATACCACCCTCAAATGAACTTTCCCGTACTCCCCTTGCCTATGGTACCAGCAGCAGGAGCCCTGGCGCAACGGTTGCAACAGGTACACTCCCTTGCTAAGACCACGTTAACAAAAGCCTGTCAGCAATACAAAGTCTACGCAGATCATCACTGTAGAGCAGCACTCCACTTTCAACCCGGGGAACTGGTATGGCTTAACCGTCAACACTATCCCTCCAAGTGACCTTCCATGAAGCTTGATCACAAGTACATCAAACCTTTCCCAATTCTCGCAAAGTTAATGAAGTTACCTATACCCTCCAACTCCCTCCTCGCCTACATATACACCCCACTTTTCATGTATTCCTCCTAAAACCAGTAACTACATCTATCAGGCCAGGACCGTCGATGGACGATGGAGACCTGGGCACAGGAACAACAGGACCCAACTATGAAATCCGTGCCATACTGGATGCCAAGATGTACCGGGGCCACCTACACTATCTTATTGACTGGTTGGGTTTTGGTCCTGAGGAGCGGTCCTGGGAACCGGCAACAAACTTTAAAGCCCCCCACCTTGTCCGTCTTTTCCATCGTCGACACCCCGACAAGCCCCATCCGGGTTTCCACCAGAGGGGGGCCTTTGCAGGGGGGGGTACTGTCAGCTGCCACAGCCGCTTCACGGCACAGTGGCTGCCCCAGCAGCAAGGGATCCCCGCTCCCCCTACCCACAGCAGCAATCAGGACATGCCCCCGAGCGAGCCGCCTCTGCCCAGAAACACCGAGGGCAGAAACAATGGGATAGACAGCTCCGGGATCGCCCGGGATGCTACGGAGCCCCGCCCCCCGCCGCGGCACTCCGCGCGCCTCCAGGCATGCACGGGCGGAGGGGCCAACACTATAACTGATGGTGCTGCAGGAGTATCAGCGCCGGTGAACAGAGCTTCAATCCTGGAGAGACTGGCCCCCTCCTGAGCTAAGTGTGACTTGACTGACCCTTGCATTGATTGTTGCTTGTATTGTTGCCCCCTCGCCCTAACCCCTTTTCCCTGAAACCTGCTGCGTTGTGTGCCTCAGTCCTTCCTAGTATAATTGTGTCGGTTTGAAATTCCTGCTCCTCCTGACCCCTGGTGTTGAGTGGGCGACTGGGAGCCTGTGGGATCGTGTGGGTGGGTCCCCCCCTTCTGCTTGGGTCCTTCCCTGTCTCCCTCTCGCTGAGTGTGTAAGTCCCATGTCCCGCTCCTGTGGAACCCTGGTCCCCATCCCCGTGGACCCTGCACTCTCCTCACATACCACCCCGACCTTTCCCCTACCAAGTGAGAGCCGAGCGGCTGAGCCCCTTCCCCCCGCATACAGCTCTGTGCCCTATGATGATAGGGGTCCATGTTCAGAGTGCGTAAGCACATGAACAGACCCAAATACTATCCTGACGGGCTTCTTTCCTCTGCAACCCGACAGCAGAGCTCCCTGGTGTGCGAGAGGCGTGAGTGTGTGGCGCTTTCCCCCCTTCCTACCCCTTCCCTCTGACAGGCACATATAAATGCTGCCCGCGGCGCTTTTGCGTGCTGCATACTTATAAGTGCAAATGGGCAGCAATCATCGAGCAATCTTAAGTTTAAATAGGTATATTATTTCGGCATGAGCTGTAACAGTTAGCTGAAAGAGTATGGAACAAAATACAACAGGGTCCCCCAGTTAAATTGAATTTGACATCAGTGCAAGGCAAGAGGTCTGGACAACAAAGACAAAAGCTTAAAGGTTATTCAGGTTTTACTTATTTGGATCAACCAAAACTGAAGCCTTTTTTTTTTTTTTAAGTACATGCTCACAAAACTTTGCCACCAGATTGGAAATCTCAGGAGCTGGTTGGACAAGAGACGCAGCAATAGAGCACCTGACAGATCAGAGAATTTCAAAAACAAGGTGTCCAAGAGACACTTATGAGCGTCGGCATACAGCGGGCAGCCAAAGAAGATATGATGACAGTCTTCAATGGCCAAAGAATTACAGCCTTGGCAGAACCATAGGTCTCTAGGTATGCCTTTAAATCTTCCCTCCAACATGGTCGAGGGGAAAACATTTAGACGGAATAGTGTAAGGGCCCTCCTATGATGCCAGTTATCCCATGACAATAGGTAACTAAATTGTCCAGCTCTTGGCTTCATTTGAAGGTAACAACTGGAGATCTTTTTTCATTGAATAGCATTCTCTTCAATTTGGATTTCCTGTCCTTAATTCTCTTTGAAATCAGTGATATAGCAAGCTTGGGACCCAAAGGAAGCAAAGCCTCCTTAGAGAATCCCAATCTTTGGACTTCTTTTTCCACCAGCTGGACCCAAGGGATGAATGGTTCTATCCCCCAGGCCAGCCTAAGAAGAGAGTTCCCTTCTGGGGGAAACAGGACCACTCTAATCCAAAATTTAATTATTCGCTTAAGTGCCAGCGAACGAATAGTTGGAGACCTAGATTCAGCTCTTAGGAGAACCTGGGGAGTCCCACTAGGGACACCAAGGATTGCCCTAAGAAAGATATTTTGGATACTCTATTTTATTCAAATATTGCAAGCCCCAGACTGGAAATGCATATAGCAATTGAGCCAAAGCCTTAGCCTGGAACAGGCGAAGTGCAGGTCCCACTAGCCTTCCCCTGTGGGAGAAAAAATGGGCCTTTATCATACTTGTAGTTTTCCTCATGAGGCCCCTGGTGGCCTCATAGTGATGGATCCACATTGCCCGAGCTGCAAAAAGTACCCCTAGATATTTAAATTTCTGCACCTGTTTGACCTCCTGCGACCCCATAAACCAGCAATGGATTTTCCTGCCTTTGGTGACTACCAAGACCTTTGTCTTTGAGTAGTTAATACTTAACTTCTCTCTTTGGCAAAAGAGATGGAATCTCTCCATGCTCCTGCTCAATCCGACTTGAGTGCGAGATAGCAAGACTGTGTCGTCCGCATAGAGGAGAATGTGGATAGGTCTGTCCCACAAACAAGGGAGATGAAGACCATCCACCTCCATAAACTTGATAACCTCATTTAGATAGAAGTTAAAGAGGGCCGGGACAAAAATACAGCTCTGGCGGACTCCACGCACCACTTGGATTTCTTTAGTGAGGAGTTGCCTCCTATTATATCTGACCTGAAGAGTATTGTTTGAGTGTAGTCTGATCAATAAATACAACAGCCTAGGATCAACTGTGGTATTACTTAACTTATACCAGAGTCTGTCGTTTTCAATTGTGTCGAAAGCGGAGGCTAGATCTATGAAACATAAGTAAAACTTGGTGTTAGGCTAGTAATGAACATACTTGGATATCAGTTGGTTCAGGAGGAATATATGGTCTTTTGTGGATTAACCTTCATGGAAACCTGCTTGTTCTGGTTCCAGGCTATTAAATTCCTTCTTCCATGACTGGCATTTACTAAGGAGAAATTTAGCATACAGCTTCCCAATTACGGATAAAAGACTAATTGGCCTATAGTTGCCTGGAAGTTTTGGGTCACCTTTTTTATAAATTGGCACCACTATGCTTTTATGCTAAGCTTTTGGAATATTCCCTGACTGGTTGATGAAAGTGAATAAGGGAACTAAAACTCCTGCCCACCAGTCTGGGTTGGCCCTAAGCATGTCCACTAAGATAAGATCGCACCCCAGAGCCTTCCCCCTTTTGAGTTGGAGAATCAGGTCTATTATTTCAGAGGGTGTCACAGAGGGCCATTCTGGAATCTTTCCAGGGGAAGCATGGATATCTCAGGGATCATATTGTTAGAGTCTGAGAAAAGAGTGCCATAATGTGACTCCCAAATGTCTGGATGGATAATTGGCAGCTTAACATTCCTTTATCCAACAAACAAGCTCTTCATTAATCTCCAAAAGGAGTTAGAATCCCCCTGGGTGACCGCTTGCAATAGTTGACTCCAAACTCTTTTTTGGTACTCAATTTTCTTAACATGTAGCAAGGCCCTATAGTTGCATCTAGTATCAATTACAGCTTCTCTTTTTTCCCTAGTGGGGTTTATTTTCCGTGTCCTAACCAATTTCCTGCATCGAGTTCTTAAACTATGGCAATCTTTATCAAACCAGCGCAAGAATCCCTTTCTGCACTGATGGAACGGTTTGGGCTCAATGAGCAAAGGCTCAAAAAACTTAATTATATGATCATACACATCTAGAGGATGCGCACAAGAGGACCTAAGCTCACTGGCCAGGACCTCTAATTGATTTGACTCTAACAATGTGATGAAGGCCAACTCGGAGTCTTTGGACCATTTTTTTTCGACCAATAAAGACCCCCTGGTCCTCTGGTTTATCAGCGCAGGGCTGGTTAGTTCCACTATGTGCCATCAGATCATAGATGACTAGTGCCAGAGGGAGATGGTCTGTCATATAGTTTGGGATAACCTGGAGTTCACTCACACAGCCCAACAGCGAGGTTGAAATTATTAAATAATCAATGACACTAGCTCCCCAGAGTGAATAATATGTGAAATTGCCCTCCAGATCTCCGGGTACAAGACCATTAAGTATTACTAAGCTTAACACCTCAGTAAGCTTTGATACTAGAAGAGCTCTTGAGCTAACAAAATTATCACGTGAGGAACACACTAGGTTAAATGAGGGGACACATGCGTCCACTGAAACCTCAAGCAAAGCATCTTTGCCTGGGCTTCCCAGCCTGATATTAAAGTCCTCCCCCCTCCCCCAGCAAAATGCAGAAATAAGCGTATAGCCGCCGCCACATGATGCTCGAGGGTAGACCAAATTTCAGCCGAGTAATAAACAGAAGAGGAAGGAGGGGTATAAAGATTTATAAATAAAATCTCAAGACCACTGTTAAATAAACAGTGGACTATCATGAAATAGGACTGAAAATAATTAATCAGTTGAAATTTGATGGCGAGTGAATCTTTTACCAAAATAGCTACTCAGGCTGGCCCCTGGCTTGCAGGGATGATGCATCTATACACAGATAAGAGAAACCCAGGCAACTGAAATCTTTCACCATCCAGGTTTCTTGGAATAAAATTATATCAGAGCACCCTAAAAAGCTAACAAAATCCAGATCAACTAACCTCTGTGACCATCCCGCTATATTCCAGCTTAAAACCCTCATTTCACTCACTCTTTCAGGTAGTTGTCATTTGTTAGTTGAAATTTCCTTATACGCTACTGTCCCAGGGGACCGGTTTAAACCTCAGCACTGAAAAGCTCCCGCCCTGGGCATGCCAGTTGCCTGATTTGTTCCACCCAATTCAAGGGACACAGCATTTAGGTGCCCAGCATTAAGGGCATCAGAAGATTTGGGGTCCTGCGTGGTTTCCACTGGCCAGTGGTGTATCAGTGTTGGATCGACAGCCAGGGAATCACACAAAGCTCCAGTAAGACTTTCATCCGCCCCTGACAAGGGGCCTACCTTCTCAGCAAGGACTACAGCCACCTGCTGATTTCCTGTCCGTAAATTAGAATTGGCTGAGGAACTGATTTCGTTAGACTCAATAGGTGACAGAAGGGGGAGGGGAATGGACACAGCGTCTATAGATCTTAAGCTGTCCTGGAAACTTTTCTCCCCAACGCTCTTTTTGACCCGGGCACAAAATTTCCCCAGCTGACTATGGAGTAAATCCATTCGGGCCAGTAAGTTATTCTGGCCAGCCACCTGTTTCTGCACTGGGTTAGTACTAACACCCCCCTCCCCTTTCCTTTACTCCCTTGGGTCGGGGGAGAGTAGGCTATACAAGGCTCAATATCCATGCTACCATCCTCATCGAGGTCTATTAAGGTATTTCCCTTATTGTGATTAAACTGGCCACTCGGGGGGGGGGTGTAGGTACCCTCAGGGAAACCCTAGGGGACTCTATCTGGGGTTGTGATCTGAGGCAATCACTCATCGCAACAATCCCCCCAAGTGGGAGCCCCCTGGGATCCTCGACAGATAAACAGAGGATCCCCCACCCCTCCCTGTAAGCCCTGGATATAAAGATAGCTTTAGTGGCCAAAAGCCCCACCTTCTTTAGAAGTTGCCCAGTTATATCGGGGGAATCTAAAGTAACCTTCAGCTTCCAGCAGCCTTTAATAAAGCTCAAATGGTCGATCGCACTAATATTCCAACTTGTTATCGGGAGGCCAAGCAAAAACCTAAGGTGCTCAGCCACATATAGAGGGGTATTCCAAAGCGGTAAATTTCCCATAGGAAGTGGCAAAACCGAAATAATCAAAGAACATGGAAGAGGGTCGAATCTTTTGATTTGCCTCGAAAGATCCACCCTACTTGCATTGCCATCCCTAAGGGCCGCAGATGCAACAGCTACCCCCTTTGAAGGACTGAGTGGCTGATTGGGAAGAGAATTTGCACCTTTCATTGCATCCTGGGCTAAGTGGGTGAGTCTGGTCTCAAGAGCCATCCCCTGATCGGCATTAAAAGGGCGGGTCAGAGATAATAATTCCTCCACCTTCCCATTCAGCTGGTTAATTTGAGCAAACAAAGACCGAACCGTTTGTGCCGTAAGGGACACATTCAGCAAGACACTCAATGTAAAACCTAGCTTCCAGAGTGTTCTCAGTCAGTACAGGAATCTCAGTATTGGCAGTAGTTCAAGACGACGAGCATCTGGGAAGCCCCAGATCCACTCCATCAGATACTCTGGAGTCCGACAATACCTGGAAGCAATTAGAAAGAGGTAAAGGGGGCAATGAACCATCCTCGCTCACTCTGTGAGCTGGTGGCAATAGAAAGCTCTCAATGGTCCTTTGTTTGGGTTGCTTAGGAGGCAACAGTAATATGGAAGTGGTCTCAGCCCGATTCCGTTTAGAAGCTTGCATATTTGGCACCCCAAAGATCCCCCCTAAGAAAACCGGCAACAAAACGGAAGGGCAGTAGACAAACAAAAGTGGAGTGCCCAGCTCCCAGATGCTCCAATGGCACTCCCAAGGGCAACACACCTTATGTGCGCAGCCCTTCGGCGCACGGCCCTAGGTGCGCACCTACGGAGCGGCCGTAGGCTCACTGACCCCCTTTCACCAGTTGCAGGGCTCAGGCTCCACCCCCCCAGCTCAACCCATTCACTGGCTCTCACAGCTGTCAAGTCCGCTGCTTAGCTCATGCAGCCCACGCCCATCACAGTCCCCACGACTCCACAAGCGGCCATAGGCTCACTGACCCCCTTTCACCAGTTGCAGGGCTCAGGCTCTGCCCCCAGCTCGACCCGTTTGCCAGTTCTCACAGCTGTCAAGTCCACTGCTCGGCTCACGCAGCCCACGCCCAGCAGTCCCCGTGACTCCACAAGCGGCCGTAGGCTCACTGACCCCTTTTCACCAATTGGAGGGCTCAGGCTCTGCCCCCAGCTCGACCCGTTTGCCAGTTCTCACAGCTGTCAAGTCCACTGCTCGGCTCACGCAGCCCACGCCCAGCACAGTTCCTGCAACTCCACAAGCGACCGTAGGCTCACTGAGCCCCTTTCACCAGTTGCAGGGCTCAGGCTCCGCCCCCAGCTCGACCTGTTTGCCGGCTCTCAGAGCTGTCAAGTCCGCTGCTCAGCTCATGCAGCCCACGCCCAGCACAGTCCCCATGACTCCACAAGAGGCCGTAGGCTCACTGACCCCCTTTCACCAGTTTCAGGGCTCAGGCTCCGCCCCCAGCTCGACCCGTTCACCGGCTCTCACAGCTGTCAAGTACGCTGCTCAGCTCACACAGCCCATGCCCAGCACAGTCCCCGTGACTCCACCACATTAAAATATACAATAAACAAACAATTAAAACAGTATAAACCCATCCCTAACCCACCCCACCTCCCTCGGGAAAGGCCTGGCAGAACAGCCAGGTCTTATAGTGTCTGTGGAAAGAAGGGAGGTCAGTAATCAAGTGAACCTCAAATGGGAGGGAGTTCCACAGCCGTGGTGCAGCCACAGAGAACGAACGCCCTCCTCATGGTGGACATCCAGGAAACCCCGGGGACCCTGAGGAAGACACCCCCGGATGACTGCAGGGGCCAATCCAGAACCCAGAGAGTGCAGGTAGGTGGGGCCCAAGCCATTTAGGGCTTTAAAGGTTAACACCAACACCTTGAATTGGGCCCAGAAAACTATCGGCAGCCAGTGCAGAGAACAGAGAACTGGTGTAATGTGCTCACAACGGCTCGTCCCAGTAAAGAGACGGGCCGCCACATTCTGCACCAGCTGCAGCTTCCAAACGGGCACCAAGAGGAAATACTGGGGCATTTGATATTTTTTAATAAAAGTATCAAAAATAAAAATATAAAAATATTAAAAATATAAAATGTATCCAAAATATATTCAGTCAACACACAAAATCGATGGTTCACGGAGGACCTGCATCAGCTGAAGCAGGAGGGGAGGCGGTTAGAGTGATGGTGGTGCTGTACCCATGCTGAAGCTGGCCAATTGCGGCATAGATCTGCGTTAAAGGCCTATGCCATGGCTATGCAGGCAGCAAAGAGGAATTTCTTTGCTACCATCATATCATTCGCAAAGTCACGTCCAGCTGAGCTTTTCTGGGTGGTGACGGGACTGGTCAGTCTGGCTCCTCTCCACCTGGGACTGGACTTTTCCAGTGCTCACTGTGACATGATTATCGACTATTTTGTGGCCAAAATCACTCATATCCACCACAATTTCAATGGCGCGCTTGATGCAGTAGATGACCCTGAATTTATGAATGCCCTGTCTGGTCTAGTTTTGTGGGATCAATTTCAGCAGGTATCATCCACTGATGTGATGAAGATGCTGGGGGCTGTGAGGGCCACAACTTGTGAACTTGATCCTTGCCCATTCTGGAGATGGGCAGCTGGGAGACATTGGGGTTGTTGCTGGCAGGGGTTGTCAAATTAATGTCTCCCTTGTGAAGGGCAAGGTCATGGAGTGTCTAAAGGAGGCTGTGATGCAACCTTTCCTCAAGAAGCCATCTCTTGACATTGACGCACTTGCCAGTTATTGGTCAGTCCCTAACCTTCCCTTCGGGAAGGTTATTAAATGGGTAGTGGCCCAGCAGCATCAGGGGCATCTGGACACCACCAGTTTCCTTAATCCCTCGTGGTCCAGCTTTCGTCCAGGCTATGGCACTGAGGCTGCACTTGTGGTCTTGGTCGACGATCTGCGCCAGGAGTTGGACCAGTCGCCTCTTCTGATTTTGTTAGATCTTCCAATGGCTTTTGACATGGTTGACTACAAGTTGTTGATGACCCGCCTGCAGGACCATGCTAGGGTGGGTGGAACAGATCTTGAATGGTTCCATTCTTTCCTGGTCAGAAGAATTCAGCATATGGTTCTGGGGGATTGGACATCATCCCCCTGGAATCTCATGTGTGGAGTTTCTCAGGGATCCATTCTGTCCTGTCTGCTGTTCAATGTGTATGTGCAGTGTTTGGGCGAGATCGTGAGAGGGTTTGAGGTTCAATGTTATCAGTATGCTGATGATGCCCAACTTTACCTCTCATTTTCATCTGACCCAGGCCCGGCAGTCTCGGTGTTTGTCCATTGTCTGGCTGTGGTGGGGCATTGGATGAGGGTGAGCCTTCTGAAGCTGAATCCCAACAAGATGGAGGTGATGTTGGTTGGAAGGGCAAAGGGAGTAGAGGCCCCCATCACTGATGGGGTGCATCCTTCCTTTGTCCCTCAGGTTCGGAGTCTGAGAGTCCTCCTTGATTCACAGCTCCTCCTGGATACCCAGGTGGCAGCTGTGGTGAGGAGTGCTTTTGGTAAATTACATCCACGTCTTCGGCCTTACATCTCAGGCTCCTATCTTGCCACTATCATCCATGCATTCATCACCTCAAGACTGGACTACTGTAACGCACTGTACATGGGGCTACCCTTGGTGATGACAGACCAGGAGGCTGTAGTTGGTGCAGAATGTGGTGGCTTGCCTCTTGGCAGGCACTGCCCGCTGGGAGCACATAACACCTGTGCTCTGTGTTCTCTGCACTGGCTGCCAATGGTCTTGTTCTGGGCCTGATTCAAGGTGTTGGTCATTACCCTCAAAACCCTATATGGCTTTGGCCCCACTTACATGAGGGACCGCCTCATCCCTCATGTCTTGTATTAGCCTCTGCGGTCAGCCAGGGATGCCCTCTTGGAGGTCTCCCAGGTATCCCAGGTGGTGACGTTTGAGAGGGCATTCTCAGTGGCCACACCATGGCTGTGGAACTCCCTCCCAGTTGAGATTCACTTCTCTCCAGATCTCCCCTCCTTCCATCAACAATGCAAAACCTGGCTGTTTCACCAGGCATTTGGTGAGAAGGATAGGTAGTGGGTGGATGGGTGGTTCTTTTTGGGTTAAGGGATACTTGTTTTTCTTTGGGCCTCAGTTGTTTTTATGGTTTTTAATTGATATTTTATATTGGACTATGTTTTATATTTTTGTATTATTTTATTATGGAATGTATGCCACCCCGAATTGCCATTGGGCAGGAGGGGGCGGGCTATAAATACTGGATAAATAAAAATAAAAATATCCAAACCAAAAATATAAAATATATTTTAAAAAACCTAAAATATATTAGAAATATCCAAACAACCAAATATAAAAACACCCACCCAAACGAAAAAATAAATCCAAAATAAATTTTAAAAATACATCACTCAGGGAGGGAGAAGAATTAAAAAGGGCTGTATTGTAGTGAAGAGTTCACTTTTTGGGCACACGTAGAAAAAAAGACATCCCAGGACTTCCCATGATGCCACTCCAAGGAGCCACGGCTCCCCAGGTTGATTCACCTCACTGCCAGGTTGCTGTTCCTCTTGTCCTGGTCACTGCTTGCTACTCCCTGCTCATCCCTGGACAGTGCACTGTTTGGCTAAGCAGGATGTGGACTTCCCTGTATTATAGTGAAGAGCAACAAAAGGCAGGGGAAGATAGCTGCTAGCTAGCTAGATCCTCACTATAATACAGCCCCTTTTAATTCTTCCCTCCCTGAGTGATGTATTTTTTATTTTATTTTGGATTTCTTTTTTAGTTTGGGTGTGTGTTTTTTATATTTGGTTGTTTGAATATTTCTAATATATTTTATGTTTTTTGTTTGGATATTTTGTGTGTTGACTGAGTATATTTTGGATATATTTTATATTTTTTATATTTTTCTTTTTGATACTTTTTATAATTTGTATTTAGTTTAGATAGGGGATATTTGGCATGGATATTTTATGTGCTGACTGAGTGCAGTTGGGGGGGATGCAAATAGCATTTAAAAAATTCAAAAAGCTTTACTTGCAGACTTCTTATATGTAATATTTTTACAGCAGTGTGAACACTTCAAAAATACTTGCTTTTCACGTGGTCTTATAGTGTTTCTGAAAGGAAAAAATAGTGGTGCACTTTCTTGTGATAGACCCTTTGAATTTTGACCCTCTTCCTGAGTGATCTGATGCTTGAGAAATCTTTTGTTGAACCTTGAATGTTTAAATTGTTTGGAATATTTTGGTGGCCTCATATAGTGGAAACAATTACAGACAGAATATAAAAGGTTTTCAAAAGAATTTATTTGGTGACTTGGTATATTCAAACTTGCCATGGGTCACATTTAGCCCCCAGCACTAAGGTTCCGCACACCCCTGGTGTAAGGGAAGGAGAGCTGGAATGGGAGGCGTTGGTCTGAGGTGAGGTATTAGAAATAGGGTGACCAACTGTCCTGGAACACGTGGAACTGCCCTGAAAATGGGATGTCTTTCCCTCAGTCCCAGCAGCATGATAAATGTCCCTGAAATCCTGCCTTTTAGCCAGCTGGCACCACACCTCCCTCCTCCCTCCCCTTTGGCAGCATTCATACATTTGTTGTTATTACAGCTTTTGCCATTTCAGTAAATACCATATACACCAAATTTAAATTTAAATGGCTAAAATTAAAAACAAAGACAAAAAAGCATTCCAATTAATCAGCATCGAACAAATTCTTCTTCCTAGCAGTCAGCAGGAAAAAGAGAGCAAGTGCCTTCATGGCTTCTAAATCTGTGGTTGTAAATAATTTGATAATCTTTTCTTGCTCGGTAAAGGGAGCTCCAGCTTGCAACAGAGGAATGAGCCAAGTTAGGTGCAACTCCTCATAATAAGGACATATAAAACATGTGAGAGAGGTTCCACCTCAGTTAGATAACAAATACACAATCTGTCATTGTAATTAATTCCCTTAGTTCTACCCAAAGTAACAGCAGATTTTAAGTTCAAAACGGGCCAGAGTCATTGACCTACAAAGGTGGTAATCACTAAAATTAACTAAATACAGGGTAATTTCAGATGTGACAGGTCCGGAGGCCTGCCACGCTGAACCCTGAACTGGGATCCATCTCGGATTCTGGTCCGTGATCAGGCCGTCCGTTCTTTAGACGTGCCGGCCTGATCTTTGAGGGGGATCGGGGAGGGGCCGGGACTGTGTGGGGAAGGAGCGGGGCTGCACGGTGCAACATGAAGCCGCACAGCCCTCCCCCCCGCAATCTCCCAGACGCCTGCCCTCGGGGAGACGGGCGGACGCGGTGGCCAATGCGGCCACTGCACCTGATCCCGTCCCGCGGTGAGGGCCACAATCTGGAGGAGGTGAGCCAGCACCAGGAGCTGACTGAGAGAGGACCAGGCACAGGCACTAGTAGCAGCAGCTTGGTGGGCAGCCTTGGAGGGAACAAGGGAAGATCGGAGCGTATCCTATCCTTTGGTATTGCTGTGCAGAAGAAAGCATGTGTGTAATGGGATTGGGGGTTAACAACCCATTCTAGGCTGTCATGACTCAGTTTCCCTGGCTTCCAGCTCTCACTGGATCAGCTCTCTCTCTAGAACTGATTCAGCCTGCAACGGGGTGAACCTTTTTGTCACCTATTCAGCCAGAGTTTCCCAGCACTGACTTTTTCTCTCTAGGTTCGTCTGTGTTTGTAAAAATAGAATTAACCCCAAACTGTGTCTTGCCAATGTTAGGATTAGCAATTCCACTGGACCATATGAAGTTCAGCAAAAGGAAGTTTAATGAATAAATCATGAATAAGCATGCAGTACAAGATTATACTCGAGAGTGCAGAAATGAAAATAACAGAACCAATAACGCATTCCTATCTGTCCTTGGATTCTCCTGATTTAGGCTTACCCTAATCAAGGTCCAAGGGTATTTCAGTTCATGTCACAGCCAGCAATGGAAAACTTAGCCAGGTACCAGTCTTTAGAGTTTCCATGAGTCCTTACTTCATAGTTCCTTTGGTGCAGCCCTTCTCTATCTGGTAAGATGTGATGATGCAGATGAAGTTGAACAAGTTGATCTCAACCAACTGAGAGAGATCTCTCCTTTGTCTTGTCTCCCCCCTGAAGTACCTTTCCAGGGTCCTTTGTTTGATTTTCCCATCAGGTGACTGTGCTTTCAGTCACGTCCAAAGGAAGAAATCGATTTGCAACTCAATGGTCTATGTGTCTGCAGAGGGGTTTAGGCTTTTTCTGAATACACATTCGGCATGACTTTGCATTTCACATTACATACATGTTTAACCTTTACCTTTACATATTTGTTAGACCAGTAGTCTACATGTAGCCCAGTATCTCCTTATGACAATGTGCATATTGCATAAGCAATCCCCAGCAGCAGGGGGTGGTTGTGTATCCCCAACAAGAGCCAACCCCTGGGGGAAAACAATACAGGCAGCCCTTTCCCCAGAATCTGTGTTTTTTCATATAAATTTGCTCGCAGCTCTTAGTGTACCTATTTAATGAGAACCTCATTAGAGGTTCTAATGATGAGCCTCGGTTTAAAAGACTAACCCAAGAAGGCTTTGCTACCTGAGGATGCAACTTCCATCCATTGAAGTCAGTGGCTCACACTAACTTTAATGGTTGAAGGATTTCACCCTGAGTATTGTGGGGATTATTAATAATGATATCCAGAGCTAGAAGGCAATCACATATTCAGCACTCAAATTCATATTCAGTGTTCAGCAAATACAAAGTCATTCCACTTTCCCCCAGACTGTCGTCAACTGTATCTTTTAGGTTTACAAATATGTATGTTATTGGGCATTTTTACACACACCTTAAAGTTCCGGATTTTTCAATCTTCTGGGTTTACAAGTCTACAAGTAAGTTCTGATGCATTTTTCACACACACACTTCCCTGAGGCAGTTCCTGGATGCATTGTTCACACAAACACTGTCCTGAGGCAGCCTAAAGTAGCCACAGCTGTAGACGTGACAGGCTGCCATGGAAACCAAGTGACCACAGATGCCTGGAGCAAAGCAGTTTACCAGGAGAATGTTTTACACACAAAAGTTCTGGGAGAAGTTCTATGCAGAAGTTCAAAGAGCCAGATGTTTAAGATCTGGGTGAGTAATTTAGACACACAGAAAGTTCAGGATGTAACAGCAAACATGCAGGAGAAATGTGTGTGTAAAAACACCCATTAACTACAAAAGTCAGGATCCAGAGCAAAGAGTAGTCTTATTGCTGTGTGTAAGAAAGCATCCTATTGTTATGGTTGTTCCCCACTGGTCTATCTTTGCCTTCCTCTTCACTACTCTCCTGTCTAAATTAATCCCTGGGTAACACTTCTACTGTTTATCAGTAACACCTCTTTTAGGTGTGTCCCTCAAAATCTCCCTCAGGTACATCCTCAATGTCCCTCAAATGGAAAGTATGCATCCTGCAACATACTGTTCTTGAGTTGGTCACCCTAATTAGAAATGCAGCACCATCAGTGTGCCTTAGTAGCTAATCTTTTGGTCTACTATACTGAGTAATTTCAGACGTGACACGCTCCCGGGTCACCACAGTGGATTCCCAACCATGGCTAGCCGCCCAAGCCCAACCCGTGGTTCCGACAGGTCCCAAACAGACATGACGGGAGCAGGACCACGACAGGGAAACAGACAGCCAGGCCACGATCCAGTATAGCGCAACAGACATGACACCAATCCCAGACCGTGGCAAGAACCCCCAGAAGTCACCAGGGTGGGGTGGGACACAGACATGGCAAAGGAAGCCAAAAGCGCCACAAGGCACTGCCCATGTGAGGGAAATGGGAAGGGAGGTGGAGGAGGGAGGTGAACGGCCGAGCCGCACACACACAACAGGGAGAAGGAAGCCACGGACAGAGCCAAACACAAACCACACACATACTGCCAAGAACACGCACAGCCAAAAGGGAAAGGGAGCAAGAAGGAGACACACAGGGACACACAAGGGGGGATGGGGAACACCACACTGGGCAGCCCAAGAGACAGCGGCAAGGACACGGGGGGGGGTGTGAGTCCAACAATGGGCAACAAAACAGGAGGGGGCCAGGGCCAGAACAGAGTGGGACATGGGAGCAGGCACCCAACACCCTAGGGACAGAACTGGCATCACGAGGCACCCAACAGCAACACAGGCCACTGAACAGACAGGGGTCCACACGGTGACAGAGCAGGGTCACAGGGGATGAGCCAGTGATCCAAGGAAGACAGTGGGGAGGGCAGAGGCAGGTCCCAACAGCAAGACAACTGGTCCCGGATGCTAATGCACAGCCAGCAAGGGAAATGAACCCCATGTCACGGACAGCCGATGGTGCCCCCCCAACAAAGGGATGCTGGGTGGCACAAGCAAGGGACCTCCAGTCAGAGGGTCATGGAGGCATCATGGGGGTGGGGGCTGAGCACGGACACTGGCAGGGAGCCAGCTGAGCAAAGGGTGCAAAGGTCCACAGGTAACCCAAGTACAGGTGTTGGATAGCAGCTAACAGCTGACTGGGGGGCGAGTCATGGAACTGAACCCCAAGGGTAGAGGGTGCCACACAGATGGCCCCAGGGTGCAGGTGACCCTGCACAGCCGAGTGGAACAGGGGGAGCAGATCGAGCCAGGACAGCAGCGGGTCCACAATGGGAACATTGTAGCGGGTCACAGAACAGAAGGTCCAGGGAGGTGCAGGGAGCACCCGGGGGAGGCGATAATTGGGACATAGATGACCCAGGGGGGACCTACAGCCGGCTGCATGGGGTCATGAAGGGGGGTGGGACGGGCTGGCTGAACAGATGAACATAGTAGGGCCACTGCAACATGCCTCGGTGATAGCCCGTCGGTGACATGTGGTGTGCAACAAGATAGTAGGCCTCAAAAGGATCAGAACCGGTGAGCCCAACCTGAACATCGGCATGGGACCACACCTCCGACAGTGCTAGCAGCTCGGGTCCGTTGGGATCAGGCAAAGCATAGTCAGCAGCTGGGGGCTACGACAGCTGTCTGAGCTCCAACAGGTGGTAGTACGATGCCCTACGGGAACGCTGGTAGCCACGGACCCCGAGGATGCATCAGAAGTAGGACACAGCCAGGGCAGGGCTGCCCTCCGCCAGACAGGTCTGGAAGCCGGACAAGGCACAGACAGACAGAGCTGACACTGTCTCAGGAGCAGACCACGACACAAGCAACCCCCTCAGCTACGGAATGCGCCCATCCAGAAAGGGACAGAGTCCCAGCTCTACAACATGGAGCCGGCACTCGCAAGTGGTAGCCACATATCCAAAATGTCCAAAGATGCCTGTAGACCCCTCTTAGATGCTAAGAGAGTAAGGGAGGCCAAAGCCTTTACTGCCTCCTCCTGGGTTTGGGTAAGTAGATAGTGGTAGGATCCCTCAGCTTCAAAGGTGGAGTCACTAGTCAGCAGGGGAGCTAGCCATACTGCCCGGAGATCATCAAAAAAATGACATCTCAGAACCAAGTGATCAATAGTCCCCAACTCTCCCAAAGAACAACTACAAAGTTTCCGCGACAGGGGAATACGATGCCACCTGCCTTCCAAGACTGCCGTCCGTACTAACTGAAAATGAAGGCAGGTATATGCCCGCCATAATTTTGGGTTTCCTAAATGATCCAAATAGGGTTCAAAATGAGGCGTCTGTTTGATTTGACTTAGACATGGGGCTACCTTCCATGATTTTACAATGGTCATGTCTTCTTGTTGATCTATATCTCGAATCCTCCCACATCATTCGGCTTTTATTCCTATCAGGCTTTTCCCTTGAAAATAAGCAAACGAAAACCCCAACTTCTTAATCAGTTGCCCCAGATAGGTAATCCAGGGATACCCCCTGGAACCTAGATATATTAACTTTTCCTTGAGGCAACCTAAGGTCATGGCGTTTTCTTGCTTTTGCAACAGCCTCACCTAATATCTAACATAGGCGGTTCTGATGAGAGCCTGAATTGTAGGAATACCAACCTCAGCCCTTAGAACAGCCCCTGGAACTCCAGGGCCCACTCTCAGCAACTGTCTCAAAAATAAATTTTGAACCCTCTCGAGGAGCAATACATTTGGAGAGGGGATCAATTCCATCCCAAACCCCAAAACTCCAGGCACTTTTGCTTGATATACTTTTAGAAAGGTGGATAAAGGAACTCCCTTTGATAAGTACATTGCCCTAGTGAGCGCTCTAACTGCCCTAGTTGCCTTAGCCACTCTAGCCTGAAGGTGAGGATGCCAGGACCCATAGTTTGAAATAATTACCCCTAGATAGTTGAAGGCGTTAACCACATCTATCCTACCCAACTTTGTATCCCAGTTGGGGGACTGAGTCTTTTCCCCCACTATCATTATTTTAGACTTGGAGGGATTAACCTCCATGCCATTAATTTGGCAAAATTGGCCAAGAGCTTCCAATGCCCTTCTCAACCCTTTTTCCGTTTGCAAGAGCATAACTATGTCATCTGCAAACTGAACGAAGCGGACAAAGATATCCCCGATCTTAGGTGCATGGGTTTCCTCAGGCTTGATATAACTCGCCAAATCTGATAAATAAAGATGGAGGTGCCTGGTCAGGTGCCTGGACTTCATGGTGGAGACCTCCGCCCTGGTAATCGGCACCTGATGTGTGTTGCACAACATCTGTGAGACCGATGGAATGGCCCTTGGGTATCCCAGGTCACAACGGCCAGCTGATCCCGTTCCGCTGTACGTGAACATAGTGAGCGCCAGGAAGTACCGCTATGCTAAGCGGATCCAAGCAGAATGTATGAAGCACATAACACAGTTGCCCCAGGCATGAGGCTCGGGTGGGACCCATGGGATGGGACCCCTGCCATGCCGGTGGCTGGGAGTGCCCAAGCTGCAGCTGCTGAATTCGGGGTCCCTGACGTGTGTATCAATGAACAATGGACATGATGGTTACACTGAATAAAGGTGACTTTATTGTAATGTACAGTGAACCCCATGCCCTACTTCCCCCTCCCCTTCCCCCTGCCCCCCAGCCCCTCCAGCTTCCTGGGGCGACCTCTCCATCACCGTGTGGGTTGCTCTGCAGTCTGCAAACCACCCTTGCCTGCACTGGTGGGACGCTTCATCACTTCCTGGCTCTGCGTGGTCTCTTGGCTCTCCTCTGTGGACTGGCTGCTGCTGGGGCCTGGTTCGGGCCTGGGACTGGCTGCTGCTGATGCACCTGGTGGGGTGGCTGTTGCCATCTCAGCTCCAGTGGGATGGGGAGGTGGATGCGTGGGCCCTGTGGTCGGGGCTGCTGCTGATGGATGGGCACTGGAGGTGGGATGGCAGGTGGGTGTGGGGCTGCAGTCGGTATGGCACCCGGGAGTGCTGCTGCCATGATGTAGGCACTCATTATGCCCACATGTAGCAGCAGCGAGGTGATGATCTCTAGGAACTGGTCCAGCTTCCAGGAGTACTCAGCGACCTGCCGGTCGATGGTGTCCGTCAACCGCTGTATTGCCTCCATCTGGCATGTGTGGTTCCATCTCTGCAGCTGCCTCTCCTTCTGCATCTCAGCTAGGAGGTGCCCGTCCCATCCCTTGGCCTGCTCCATGGCCCTGCCGGTGGCCGCCTCCATCCCATCAATGAAGGCGATCATCGCCTCCCCTGCTCCCCTCTGGTTTTCATGATCTCCTCCACCAGGTCCTCCCGCCGGTGGTGCACATGTGCCCTGTGGTCCCGCATCCTCTGGGCTGCTGGCACTGGTTCCTCTTGGGGCCAGGCCAGGTTTCCAGGGTGGCAGATCTGTGGGATACGGGTTCAGTTAGCTCAGTCGGGCACCCTGTAGCTGCACGTGTGCCCCCCCCGAACAGTACTTGGGCTTGGCCTGGGATGCCTGTCCATCCCTCCCCCTTGGGTGGTTGGGTCCCCTCCCCTCCCTCCACACACCTGTGACCCACTACCCCTCCCCTGTTCCCTCGTGATCACCCTTGGCACCCCACCTGTCAGCTGTGGCCACCGGTCCCCAAGGTCCCCTGGGAGCTGTGTGTGCAGGTCGATCTGCTCCCCCTTGGGCCTCCACCCTCTGCCGGCCCATTGGTCTCCCCCCCCCGCTCACCTTACTCCACCTGGTGCTGCTGCTGTTTCTGCTGCTCCCCACGTGTCCACTGGCTCAGGGTGACCAGTGTGTCATCGTCGGAGCCTGACCCCAAGTGTGGTAGCAGGCTCTCCGTGCCTGGCCGTGATGGGGGCCTACTGGTCCCCGAGGTCCCAGGCTGTTCCTCTTGGGGTGTGGGTCCGGCGGTGTCTGTGGGTGCACCCGGTGCTTCCATGGGGGGGTGGGACATCCTCCTGTATCCGGTCCTGTGCCACAGCATTCCCTACCAGCCAGGGGGGCCACGATGGATCCCTTCATGTGGAGGATCCTGTCTAGGGCATCATAATAGGGTGCAGTCCGCGCTGCGTGACCAGACCAATGGTTATTGTCCTTTATGTGCTTGTAGCCCCTCTTTAGCTCCTTGGCCTTGGACCGGCACTGTGCTGCCGACCTCTGGTATCTGGCCTCCCCCATGTCCCTCGCTATCAGGTTGAACACTGGCTAATTTTGCCTGTTTACCACATGCTCCACCTGGTTTTCCAGGGACCCCAGATCCTGATGAAGTCCTGGGGCTCCTGGACTCCCTACTGTTCCCCTCTCTGGTACCTCCATCTCCGTGCTGGGCCCTCCAGCTCCTGTGCTGCCACCTCCTCCTCCGCCTCCTCTGACTCCTCCCTGATGGTGTCCTGTGGGGGTTGCGGGGCTCGGGTCCATTTCCTGGTCTGTTGGGTGGACATGGGGATTGGGTGCTGTGGTTGTGCCGTTCCTGCCCCCGGCTCCCACCTTCCCTCCATGGCTGTCCACTACCCTTGCACCCCCGCACTCCTGGTCATCCCGTTGTGGTCTCCTTACCCATTTGTGGGGGCCCTCCATCCCCTGTTTGGTATCCCCCTGTGGGGCGGGTTGCTCCGGCTCCTGGTGCTGCTCCTCATGCTCCATCGCTGTCCTGTCTCTCCACTCTCTCTTTCTGTCTTGCCACCTCATTCCCCTGCTGCAGTGTGCCCTTTAAATAACCCACCTTGTTCCGTTTGTTGGCTGTTGCCTGGCAGCGATGCTGTGTGCATTCACCATGGCATGGGATCGTTGTCCGTGATCATGCCTGGCGGTTGCCATTCAGACATTACTTTGGGCCATTTTTCAGTAAGGATTGCATTGATCATGGTTCTGGACCTGCTCCTGTCCCAAGCTCCAGAACCGTGGTTGGCCTTGGCCGCCTTGGCCGTTAACTGTGGTGAACATCTGGTTGCCACCAAACAGACGTTCAGGGCTCATTGACCACACTGGGTGGTTGACTGTGATCTCGTCACATCTGAAATTACCCACTGGGTGATTTCAGATGTTACACGGTCCCAAGTCACCACAGTGGATTCCCAGCAGTGGTGAACCGATGAACACTGCCCGTGGTCAAAGAAGGCCCAGAACAGACATGACGGGACCGGGACCATGGCAGGGAATCGGGCCATCAGACCACAGGCCAGGGCAGCACAACAGATGTGACACCGATTCTCAGTCATGGTCAAAACACCCAAAAGGCACCGGGGAGGGGTGGGAGGCAGACATGGCCGACTGAGGGCAGAGGAAGCCAAAAGTGCCTACAGGGAATGCCCACACAAGGGAAACCAGAAGGGAGGGGGAAGAGGGAGAAGAGCCACCAAGGCAACACACACAGCTGGCACAGATACAATGAGAGCACAGTGGAACACACAGCACAAACACACGCCCAGGCGCATTCACACCCACATGGGAAAGGAAGAGAAGGGGGGACACAGCGGGACAGACAACACACACGGCACAATGGGTACAGGGGGGAGGGGGGACGGTGACAGGGAAGAAGGGGGGTAATGGGCCAGGGGCTTCCCAGGCCATGGGAAACGGCAACCAGAGACACACACACCCAACAGCACAGACGGGCACCCCCACAGCTACACAGGAAGTCCTGGAACTGGGGGGCCCCAAAAGGCCGGGCCACAAGCACAGGGGGAGGCCACACGGAACAAGGAGTGGCCCAGGAATGGCCCAGGAGGCAGACAGGCACCCCAAGTGCCAGCGAGGGTGCCATGGAGGGGATGCAGGAGAGCCAGAGCGGTGCAGGCAGTCCACAGATGCACACACACACATGGGCGGATGCCAGGAGGTGAAGACCAGGGGCCCCAGAACCCCGCGGTCACATAGGCACCCAAGGGGGGGGTCACGGGCACAGGAGGGAGCAACGGCGGATGAGAAAGGGCAGCAGCAACCCAGGGAGCTGGGTGGAGGCACGGAAAGCAGGACTCGACCACAGGAGAAGGCAGCCACAGAGGGGAGCAACAGTTGCAGAGGTGAACAAGGGGGGCTGGAGGGGTCCCAGAGCCACAGGCAGGGGCAGTGTAACCCTGGGAAACAGACAGCACAGTTGCAAGGCCAGGACATCATGGGGGAAGCAGGCAGCAGCCCGGGGCAGCGGGGAGGAGGCGGGACCTCTCTGCGGGCCACCAACCGGGGCACGGGAGGCACAGGGGGCTTCAAAGCCAGCTGCATGGGGCAACGAAGGGGCCCAGGGCCGAGTGGCCCGCCAGTTGAATGAAGTGCAGCCACTGAATCATGCTCCGATGGTAGCCCAGCACAGACATGTGGTGGGCGACAAGGTAGTACGCCTCAAAGGGATCCTGCACGGTGAGCCCCAACTGCACATCATAGACATCTTCATGGGCAACTCTGGGCACAGCTACGATGCCCGGATCATGACCATCTCCCCCTTCTATGCCCGGATGTACCGCGAGGACTTCGCGGACATGAAAATGACCCGGATCGAAGGGGTGATGATGCCCCCCTGAATCCTGGGGAACCTGGCCTATCCCCTCACCCGGTGACTGATGAAGGCATACCCGGTTTCCCGGAACCCTTTGGAGGCGCTGTACAATACCCACCTGTGTGCAAGCAGGACTGTGGTCGCGAGGACCTTCGAAGCCCTCAAGCAGCGCTGGAGGAGCCTCGCGGGCCGGCAGGACTATCTCGGCCCTGGTAATCAGAGCCTGGTGTGTGCTGCACAATGTGTGCAAGACCGAAGGGGATGCCCTCGACTACCCCATGCCCCGGCGCCCTCCCAGCCCTGTGCCCCTGTATGTGAATGCAGAGAACCCACAGGAGTACCGATACGCCAAGCACATCTGTGCTGACCTGGCCAGGCGGATCAGCTGGGAGGCCGAGGCGTGAGGTGCACCCTCCCATCTCCACCACCCCGGGACCCCACCAGCGCCATGGGCCTGCCCCTGTAGGTCCGTCTGTCCACCCACAGTCCTGGGTCTAGGAACTGATCCATGGAAGCAATAGTGGTGCCCAAACCTTTATTTCCACACACAGTTACATGGGCCACCACCACCATCTCCCAGTGCCGTGTTCCCCCCCCTCAGACCACCCTCCCCCTTCTCCCCTGTCCCCCACGTCTCTGGGGCCTCCCCCTCGGCTGCGCTGTGGTCACCGTGGAGCTCTGGGAGCTCCCCTCCTCTGCCCCCCCCCGCTGTCCGTATCTGTCAGCCTCCGCCAACCTATGCGGAGCAGCCGGCGTTCTGGGGGATCCTGAGGGGATGGACCAGTACAGACGGCTCCGGGGATCACCAGGCCAACAGACGCTGAGGAAACTGACAGGCAGGAAGCCCCAACACCACCGCCCCTGGCAGTAACAACAGCAGAAGCCGCAGGGCCTGTAGCCACACACCCCACAATCCCGGATCTCGGAGTTTCACCTGGACCACCTTGGACCATGCCCCCGACATTGCCACGCCGCTCGGAGCATCTAAGGGCACGAACGGGGGCGGGGCCTGTCACATAAAAACCAGCGCCGCAGTTAGAGCGACGCTGGTGATTACAGAGAAACAGGACCCCTTGCGTTTGCTTTCCTGCTTCTGACTTGGCTGAGAGAACAGTACTTGATTTGAAATCATGTGTGTGGACCCTCCTTCCTGCAAAATCCCTTAGAGTGAATCGTGAGTGAGTGGAAGAGTGAGAGGTGAGTGAACGGGTGGGCACGAGCCCCTTCCTCCCTACCAGGCCCCGTTTCCACCCCACCCCCCCATGGAATCACATAGAGTGTGTGTAACCTGTCCCCTTCCCCGTACGTTAAGGTGATTCCCTTCCCTCACCATATTCCACCGCACAGTTCCCCTTGTCCCTTCTTGTCCCCGAGTGTGTGTGCTAGGGTGTGTGGGGGTACCTTGTGGCCTCTCTGGATCAGGGTGCCCTATGATGATAGAGGACTGTTCTCTTTGATTAGAGGTGATGGCCACAACTCTATCCTGATGGACATAGTCGTTCCTCACTTCCTGTGTAACCGAGAGAGCCTCCTCCAAGGGTACCGTGCATGTGAAAGGGTGTACGTGGTTTCCCCTGAATTCCCCCTCCCCGGTGACAAATCACCAGCAACCAAGCCCAACACGGGCACCTTTTCACGCCATGCATATAGCAAAAGAATTAAACCGGTTAGGCCACGCCATCCATTCTATGGAGATGAAAGATCTCCACGCCCAACAAGGCAATCTAGCCACCGCTGTGAAGCAACTCCAAGGAGCTGCGACTGCAGCACCGGGTCCCGCTCCCCCCAACATAGCCGCCGCGCCAGCAGCACCTTCCCCGCCAGCAGGGCTAGTACCTGCTACAGGCGCACGTGAGCCCAAGGGGCCCAAGCTAGAAAGATTTGTGGGAGATCGGCGGGGGTTTCAAGATTTCCTTGCCTTATGTCGCCTTACCTTCACCCTGCAACCCTATACCTACCCGACTGATGCCCTGAAAGTGGCATTCATTATTGGCAACCTGGGGGGCACCGCCCTCAAGTGGGCTACTACGCTGTTGCAAAGTAATAGCCCCCTGTTGACAAACTACGCAAACTTTCTTAAGGAGTTTACCTTCCTGTTTGATAACCCCCACCAAGTTCGGGATGCTCAGACGACAATCATGGGCCTCCGACAGGGACGAAGCCCCGCACTGGAGTACACCACACAATTTCAACAACTGGTGTTAGAGCTCCAGTGGCCCAATGATGTACTCCTTGTGATGTTCCATAAGGCTTTATGTGAAGAAATCAAAGACCAGCTGGCCTTTGTAGAACTCCCAGCCACATGGGAAGCCCTGGCGAACCTGGTCTTACAGATCGAAGACCGCTTGGCGGAGCGAAAAAGGGAGTGTCGTCAGGAAACCTGTCCTTTTTAAGTAAGACCCGTAATTTCCCCCAGCCCCTCTAGATTACCGGAGCCGGAACCTATGCAAGTAGGCGCCTCCCGTGGACCCCTATCTAAGGAAGAGCGCGAGCGGCGTCGCATTTCCCATTCGTGCTTTTATTGTGGGGATCTATCTCATTTTATCGGGGAGTACCCCAATTTGCCCCCAGACCGTAGATCAGCGGGAAATGCCAGAGGCCGAGGCGGACAGGGCTCATCTCGGTCTTAACAACGTCTCCCAAGCCCCTTACGAGGAACCCTCCAGGCTCTCATCTGTTGATCCCGATGACCCTAACCCTTACCCGTACTCGATCCGTCGTTTGTTGGGCCCTCATCGATTCAGGGGCCTCGGGGAACTTCATTGATAGTGCCCTAGTAAGGACGTGGCAACTCTCTATTCGAAGAAAAGAAACTCCCGAGCCTATCCATACCATTGATGGTTCTCCCTTGGTGTCAGGACCTATTACCACGTGCACCCCACCCCTGGGATGCACGATAGGAACTCACCAAGAACACATTTCATTTGACCTAGTCTGCACCCCCCTTTTTCAAGTAGTCTTTGGAAGTCCCTGACTTTGCCAGCACAACCCCACGATTGAATGGGCCCGTAAGCAGGTGCAATTCCTGTCTCCCCGCTGTCATCAGGAGTGTCAACTCCCTCGGCCCTTGCAAACCATTGGGGCTACCTATGAGTTGTTGCTAGGCCCAGCAAACTCGACCATTCCTGAAACCCATCTGGACTATCAGGATATCTTTTGTAAGATCCGTGCTACCGAATTACCCCCACATCAGTCATATGACTGCCCCATTGATCTCATACCCGGAAAAGACCCCCCATTTGGACGGATCTACGCCTTAGCAGAACCCAAGCTACAAGTCCTCCGACAATACCTGGAGGAAAATCTCCGGCAGGGCTTCATCAGGCCCTCCACATCTCCAGCCGGGACCCCATATTTTTTGTACCTAAGAAGGAGGGGGTCTCCGGCCTTGTGTAGATTATAGAGGGTTGAACAGCATTACGGTTAAAAACCGCTCCCCGCTCCCCCTCATTCCCGAACTATTGGATCGCCTACAAGGAGCTCAACTGTTTCACAAAATTGGACCTCTGGGGAGCTTATAACTTACTCCGCATACGCTCAGGGGATGAGTGTAAGATGGCTTTTCGTACGCATTATGGGCTGTTCAAATATCTCGTGATGCCGTTTGGCCTCGCTAACGCCCCAGCCACCTTCCAACATCTCATTAACGATATTTTCCGCGACATTCTCGATGTGTACGTTATTGCATACCTAGATGACATCCTGATCTACTCCTTGAATCTAGAAGACCGTGTCCGACATGTCCGTGAAGTACTCAAATGCCTCAGAATGAATAAACTATACTGTAAGAGAGAGAAATGTTTTTTCCACCTTCGTTCCCTTAGCTTTTGGGGCTTTATCATAAGCCCTAATGGCATCCAAATGGACCCACAGAAGGTCGACGCTATAAGAAAATGGCTAGCTCCCAAGGCGATAAAACCATTACAGCGGTTCCTCGGTAGCACTAACTACTACCGACAGTACATCCCCAACTATGCAGACATCACTGCTCCTCTAACCTTGTTTCTAAAGAAAAACCAACCTTACGACTGGGGCCCCAAGCAATGCTACAGTTTTGCCTACCTAAAAGAGGCCTTCATGACAGCACCGCTGTTACAACACCCAGACTCGACCAAGCCATTCTATGTAGAGGCTGACGCCTCCGGAACAGCCATAGGGGCAGTTCTCCTACAAGAACATGACCAATCAGAACCGTTACTCCCGTGCGCATATTACTCCAGACAATTGACCCCAGCGGAGCACAACTACAATATTCTAGACCGAGAACTTCTTGCAATTAAGGTCGCCTTCGAGGTCTGGCGCCATTACCTTGAGGGTGCCAGACACCCGGTAACGATGGTAACAGACCACCGGAACCTGACCTTTCTCCAGAATGCACGCATTTCTAATGCTCGCCATGCCCAATGGGCATTGTTCTTCATGAGATTTGACTTTCATATCCGTTATCGCCCTGGAAGGCTGCATGTGCTAGCAGACGCGCTGTCCCGATATCAGGAACGTCGACCAGAAATACCCATAACCCAAAAACAATTCTGCAGCCTCGCACATTTGCCAGTACCTATACTACCCTGCAAGAGATGTGCATGGCCACCACAAAGGAAGTTCCCGAAACAATAGAACCCCCAGGCATCAAACCACTAGAGCCACAAAAGCAACCCTCACCAGTGAGGGTTCCCTCGTTCCAGCAAAATGACGTATTATGGGCACACCATGACGCTCCCACAGCAGGCCACCCCGGGATTGAAAGAACGATGCAGCTTATTCGTCGTTCCTTTTGGTGGCCCAACCTACGACAAGTTGTGACTCGATATGTTACAAGTTGTGCCACCTGCGCCCGAACCAAGGTACCCCATCAAGTCCTGATAGGCCTTCTTTAGTTAACCCCGATACCCTTAGGACCTTGGCCTCGACTTTATGGTGGACTTACCCCCATCTAGGCGGTACACCACCATACTCGTGGTGGTAGACCACTTCACCAAACTCGCCCACTTTATTGCATGTAAGGGATTGCCGTCAGCAAAACGAACGGCACTCCTTTTTATCCGGCATGTGCTGAAACTCCATGGCTGCCCCCAGGAAATTGTGAGTGATCGAGGGACACAATTCACCTCACATTTTTGGAAGGCGCTTTTCCACGCACTTCAAGTCACCCTTAAGCCCACCACCACATACCACCCCCAAGCTAACGGACAGGTGGAGAGGGTCAACTAAAACATGGAGCAATACCTCCGATGCTACATCAACTACCTCCAGGATGATTGGCATGCATAGCTCCCATTTGTGAAGTTTACATACAACAACGCACCTAACGCTTCCTTAGGGACCTCCCCGTTTTACGTTACGTACGGATTTCACGCACAAAGTGGGGCCATCAAATCCCTTGCTCTGACAGTTCTGGCAGCAGGGGCACTAGTGCAACTAATTCACCATGCAAAGACGGTAGCTTGCCGTGTAATGCTTCAAGCCCGGCAAAGGTACAAGAAACAAGCTGACCAACATAGAAGGTCCGGAGAGACCCTCAAACCAGGCGATTTAGTATGGATTGACCAACGCCGTTACCCATCCGCTCGTCCATCCCCCAAACTAGACCAGCATTACATTGGGCCCTACCCCATCCGGCGACGAGTAAATGACGTAGTCTACACGGTACAACTACTCCCCCAGTCTCGCATTCACCCCACCTTTCATGTCTCCCTCTTCCAGAAAGCTGTGCCGTGCCACGGCATAGCCCCCGCAATACCCCCAGACCTCATCATACAATCAGCCGCCAGCTCCGAGTATGAAGTGAAAGCAATTTTGGACTCTAAGATTCTCCACTACCTCATTGATTGGGCAGGATTTGGCCCCACCGATCGCTCGTGGGAACCTGTCAGCAATGTCTTCACCCCTCGCCTTATTCGGACCTTCCACCTACAACACCCTCTGAAGCCCAGCCCGGGGTGCCAGCAGCCTCGATGGGGGAGTATTGTCAGCCTCCCTCGACCTATGTGGAGCATCCGGCGTTCTGGGGGATCCCGAGGGGATGGGCCAGTACAGACGGCTCCGGGGATCACCAGGCCAACAGACGCTGAGGGAACTGACAGGCAGGAAGCCCCGACACCACCGCCCCTGGCAGCAACAACAGCAGAAGCTGCAGGGCCTGCAGCCACACACCCCACAATCCCGGATCTCGGAGCTTCACCTGAACCACCTCGGACCACGCCCCTGACGTTGCCACACCACTCGGAACGTCTGAGGGCACGTACGGGGGCGGGGCCTGTCACATAAAAACCAGCGCCGAAGTTAGAGTGACGCTGGTGATTACAGAGAAACCAGCCCCCTTGCGTTTGCTTCCCTGCTTCTGACTTGGCTGAGAGAACAGTACTTGATTTGAGATCGTGTATGTGGACCCTCCTTCCTGCAAAATCCTTTAGAGTAAATCGTGAGTGAGTGGAAGAGTGAGAGGTGAGTGAATGGGTGTGCATGAGCCCCTTCCTTCCCTACCAGGCCCCGTTTCCACACACCCCATGGAATCACATAGAGTGTGTGTAACCTGTCCCCTTCCCCGCACGTTAAGGTGGTTCCCTTCCCTCACCATATTCCACCACACAGTTCCCCTTGTCCCTTCTTGTCCCCGAGTGTGTGTGCTAGGGTGTGTGGGGGTACCTTGTGGCCTCTCTGGATCAGGGCACCCTATGATGAGAGAGGCCTGTTCTCTTTGATTAGAGGTGATGGCCACAACTCTATCCTGATGGACATAGTCGTTCCTCATTTCCTGTGTAACCGAGAGAGCCTCCTCCGAGGGTACCGTGCGAGTGAAGGGTGTACGTGGTTGCCCCTGAATCCCCCCTCCCCTGTGACAGTATCCCCAACCGTGTCCTGGGAGGCCTCGGTGTTCTGAGGGGCGGGCAGTGGTGGGAGGGAGGGTGAGCCCGGGGCCGGATGGTCCCCCCTGGGTGGCTGCTCCCTCCAGAGGCCTACAGGGACCGGGAGGCAGATGAGAGGGCCCAGCGGGTGTGCCGGCAGCTGGGGTGGTGGCAGCGGCGGTGGGGGCGCCGAGGGCCCCGGAATCGGGGCCTGGGAGGGCAGAGTGCCCAGTGGGGCGGCTGCCATTACATATGCACTCATGGTGCCGGCGTGCAGGAGCAGGGAGGTGCCGATGTTGTGCGAGTGGTCCATCTTAGCTGAATGCTCTCGCACCATCCTGTCGATGGCCTGCTCCAGCCACCCAAACACCTCTACCTGCCTGTTATGCTCCCGGTGCTCCCGCCTCCGGTTCAGTCGCACCTCTGCCTGGAGCCTCCGGTCCCTTGCCTCTGCTTGTTGCAGGGAGCGTTCCATAGCCACCTCCATCCGGTCGATGGCCACAATCATCCGCTTGCCCTGCTCGGTGGTCGAGTGGACAATGTCCTCTGCCTGCTCCTCCCTCTGGTGCCGTACCCGGTGCTCTCTCATCCATTGTGCCAGGGGCACGGGCCCAGCTTGCTGGGGCCCCTCGGGTTTCCTTGTTAGGTACAGAGTAGGTGCTGGTTAGGTGCCCTGGCCATCCGTCCCCTGTCCCATGGCATGGCTGCGGGGTCTTGGGCCCCCCCTCAGATTGGCGGCGGTGCCCTACCCCAGCGCCCTTCCCCACCCCACCCCCTTGGCAATGTGCCTCACCGGGGACTGCTGACTGCTCCTGGGGCTGCTCGCCACCTTCCTCATCACCCGTATGTTGCCGGTGCCCTGTGGGGATATGGGCGGGGTTGGGTGGGGGTGGCTGAGGGTGGCTGAGGGTGACCAGTGTGCCAGCCTCAGAGTCTCCTGGTCCAGACAGGGGTTGGGGGCTTCTGGGGCTGGGGCTTGTGGAGGTCTGCTGGTCCCCGAGGTCCCTGGTTATTCCTCCTGGGGGGCAGGGCCCTGGAGCCAGTTTCCTCACTGGGGGCAGCAGGAGGAGGGGGTACCTCAGCCCATTCCCTGCCCTGGACCACATCTCTCCCCACAAGGCATGGGGTGATGATGGAGTCCTTCATATGGAGTATGTGGTCCAGGGCGTCAAAGTAGGGGGCGGACTGGACTGCCGGTTGTTATTCCGGATGGCCTTGTACCCCCTCTTTAGCTCCTTCACCTTTGAGCGGCACTGAGCCACAGTCCTGTGATGCCCCGCTGCCTCCATGTCCTGCATGTTCTCCCAGAAGACATGTTCATTCTGCTGATTGACTGTGAGCTCCAGTTGATGCTCAAGGGTCCCCAAGATGTGGATGAAGTCCTGCGTTTCCCTGTGCCCCCATTGCCCCCCTTGGTGGTAGGGCCTTCTCCCACGTGGGTCCTCAGGGTCCTCCTCCTCCCAGCGCCCATCTCCTCTGAGGGCTCGGACTCCCGGGCCCGTTTCCGTGTCTGTGGGTCATGGAGGGGGTGGAGGTTAGGTGTTGTTTTGCCCCTGAAATCACCCATGGTCTGGGCCGGAGCTCCAGAAGCGTTGGGTGATTTCAGATGTGATGGGGTGGCATTCGCCCTATTGATTCCCCACCGGGATCAATACCAGCATGTCAACAGATGTGCCGGCTGATCCCAGCAGGGAATCTGGGGAGGGGGCGGGGCTGTGTGGTGCTACGTGCATCCGCACATCCCCGCCCCCCCCCCCACACTCTCACAGCAACCCACCCTCTCGGAGACGGGTGGGCACTGCGGCCAATGCAGCCGCGGCACCCGCCCGCCCCCCAGGAGATTGACCACGGCCTGGAATCAACGGCGAGCACGACCGCCGATTCCAGGCTGTGGTCAAGGGACAAACATGACGTTGACATGCTCAACCACGGTGAATTCCACCATGGTTGAGCGTGTTAACGTCACATCTGTTGGAGGGGGAAAGTGATTCCTGCCAGGTGTTCCCAGACCATCCGCGAAAGCGTGGTTATTTTGATTCCCGCCAGTAGTTCACTGTGGTGAACATCTGGCGGTTTTCAAACAGATGTTATGGGACCATTCGCCACCACTGCCGATTGACTCTGGTTGAGTGTGGTTTCGTAACATCTGAAAATACCCGTGGTTGATTTTGACCCCTGCTGGGGACTGACTGTGGTGAACATCTGGCGCCCGCGAAACAGACGTTCAGGGTATTTTGGCCCCGCTATGGGGTTGACTGTGGTTCACTGTGATTGACTGTGATCTTGTAACGTCTGAAAATACCCACTGTTTCTTAAAGCATTCTGCCCCATGCTGTCTCCTCTAACCCAACTGAAACTGCAGCTGAGGTGGGAGTGGGAATGAAGGAAGTGCTTGGGCTCCTTCATGCATCCTAAGACTTTCACAAAAGCTGGTGGATCTGCTGGTGCTTGCATTAAACTTCCTCCCATATATATCACTACCACCTTACCTTTCCAATCCTTATTCCTTACCCTTACATTTTACCTTTTTTCTTCCCCTGCCTGTCTCCTCTTGCACACATATAGATAGATAGATAGATAGTATAGTTTATATATATATATATATATATATATATTAGATGATAGATATAGAATAGAGATACATTAGAGATAGTGAATATACCTCTGAGTTATCCTTTTCCCTTGCCCTGTCTGTCTCCCCCTGTCCATATATTATATAGATATTAGTTGTATAGATACTAGGCTGTTTTAGTATATATATTAGGATTATAAGATGGGAATATTTTGTATTATGCATAGGTTAGGTTAAGCTTAAATTCTGTATATATATAAGGAGTTGCCCAACAGTCCATCTTAGCCCAGTATTGTCACAATCTGACACAGCAGTAGAGATTTCAAATTTGGCTCCAAATCCAGCTTTTTCAGGGTCTCTGACAAAGGTCAGCACAGACATACTACCTGAGACCCCTCCAAGATCCCAGCAGAGGCGTGTTACCAGAGATCCTGAATTGGAGATGCCAGGGATTGAACCTGGGACCTTATATATGCAAAGCATGTGCTCCTGCCACTTGAGCCACAGCCCCACCCCTCATATTATATATAATATATAATATAAATAAAACTAGATATTGTGTGTATACCAATACCAATACCAAAAACAAAATCTTCGTTTGAAATCAGTACCAATACTGATAACAACAATAACAAAAAATGACATTTCGTTCTTAATGAAAACTACATATTTTAATAACAAAAACGATAACAAAAACTGAAAAACGACATGGGGCCCTGGTGCACACCCCTAGCACGTACTGAGGACTGAGCTCACCCTGTAGCATTTTCCAGTTACGGCACGTAAAGGTTCTCCCCTGTGTGTCAGGGTTTCTCCCCTGAGTAGTTTCTTATTTTTAAAATAGCAATTTTAAAAAGTGAAATAAATCACGCATCCATATAATATCCCCCAATTTAAAACCATCTTGAAGCCTTGAGCTGCCAATTTCCCACCCACACATGCACACCAGCACTTGATTTACAGGAGCAAATGCTGATTTTCCCTTTTTGATTTTTTTTTTCACATAGAGCTTTGCATTTTGCTCACTATTACATGCCACCACTATTGTGTAGTTTTTCATTCTGCACACACTGGTTTTTTTCCATTCATTGGGTCAAAACACATGACAGCGGCGCACCACCATCACACCCTGGCCCGAAGCGGAAAGCCACAGTGGACACAGTCCAGGCCGTGTCAGGGCACCAAACATATGAGCCTGTGGCTGGGTTGCCATCCCACCATCTATGCAGCCCAAGGAGGGGGAGAGTTACAACAGACATGCAGGTAGCTACCCACATCTCCATGCCTGGTGCCCCACCTCCACCATGATGGGTAGCTAGAATGACCAATGACAGCCAGTCATGGTGGCTGGCCATGCTGGGCCCCAATCCAGGCCAGATCATGGTGGGCTAAAACATTAATGAAAGCCTGCTGTGGTCAAGTTTGGCCCAGTTTGGGCAGACCCTAGCCTGGGCTTTGACCTGAAATGTTTTACAAGTTGAGAGGTGGGGCTAGCTGCTCACCAACAAGGCCCGGGGCCATACCAGGGCCAACATCAGATGATGCCTGCACATACATGTAGGTGAGGTCTGGGCCACAGCAGTCCGCTGTCACCTTACCCATGGTATGTTCTCTATTCCATTGATCATGTAAATGTGACATTTTAATGCTAGCCATGCCATCTGCTGACTCCACACCCTGCCCCACCAACCCAAATGTCCACCAGCTGCCACTGGGTGACAAATCATTTTTGGTGCACAGTTTACACAGAACACTATTATCCTTTTAGTCCTACTGAACTCAATGAGACTACTCCAGAGTAGGGCTGATGCGGCAGCAGCTGTTACCATGCCGTGATTCCATTCCACCATTTCGGAATTGCCCGTGCCACACCGCGGCTTTTCTGCGGACATTCCGCTAATTCTGCCGGCATTCTGCAAATTGCGGAATTGTGGAGAAATTGTGGAAACTGTCGTAAAACCGCTGTTCCGCTATTTTGTGGCGCTGGCGGAATGGCGGAAGTAGCGAAAATGTCATGTTTTTGCTATTTTGCGAGGCCTGTGGAAGTAGCGGAATGAAATTAACAGAACTGTGGAAGTAGCAGAATGAAACTAGCAGAATGAAAGCCTCTGCCACGCCGTACCACTAATTGCGGAAACGCTGTTTCCAGCGGAAATAGCTACCACTGTGACATCCCACTACAGCCCTACCCCAGAGTATGCATTTGAGGGACTACAGTATAAGTAACTAAAAGACCTTTGGCAGGTGTATTCCCCACAGCGAAAGCAGTATTCCATCTACTTCACTGGGTCCAGGTCATGGTTCAAATTCGGGGGTAGAGGAGAGGGGTTTTGTTCCCTTGTATACTCTAACTCTGGCATTGTCTGTCGGTCTTCTGAGAGTTTCTTTGGCCAGACTATACTGTTTACTTTGCACAGGCTTTGATTAAAATTCATGGAAATCCTAACGGGGGGGGACCCCATTAAAAATACAATGAAACACCAGTGCAAGTCAGAAATGGTAAATATAATTTTGGACATTTTCTGCCCCAAATTTCAATAAATTAAGAAAAATACTGAAGATTTGATTAAATCAATAAAATAAAGATATATACCAACCTATTCAATGTGTTCCTTGAATTTTCCACTATGCAGGAAAAAGCTGTCTAGAGAAACGGACTGACTGTATTTCAGAGCCAGGCAAATCGGGCTTGGAGAATCGAGCATTCAGTTCTACTGCAGGGCTAGTCAGTGACCTTGGCACTGTAGCACTGCACCTTCTCGAAACCACTTTGGTAATCACTGCTATAAAACTTGGAGATTGAAGGACTTTGCTATAAATGAGATGTTCCAACTCAGTTGAGCCAGCCTGGTACATAAATATTTCATCCACTCCATGATTTTCTGTCATATTTGTGTACTTTAGCAAATCTAGTTTTTTTGTTTGTTTTAGCTGTTAATGGACTTTTCAAAGCATTGTCCCAAGTCTGGAGCCCTACATGGAGAAAAGTGCAAATTTAGAGAGAGAAATTACAAGAAGAACGGAAGATTAGAGACATAACTCTTCTAGATGAGTTTTAAAGAGTTTGTTCCTAAGATTGATATTTTAAAAACATTAAACATTGACAGCACGAAGAGTTCACAGTTGAATAAATAATACATTTTTAATAAGCACTTATGGGTTATCCAATATTTCCATGAAGAAAAACTAACGTTGCTGCCCTTGTCATTTTTATAAATGAGTATTGGTGTTTGCAAATGACACCGTAGATGAGCTTATAAACAGAGCAGAAAATCCAGTTGGGCTGGAGGAGTGTTAGTTGGTTCTGACAGATGCATACTTGACACTTCACTATTTTTGTTTCTTTGCAGTACTTTGTCCCTAATTAGATGTTTTCTAGAATAATTATTACATTCTTCACTGGTAAATCATGTTTGACAATAATCTTCATTACAGTCACATTTGTTACTAGTTATGGGCAAAGTTTCAAAAGGAAACTTTTAAAAGTTCACAAATTCATCTGAGACTTATTTTGCCTTCTCCTTCTCTTTCTCTATATTATGCTCTTATTATTCTACTTTTATCCCAACTCGGGCCTCATTCAGAAAACACCCTCCCCCCACCCTCTATGTAAATGTAACCTGACACCACAGAGGCTTGGTACATTGACCTCTTCAGTGGTGTGGTTGTGCCAGTTCACCTGCAGCTTCATGATCCTACTACTCTGCAAAGATAATAGACCTGCATCTTCTAACTGAGAGGGTAGAGGCTCATGCAGCTCATGCAAGAGGGCCCTAGGCCACTTTCCCACACTACCAGGGAAATAGGGAAATTTCTGTCACAGCAATCATGTCTCAGTTCTCATGTCAATTTGTGCACGGAGGCCCGTGCACTTTTATCCCATGAGAACACCCATCCTTGTAAATGCTACATTTGGTGACCTGATCATGAGCAAGTGTTCTCACGGGATAAAAGCAGAAGAGCGCGTTCCCAGGTGTGCGTTAATTACCGTGAGAACTAGAGGTGGGACCCCGGGCCCATTACCGGCTACCAGATTTACCGGTTACCGGTTCTCTAAAAACCGGATTCGCGGATTAAATCCGGTATACCGGTACCGGTTTTATTTCATTGATTTCAATGGGGCGCTGTGTCCCCATTGAAATCAATGAAATAAATTAATTCCTTCCCCCTCCCCCTCCCAGGCTGCGCGGGTGGAAGGGGGGACACCCCCCACCCACCCTGCCCAGCCTGGATTTTTGTTTTAAAAAAGACTCAGAGGCGAGCCCACCCCCC